>JAOVVH010000034.1:3804644-3816251 GCA_028566435.1 Scorpiodoras heckelii | reverse complement strand
GTGTTTGGTAGATTATTTCTTTGTTGTAACAATGCTTCTTGGCAATAAATCGTATACCGTTGGAAAGCCTGTTAATTCCCTTTTAAATGGTGCCACATTTGTAAGGAACATGCATTTGTGATATGAGCAATAGAACTGAGAATGTGGGTTGCGCCAATGAAAAATTTGCCAAATCTTCTCTGCCATTGCCAATTTTGTGCATGGTTCAATGACATTGACTGGCATCCCATCCAGGGTGTATTCCTGTTTATTTACTGTATCCCGTGTCACCCAGATGGCGAGAGGTTACCCTTTGAGTCTGGTTTGAGTTTTTCCCTTGCCACTGTCACCTCTGGTGTGCACATTAGTATCATGTGATAAATATAGACTAAAATCCATATTTCATTAAAAGTGCTTTGTAACAGTGGGCTTCGTTTATCAAGCTGGATCCAAACCAATTTATTTGTAAATTATTTCTAGGAACATTTAGTATACATAAAAATCCTGTCATTTTGAAAAAATGTTCATATCCTATTCATGCTTCTGAGGGTGTCCAAATTTACACAAAGGAGACTATAAACCTTGACCTGATGCACAGCAACATCCCCGGTTTTAAATGAACACCCAGACAGTTGAATTAACACCCACTTGGAGTTACATAAACACTGTAAGGTGTTAACTCAACTCTCTAGGTGTTCATTTAAGACAGTGGATTTGCTGTGCAGTCTTCAAACCTTTAGAATTACTTTATATTTAAATACATGGATCATAGCCAGGATTAAATTGCTTATCTTCATTACACTTACAGCATTTAGCAGATGCCCTTATTGAGAGCAACTTACATGCTCATGTCTGTTTAGTAGGTCAGGGACTAAGAATATGATTGAAAATATTTTTGTAAAACCAATAATTTTATATTACCTTTAATAAAAGAATGAGAAAAAGAAAGAAAGTGAACCAACACAAACCCATAAACTAAGACAAGTAAAACCATTCCTTCATTTGGTCACTGGGCCGGTCTATATGTGCATAGCTCTAAGCCATAAACCACAGCTGGAGCAAGATTAGGGTCATACTTATAAGGGAAAGGATGTTTAAAGGTATTTTTTGGAGGAAAAAAGCATGATTGGTTAGAAATTGGTTCAGGTTTCCACAGTCTCTTCTTTAACACTGTGCAACACTTACAGCACATCATCCACTTTAAATCATGTAAAATCACATTTCAATGTGTGAAGTGCTCAGTGCCCATGATCACCCCAGTAGATTGTAGATCATATTTTCTCCTGTATCACTCCATTTTGTATTCACCGTTGTGCTGTTACACTGTTAAATATTTTATTGGTATAGAAATAAGTCAAAATAACTGCCACTTCTGCTTTTCTGCCTTCACCATTTCGTACTAATTTCTCATCTCACAATCTCCAACTATTAAACCACATTGAAAATTGCAAAATCGTGATAACTTGACATTCTCATGGTGGAAACATCTCTAGAAACTTCCATAGATGTCTATCACTTTATATACACACTGGCAGACGCAATGATGATGTGCATAGGTGGCATTGTCGTGTATTTTGCATAGGCTCCAGTACCAGTTTTTCTAGTACTTTAGTGTACAGTGTCTTTTTAATATATTTAATAATTTGGTATATTTTGGTACATTCTCAGAAGAAAAAGCTAAATATTCTCCAAGGTATAATATTCCATAAAGGTTCTATGTCCACCCTTACTGTAACTCTGCAGTACACCACTAGGGAACACAGTAGATCCTGGGTAAGAATGTGTGCTTTTTTAAAAAAAAAATCCTGCACATGCCATTGAACAAGGAAAAGTTTGGGAACACAAATAACATTCCCAGCCTCTCAACACACAAACACACACACACACACACACACAGAGAGAGAGAGAAACTTGAATAATATAAGTATTTATGAGACAGCAGGGCTCAGGGGTGCCGTTAGTGATTACCCTCTGTCCTATCCTCTTTCTCAAAATGTCTCCTCCCAATGCAGACCATCACTAAACCACACCCCACCTGCTAAACCCACAAAAGACAAGTGTTCTAACTCATAAAAACTGAACCCTGTACAAAGCCATTTCAGAATCTTAATTCTAAGAGTGTGGAGACAAAGTTTACATGAAAAATATAGCATAAGCTGTGGGTTTTGCTTTTGCTTGTCAAACTTAAATTTTGAGAGAACAGAGTAAACTTATGTTTAGGAATAACTGTAGGATTTTGTTAATTCTGATCTTGTCGATGTGCAGGACTTACTCACTCCCCTCCTGCAGAGAAATCAGAGATGATGTTCAGCATGACTGATCCAGCAACATATCTGAAATCCATAACATCCATGAAAGCGTTTCTGAAGGCTTACGATGATGAAACCCAGAGTGACCAACAGACGTTTGAGGACTGTGGAGGTATAGTAGCATATAATATCTACAGTATAAGTGGCCTGAAGCATCATTCTTTTGTCCAGTACACCTGGTGAACCAACTTCCACTGAATAAGACTGTGTCTAGCACAAAATGAAGAAGTATGGATGCGGCGAATAACCCTTTCCCAGTCATCATCTCCAGAAGTGAACTGCAATTCCTGTACCCACTGTTGTTTAATAACAGTACCTGGAGTAGGATCTAATGAAAATATAAGGTTATATAATATAGAAATAATGTGTCTGGCATTAGCATCAATATCCAAGATATCATCTAGAGGTGATTTTGAGTGAGTGTTTGGGAGGTTTGTAAAAGTATTTCTAACATAGAATTTGTAAAAATCTTAAAAAGTGAGTTTTGAGAAGAGGAAATTGGGTAACAAGTTGTGAGAGAGTACAAAAAGTGCCATCAGCGTAGAGATCTTTGACACTCCTAATACCGGCTCTGTGCCAGCTAAGAACAGCGCAGTCTATCATTGAAGGTGGAAATAAAGGATTGGCTGTAACCGGCATGTAAATAGATGAACATCGAAGACCAAAATGCCGCCGCCAGATATGTACAGAAGCGTTTAAGATGGGATTGGCAAAGGATTGGTTAATGCCTGATGCCAAAGGAGCGCATAATACAGCCATCAAAGTAGGTCTGGAGGCGTCAATCTCCATACTGTCCATGCAGGAACCCAGTCGCTCAGCCCGTAATGACCTTCACGCCAAAATAAAATACTGTGAATGTTTGCCACCCAATAATAAAATAGAAAATTTGGAAAGGCAAGACCACCAAATTGCTTAGGAATTTGAATAAACACTTTACTAATTCTGGGGGGCTTACTGTTCCAGATAAAATCAAATACATTTTGTTCAGTAGTTTTAAAAAATGATTTGGGTAAAAACAATGAGATTGAGTGAAACAAATATAAAAAATTTGAGGAGTATATTCATTTTAACTGAATTGACTCAACCAATTAAAGACAGGGGAAGGGAAGACCAGTGGGACAGATCCAGATCTTCCTTAACCTGAGACAAAAATTATAATAAATTACAATTAAAGAATTCAGAGTATTTACGGGTCAGAGTAACACCAAGATATTTAAAACCGTGTGAAACAATATGGAAGGACAAGGTACTCTGAGGTAAATCGTTAGCTGTAATGTTTACAGGGAACAATTCACTTTTAGTAATGTTTAATTTATAACATTACAATGAACTGTAAACATGAATGATGTGGAGAACATGTGGCAAAGACACCTCAGGTTCAGTAATAAATAAAACAACATAAAGGGAATTTTTTTGTTCAAGCCTTCCGCAGTTAATCCCCCAAATCCCAGGATCCCAGAAGCAAGGGGGGGATGCATATAGAAGCTTAATCCAAGATATAAATACAGGGCCAAAGCCAAATCTACGCAATGTGTAAAAAATATTTTTCAGCATCTAACAAGAGTAAAACTTCGGAGGGTGGAGACGAGGTCGAAGAATGAAGAATATTTAGGACCCTCATAATATTCAAGAAAAATGTTTGATCTGTATGTATTATATCCCCTAAGACAGTTTCAATGTTTGTCGAGCACTTTTGATAGAATTTTAAGATCTACATTAAGAAGACTAATAAGTCGGTATGCACCAGTCAAGAGGGTCTTTACCTTTCTTCAAAAGCAATGAAATGATTGCTTGTCGGAGGGTAGTGGGAAGAACACCCAGTCTAAAGAGTCATTAAACATTTCCAGCAATGCAGGGTTAAGTTCTCTTGAAAATTTCTTAAAGAACTCTGTAGGAAAGCCATCTGGACCAGGGGTCATGCTACTCTGCATGGCTTGAATGGCTAAAATTATTTCCTCCTTGGTTATCGATGCATCTAATTTAGCTCTTGCCGAAGTACTAATCATGGGAATTGGGAGACCCTCAAAACATTTTTCCATTTGATATGTGTCAGAAATAGAGCCGGATTCATAGTGATGAATAAAAATGCGTGAAACAATTATTAATTTCCAAAGGGACTGTAGTGAGAGTACCACACTGCATACGGATCTGCGATATAAGATTGCGGGTGGACTGTTCTTCAGATTGGAAGGTTAAGATCTTACTAGGCTTGTCATCATGTTCAAAAAAGAACTGCTGTGAACATAAAAGCATTTGTTCTGCATAATGTGGAGAAAATATATTAAATTCAGATTGCAGAGCTGTTCTTTTCTTAAGAGTGTCTGGATCTGAGGAGAGGGCACAGAGATGCCCAAAACACCACCTGTTTTGAAAAGAGCAATAGGAATAGTATGGCCTCGAATCATTGTCTATAAAGTTTCCCAGATAGTAGAGGGAGCGATGTCTGAAATATTGTTGATACTAAAAAACATCTGAATATTATCAGTCAGGTGCTGAATAAAAACATTATCTGAAAGCAAAAGGGAGTTGAAACACCACAGTTCTGAAGCGAGAGGCTAACATGATTTTAAAGGACAGATATGTCAGAACTCTGAACACTTTTCAGAATGAGACATCACAGGCATGATGCAGTACCTGATTAGTTCCAGGCTCCATATTTTGTTGGCTTTTTGTGTCTCTTTTCATCCTTTTATCTTTTTTCACTTAGAGCAACCTGATGGCTATAAGAACAGGGGAGATCTGGAGGAAGAAATAGGTATTAGGAAGGCATGTCGATTCCCAAAGTCTATTCTTGGGCCTTGCTCAGGCACTAAGGATCAGTATTTTGGCTTCAGTGTGGGAAAACCCTGTCTGATTGTCAAACTCAATAGGATTGTGAATTTTATACCAAAGGTGGGTTTGCTGTATTTCCATAATTGTACATACATTTTACTTTTAAAAATGTTCCATGATACCAAACTGTATAAAATCTAAAGATACACTATATTACCAAAAGTATTCGCTCGTCTGCCTTCACACGGATATGAACTTGGCCGTCCCCAAACTGTTCTCACAAAGTTGGGAGCATGAAATTGTCTAAAATCTCTTGGTATGCTGAAGCATTAAGGGTTTCTCTGACTGGAACTAAGGGGCCGAGCCCAACTCCTGAAAAACAACCCCACACCATAATCCCCCTCCACCAAACTTTACACTTGGCACAATGCAGTCAGACAAGTGCCGTTCTCCTTTCAACCGCCAAACCCAGACTCGTCCATCAGATTGCCAGACGGAGAAGTGTGATTCCTCACTCCTGAGAACGTCTCCACTGTTTGGCGGTGCTTTACACCACTGCATCTGATGCTTTGCATTGTGCTTGGTGATGTAAGGCTTGGATGCAGCTGCTCGGAGATGGAAACCATTCCATGAAGCTCTCTACACACTGTTCTTGGGCTAATCTGAAGGCCACATGAAGTTTGGAGGTCTGTAGTGATTGAATCTGCAGAAAGTTGGTGACCTCTGTGCGCTCTGTCATTTTACGTGGCCTAACACTTTGTGGCTGAGCTGCTGTCGTTCCCAATCACTTCCACTTTGTTATAATACCACTGACAGTCGACTGTGGAATATTTAGTAGTGAGGAAATTTCATGACTGGACTTGTTGCACAGGTGACATCCTATCACTGTACCACACTGGAATTCACTGAGCTCCTGAGAGAGACCCATTCTTTCACAAATGTTTGGAGAAGCAGTCTGCATGCCGAGGCGCTTGATTTTATACCCCTGTGGCATGGAAGTCATTGGAACACCTGAATTCAATGATTTGGATGGGAGAGTGAATACTTTTGGTAATATAGTGTAGCTATAGATACTCCATATGGATATCTTACAATACACTTAGATTTACAGTATGGTTCCTACTGGTTGAACCCTGTTTATGACTGTTTTCTGTTTAGCCTCTACAGTCCAATGAGAGTGTCCCAGAGGAGGCCAAGTCAAAAGTCCAACCTAATGTGATTCCTCTCCACTGCACAAGTAAGGTAAGTACAATCCCTACATTCTATTGCACAGACAACTAACAGCTCACCATTAACCATGATACACTGTCCTACATAAGACAGAAACATAGTTTTCAAAGTCAGAATGTTTCTGAATGGAGCGGATTCATGTATGACATTTGAAAATCATATATGAATTTACGAGGGTGAATTAAAAATGATCTGCACTCTGGATAATGTAGTAATGTAGAATTTATTTTAATCAACTTTCAGAATAGACAAATACATCATTTTTCGACACAGTCTCCCTGCTTTTCAATACACTTTGTCCATCTATCAACAAGTTTTCGTATTCCCTCATTAAAAAATGGTTTAGGCCGAGCTGCGAGCCACGAATGCACCGCTGTCGTCAACTCTTCATCAGACGTGATTCTTTGTCCTCGTAGGGCTTCTTTCAGGGGACCAAACAGGTGATAGTCTGATGGAGTAAGATCAGGACTATAGGGAGGATGCTTTAACACCTCAAATGGAAGTTTTTGGAGAGTGTTGACAGCACAGGTAGCGGTGTACGGATGTGCTTTGACATGCAACAACACATAGCAGTCCTCTGTGTTTTGTCTGAATTTTAGGCTTCAGCTCTTCAGTGAGCATCTCACTGTAAGGAGCACTGCTGATTGTTGAACCTGATAATGTTCCAATAATTTCTCTTGAGAATCCCAGAAAAATATAAGCATCAATTTTCCAGCTGATGGTTCACTTTTTAACTTTTTCTTGGTAGAGATGAGGATGTTTCCATTCCATACTCTGCCCTTGACACTCAGGCTCATAGTGATGAATTCACGTAACCGGAGTGCAGATCATTTTTGACTCAACTTTGTATTTTAAATATATCATTTTGCACCAAGTGGTACAACAGAAAAGCATCCAACCTGTTTTCAGGTGAGCCAGAAACGTCCCTGGCCGGGAATACAAGAGATTAAAATTGATTATATTCATCATAGAGACAATCAAAGCAATTGTCAGTCGTGGGAGTCTGTGAGCCCATGTATGTAGAAGATGGTAGTTAGCAATTTACCTCCAAGTGTGTTCAGCTGCCGTGTGACATAGCATGAAGAGCAGATGAAAAAAGATAACCCTCCTCAGATGCCAGTTTATAGGGGTGCCGAGGAGTTAGTGGGTAGAATTTGGCAAAAAAGAAAATGGGGTAAAATCTCATCTTGTAATCTCTTCAACATTTATAGAAAAAAGAAGAAGAAGATTTGCTTGGGCCAGTGGCATACTATGGCATTGGAGGAGGCTTCCCTCTCCAGTATTATCCTTACTACGGCAAGCTCCTGCATCCACACTACCTACAGCCTTTGGTGGCCATTCAGTTTGTAAACTTAACCATGAATCAAGAGATACGTGTCGAGTGCAAAGTGTATGGTGAGAACATACTGTACAGTGACAAGGATCGCTACCAGGGGCGTTTTGAAGTTAAAATAAAGGTAAACCAATTTTGACCTACATTGTGAGCACAGCACCATCAATCTCTCCCAATTTTAAGGCAAACGTAGAATCATCTTTTGACATGAGATATGCAGACACCAGACACAACTTCCCACTGGTCTTCCACAGTCTTACTGAGAGAAAGCATTTATCAGTATACACACGTCTCCTGTCAGAACGTGCTCTATGATACGTAAGCTGAGGCTTAAAAAGTTTCAAGAATTAGTCTCTAATGAACCTTAATGTGGGACCTAATATTATCTGCTTCGATGCAAGAGTTTCTGCTTCTGTATAGAGTTAGAACGCAAATGACTAACCATAGCATATTAGACTATTCTAATAACAGTCAGATCTAAAACTTGACTATTCTAAAAAAAAAAAAAAAAACCCAATGACCTAAGGGACATTTAGTCCAGCCTGACGTAGTCACGGTTTATCCCTGTGTTCCTCTGTTGCCACCTTGTGTGGCTTTCTTCCATTATAACAGTGCATGATATTTGCATAGCTATGTTGTTTCAAACCAAAACAAATTTGGTCTCAATTTGTTAATTGTGCAATTACAAATTTATTCTTATTATTCACTGTCACAAATGCTCTACTGTTTGCTTTTGCTATTTTAGAGGTTTTAATAAATGCACTTTACGTTTTCAATTTCTTTGAAGTTCAGTGGATAGGAAGAATGAGTTTATTTATTTATTTATTTATTATTTAATCATTGAATGTATGTAAACATTGTTTTTAAATGTAATACTCTCTAATCTGTGTTGGAAGTACTGAGGATAGTGGGTGGGTTTTTTTTCGTTCCTGATGTGATGCATAACTCAGAACACAAGGTCTTTGGAGTGTGTATAATGCCATACAGATATATATTTACACATTATTATTTTTACAAGAAATGTGTGCAGTAATACCAAAACCATTATTATTAAGACAATATAAAAATGTTATAATCACTGCAGTGACCCATCTGTAAAATGTTTTGTATTAGTGTGCTGTCAATGTCTACTATTAAACATGTCATTCCCTTTAATTCTTATGCTGAAATTTCCCAAAAGAACAGCATAAAGATAATTTTAGATTGTAGAGACAGTGTAAACATTTTCTCTAAGCATTGAGATGAGGTACAAATTGTTTTGGGGAAAAGCAAATTTCCTGGATGGAATTAACCAAGATAAAATAAAAGGAAAACAAACAACATGTTTATGTGTATGTTTAATTTTAATACTGTGTTCTGAGAAGAATGGAAAATCGAATCATATCGACATTATCTGAAAATATATTAAAGTTCTATTGTAGATAAAGTATATCAGATACAGTAGATACAGTATATCAGTTACCAGTACCAGTTATCAGTAATACTTACAAGTCATATGGAGATGAAACCCAGTAGTGGCTCATGATCATAGATTTTGGTTGGGCAAAATGACATAAATAACAAAAACAACCAAATACCAAAATCACATGTGACTTATATACTATCTGGTGACTTGCTATAGTAACCCCATAATATGCAGTTAAGCATCATCAGTATTCAGTGAAGTACCAGAAAATACTATTAAAAAAAGTACTACGCAAAATACAGAGCAACGCCACCTACGCAAGTCATTAGTTGCATCTGCTGTGTGAATGGCAAATTATCACCATTTTACAATTTTCAGTGTGGTTTAATAGTTGGAGCTCGTGAGATGGGTCGTAGCATTTCGGCAGCAGAAGCAAAGTTTGGATTTCCACATATTTCAAGGGTGAACCGTAACCACAAGAATTCTGGCAAAACGTCAAACTTACGACAGCAGTGTGCCATAAAAAGACTCTGGGTGAACGGGCAAGAATCGTTTCACATGATATACGTGCAACACTGCCTCAAGTAACATCAGAATTCAATGCTCGGGCCTCAATACATTTACATTTACATTTACGGCATTTAGCAG
This sequence comes from Scorpiodoras heckelii, assembly GCA_028566435.1. Classification (NCBI taxonomy): domain Eukaryota; kingdom Metazoa; phylum Chordata; class Actinopteri; order Siluriformes; family Doradidae; genus Scorpiodoras; species Scorpiodoras heckelii. The sequence continues at coordinate 3,806,575 of JAOVVH010000034.1, read as the reverse complement.
ACGCTTACACTTACAAAAGTGCTTAGTCATAAACTTGGAATATCCAAAGCCAAGTCTGGTAGACCTGAATTCAAGGTACTTTGAGTTATGATAATGCTAGAAATTAGTCACACACTACCTAATAAAATTACAAGCAAGATAAGTCCTATAACCCAAACTACACAAAACCAGTGAAGATGATATGTAGCCAATACAACCGCTGTAGGTGCAGTAAAGATTTTAGTTAGTGTTCATTTAAGTGCTCTCGAAAGAGGTGTGTCTTCAGTTGCCGTTTCAATAAACATCAGCGTAAGATCCCGTGGGGGACTTACCAAGTATTAAGTGGTAAGTATTAAATACCAGTTTTTCTGGTACTTCAGTGTATACTCATCAGTATACAGTCTAGCAGCTAGTTTGGGGTTTTAGACATACTTGTGTTCAACTAGGACCTGAGACTAAGCCCAAAAAAATTCAGGCATTCAAAAATGGAGACAAATCTTCCTTTTTTTACTCAGTCTTGTGGGAAAGGTGGTCACCATTGTGTATTCATATTTCTGTAATATAGACATTATACACACAATAATCTTTCTACAATGTGTAATTAATTTCTAAAAAGCCTTTGACAGCCAAAATACCACTTGATAAGGAATCAAAGAACGTGGACCAGTATGGATGAAGAGGGTCCTCTTGTTGGGAGCATCAGAATGAGTGACCTGTGCACTCGCTCTATCTTATCAGCTTGGTCCTATGGTGCTCACCTGTTCTCCATGATCTCCACTGGCATCCTATAAAGTATCATATTGACTTCCAAATTCTCCTGCGCACTTATAAATCTTACTTGTCTGATCTCCTTCTTCTTCCTTATAAATCCACCCAAACTCTCTGCTGATCTTCTGCTGATCTGCAGAATCTCTCCATCTATGGTCCATAATTTTGGCTATTTTATAGTATTTTCTAGATTTGGTCCTTATCTCTGGAACTCACTCCCATGTCTGTCAGTCTGTTTCTCGTTCCACATTTAAAATAAATCTCCAAACTCCCCCTCTGTTCCCTCGAGCTTACAATCTACCACAACAATAATCATACCCTCTCATTATAACCTGAGAGACATCATCTTGTCTTCTCCTCTATTGTCTGTGTCTTTCACACTTGTTTGTTTTATTACAGTTGTTAGCGTCTTTGAAAAGTGCTATACAAGGTCTGTCCGGAAGTAATGAGAATGAAATTCCTCCGTTCTGTATGGCTTACACATGGGGATGGTGGTTCAAGATAAACAGTAGGACCTGTTTCAGTTGCATTCCCACAGGACCAGCACAGATCATTCTCAGCACTGCAGTGACACTGATGTGGTGATGGTGTGTTAGTGTGTGTTGTACTGGTGTGAGTGGATCAGACACAGCAGTGCTGCTGGAGTTTTTAAACACTGTGTTTATTTACTGTGCACTCTATGAGACACATCCACTAGAGGCGGTCTTTAGTCAAGTCTGAAGTGTTAATGAGTGATAATGAGTGTTCCAACATGACTGCACACCAGTGCACAAAGCAAGGTCCATAAAGACATGGATGAGTGAGTTTGGTTGGAAGAACTTGACTGACCTGTGCACCTGAGGTCCTGACCTCAACCTGACAGAACACCTTTGGGATGAATTAGAGTGGAGACTGTGAGTCAGGCCTTCTCATCCAACATCAGTGTCTGACCTCACAAATGCACTTCTGGAAGAACGGTTAAATAATTCGTATAAATACACTGCTAAACCTTGTGGAAAGCCTCCTAGAAGAGTTGAAGCTGTTATAGCTGCAAAGGGATTAAGAATGGGACGTTACTCAATATGTGTGTGAAGGCAGATGAGCGAATAATTTTGGCAATACTCATGTAGACAGAGGTGGCAGAAGTACAGAAGTTTCTTACTTAAGTAAAAGTACTAGTAATATATAAAAGAATTACTTAAGTA
>JAOVVH010000034.1:3793485-3804544 GCA_028566435.1 Scorpiodoras heckelii | reverse complement strand
GTTTGAACTGTTTTGCAGTTTTGCTTACAAATAGAATAATTTTAATGAGTTCACCACACTGTCAGGGAATACAGTGTAGTAAAAGCGAAATTGACGATGTTCTCGACCTGAGAGTAAAGCTCCACACCCTGGGTCACCCAACACGGGAGCATTTGGTCCAGGCTCAAGAACGTCATCAGTAAGCAAGCAAAGGCCAGGCAATTCACAAACAGCATAAACAAGGGCAGATAGGATTAAACAAGAACAAAAACGCGATATAAAAAAACAGGGTAGCTCACACAGAATCCGGCATTTCCATGACACATTCCTTATATGTAATTATATATTTGCGAATAGCAGCTTAGTTTCCACTACATATCCTCTAATGTTATTTTTGTATTTTGTGGTGTAGCACTATTGGATCAGACCTCTTCCCATCATAATTCTACATTTCTGCTGCAGTTTGTATTAATTTAGCACACAGCTTTTTATTTAAAAACAAAATGCTTTTATTTAATTGTTTAAAATATTAAACATTTTTTCATTATTAACTGTTGACAAAAAATGCACTTTTATTTCAACTGTGTAGAAAAAAGCTGTTATCGGTCACTTGAAAGTCTTCTGTTCCAGCTTACAGTTTTCATATATTTCATCCGTGCTAAGACTTTGGATCCCAGTGTGTTGATCAAATTTTATTCCAAAGGCTTCTCATGCGTTTCTCTAAAAAGTAAACAGACAATACATATATTTTTAGAGATAATTAAGAGATGCATTTGTAAGACACCTGAAAAAATGGGTTGTTTTTTTCCTTTCAAAATACATATTTTACAAACTTACAACATACAACAGAAATATGAACAGAAATAGAACAGAAAACTGCACATTTACACTGACTGACAAAGGCAGATTAATAGGCAACAGAGTTTTAAAAATATATGTCACAAAACTGCACCTGTAGAAAAGTTTACATGCTATTATTTAATGACTTACCGGTCGTCCTTGATGGAATCTTCTTTCAATGTTTTAGAAGGTGAAGTTATAAAGTCTGCAAACTCAGCTTGAACCATGTCAGGACTAAGACTGACCCCTGTACTATCAGCCCTGTTGGGAGAACACTTTCGTTTAATTGCACTTTTTTATTGCTTGCAGTATCCATAAACTCTTCTATTGTTTTTGCACACAATCATTTAGCATCTATTACAATGAAGAAAACCAAAGGCTTTTAGCTTGATACAGAAAATGATGGATGGAAGGAAACAAGAAAACACCCAAAGAAAGTTTCAAAATTTAAAATTTTATCTGATTCCCAATGATGGCAAGTTTCAAGATCAACTACTATACCCTTCCATATCGGGTCAGTGCTGTCAGAGCTGTTTGGAAGTGTTGCACAAAAGAAGCCCCCATGAGAACAATAAACAAAATGCATTACCTGAAATTCACCAAATGTTAGGAGGACTACAAATGAAATTAGTGGTATGTAGTGATGAGAAAGCAAAATTACATTTTTTTGGTCATAAACATTATCTTCATCTCTTTGATGAAAACATGGGACTGCATACAAGGAAAACCCCACAAGCACGTACAAACAAGAAATCTTATGAACACTGACTTCCAATCATGAGTGTTGGATTGTGGGTGTGCATGAACAAAGAGCATGCTCATGCATGGTTTTTAAAATAAAGGGAGCGTTCTGCTGTCTGCTCATCTATGTACAATGAAGGAGTTAACCAATTTCAAAAGAAAGGCTTCCATGATACTTGGGCTCCAGAAATGGCCCTTTAAATAATTAATTTATAGGAAGCTCCACCTCCAGTTAATCAGTCCCAGTTTTTAAATGGTAGATTAAAAAGTGGAATAAGACCGTCATGAGACATGCTTATTCATCCACCAAGTAACAACAGAATCATCCAGACAATGAACATTCTTGCCTCTGAATGTAGAAAACAAATTTGGGAAATGAAAATACCTAATTGTTTGCAGTTTTATAAGTGAAATTTTTGCCCGTTCTTGCTGTGTACAAGATTTGAGCTGATCAACAGTCCGTGGTCACTGTTGTCTGATTCTCCTCTTTATGATACTCCATATATTTTCAATAGGAGGCAGATCTGGACTGCAGGCAGGCCTGTCAAGCCACCCATGATCTAAGCAAACATGCAGCCCCATGCCATCATGCTGTTTTTGCACCTTTTATTGGTAACAGTCATGATAGTGGCTTTTTCATCTTTGGCACCTAAAATCTGTTTTTTCCAAAAACAAGCTGAAACGTGGACTCATCTGACCACAGAATATTTCCACTGTCTTTCGTCCTTGGCCTTCATGCACCAAGATTTCCCCTGAATCCATGAATCTTTTCATGATATTATGAACTGTAGATGGATGAAAGACCAAAATTCTCTGCAATCTTGCACTGAGAAACATTGTATTTGTACTGACTGACAATTCTCTCATGGAGTTTGGCAGAAAGTGCTGAATCCTTACTTGCAAAGACTAAGCCTTTGGCAAATGCTCATTTTATACTCAACCTTGATGACCTCACCTGTTAACAGTTAAACTGCTAACTGTGTAACCTTCCAGTGTTACTTGTATAACCTTTTCAGTCTTTTTTTGCCTCTGTCCCAATTTTTTTAAGTGTGTTATAGCCATCTATTTCTAAATTTGTTTATATTTACCAAACAGAAAGTTCATCATTGAAAACAATGAAAATCATTTCTTTGTCCTTTTGTCTGTTAAATAAAGGTTTGAGCGAATTAACAAATTACAGAGCTCTGTTTTTACTGGATTTTTAACAAAACAAGAAAATGATGCCATTAGTGAGAGAGAGAGACAGAGAGAGAGAGAGAGAGAGAGAGAGAGAGAGAGAGAGAGAGAGAGAGAGAGAGAGAAGTGAAGATCAGAGCAATGGGCTATGTCATAAATGAAAAAGCATTCAATCAGGTCAACTTCAGCTTACAAAAAATAAACCAGTCTACTATAAAGGAATACATTATATTCTCTATAGTTAATTAAGCAGTCATAGCATCAGGATAAGAGTTGTGTCTGGGACAGTCACGTCAGTGTGACACCAGCTGGAAAAAGGCATCATCACTGGATGTACTATGTCAATGAATCTCTTTTCCTTGGCCACAAACATGCTGGTCATGTTGGCAAAAGTCAAGTGTAGAGGTTCTCTGGCCAAGGTTGGAGTCCAGCAGCCCCCCATCAAAGCCTTTATGGACCTGACAGTAACAACAGCCACAGTGCTGGGGTGCAGATGGATTCTCCACAGCTTGGAGAGGTTCAACATGTGGGCTCGCATGAACTTCAAGCCAGAGAAATATAGGTCCTTGGTGCTGAATTAGGGAAGATGAATGACCAGTTCCCAGGATTTTTTAAGCACTTACATGACTTATCAACTGTGGAGGGTTTCAAGAAGAGGTTCGGTCATCACCTCCACACATGGCTGGCACTGCCATGAAACCTGAGCAGTATATCTCTGCATAGGAACAAAACTCTCCAAATGAGCAGCCTGATTGAGGATTTCAGGGTTGCTACAGTACAAGGCCAGGGCAACAAGGTGCATAGAAAAGTCTGGAACAGGCATTAGATTGAAAGACCTCCTGGTCCACATTGAGGCAGCCTGAGCCATTCCATTTAAAGTTCCTAATCCATCTTTGATGTCCTACCAAGTCCATCCAACCTCTTCAGCTGGGGAACCTTGAATCATCAATATGTCCTTTGTGCCTCAAAAGAGGAACCACCCTGTGACCAGACATACTTTTGGAACAATCAAAGTAGGATTTACAACCATGATTTATTTTCCACCATGTAAATAATTCAGTTCATGTATGCAAACACACTCCTTGAGTGCCTAGCAGCAATTACATGGTCAATGCATCGACCTCACTCCCATCGACCATCGCTGCATCTATGTATTATGCCTATAGGCACGCCCCACAGCAGAGGGTGGCAGGGTGAGCAGTGGCTCATTATCATTTAAACCAACAGGCACTGAAGCCGATCCATCCATAATCAGATTTACTGTCCAAGTACTTAAATTTAACATTTAACTTTAAGTTTTTCTCTATAGTTTTGTTATACAATCTGCTCAGTGTAGCAGATGTAATCCACTGTCTGGGATGGATTCACTGATCCAGGTTTCAGTGAAACAAAGGCCAGCAGAATGTGCAAAGTCCTTGTTCAACCCATTGACGAGAAGCAGTTCATCCATTTTGTTGGGCATGGAGCAGAGATTTGCCAGGTGAATCGATGGAAATGCAGTTCCTTTGACTAAGATCTCAAATAATTTTCTGGATTTGTGAGCACTGGTCTAAACCTATCTATAAAGTGCCTGATGTTAAGCATTTCTTCTTTAGTGTAAGCAACTGGGTTTGAGTAACCAAACACACAGATAATAAACAAAAACAGAGAAAGTACTAGAAAGTGCAGTACCAAGGCCATCCATGGTGCCATCTTGGATCTGAAAAAAGCCTGTGATATTTTGACCAATGAATGTCACAGACATTTCATTAAGACCCCAGAGAAATACATGACCTTGTAGGAAAATGGGTATATGTCCCCTTTAAATTTCTATGCTATGATTCTCCAAAATGTGTTAAAATGAATAAAAGGGTTGATGATATAGCTTACTGTCCAAATGAAATTTCTTCTCTCATGTTGTCAGGAAGGTCCTTCAGTGATGGTGGGGCTTCCAAGGGCAGAACTAAATTGCTGAAAGGGTCACACCTGCATATAACAAACGCAAACACAACAATTAAGTACAGTTAAGTCATGTGTTTGTGTTTGGGTGTCTCAGGGTTACAAATCTGTAACAAATTGCATAAGTAAATTTGATAATCAACAAGTGGATTTAATTGTCATTTCAATTAAATTAGTGAGACTCAAGTGCAAAAATACAGTAAATACACAGGATAATACATAGGAGGACAACAAATACAGGTGAGTGCACACGACAAAAAGGACAGAACAGTATCAGAGGGAATTTATATAAAAAATGACAAATGTTTAAACCCTGTGGTGGGCTGGCAACACGTTTAGTGTGTACTCCTCATGCACAGTGTTCCTGAATAGATTCTAGGATAAAACACTGAACAACAAATGCATGAACGAATAAATGCCAGATGATTAAGGTTAGAGATGGAAGTGAAGTTGGCAATCATAGATCGATAGTATTTATGCATGTTTGTATGCCTTCTTACGTGCATGGTTGCTGATTGCTGGTTTGTGCTGGATCAGAGGAAACAGTATTCAGTGCCAGACAGGGAAATGTCTTCCATGTCAAGGTTCCTTCTATAATGTCCTGCATGAAGTATCAGAAAATAATAAATATAACCTCAACATCTTCACATACATTTCACACATAACAATATTTATGTTTAAGGAAGTCATAACTAAAAAGACGGCTATAAAATACTATAAAGTCAAAGTGGAGTTCATTTAAATCAGAAAATGTACAAACCTCATTTGCAGATAAGTTGAGACACTTTTTTAAAATGCAATGAAACTGAAATCTGTAATTTATTAATTCATTTGAAGCTTTATTTAACAGACAAAAGGACAAAGAAAAGATTTTCAGCGTTTTCGATGATGAACTTAATGCTATTTGTTAAATATAAAAAATTTAGAAGTCAATGCCTGCAAAACAAATAAAATAAGACTGAAAAGGTTATACAAGTAACACTGGAAGGTTCCACAATTAGCAGTGTAAAACTGCAACAATTAGTATATTCTTCTCCCAAACTATTAAAAAGTATCATTAAAAAAGGCGATGTGACCCAGTGTTAACCATGTCTTACGCCCAACTTTTTTTGAGTGTTTTGCAGGCATCAATTTTTTATTTGCTTATATTTAACAAATAGAATTACTTTCATCATTGAAAACACTAAAAGTCTTTTCTTTGTCCTTTTGTTTGTTAAATAAAGCGTCAAGTGAATTAACAAATTACAGATTTCAATTTGTATTGCATTTTAAGAAAGTGTTCCAGCTCTTCTGGAAATGGGGTTATATACAGTTTAGGCCAAGACATTACATACAACCTGGCTCTCAAACTCTATTTTTCAGACTCCACACCTTTCATGTTCCCTTACATTTCCAGTATTAAGAACATCACAGCATCTACTTTATTTTCATACTAGGTCATAATAATAATAGCTACAGTACCACACATTTATTTCTGCTTTTATTTGCTAGAAATTTTCATTTAGTCAAAAATGTACACACAATTTGTTAGTATTTCTAGCCATTGCCTTTTAACTGTTTAAACTTGAATTAATCTCTCGGGTTATTGTTCCACATCCTCCTCACAACACCTTCCTAAAATTGTTTGCTCAATTGTCCCGACAATCTAGTGTAACTCTGCAAGGTCTCTGGGATTCCTTGCATTTTCATTTCAGACCATTTTTTTATGATCAGGGCTTTGTTATGGCCACTTCACTGTTATTTTTTTAACTTTGGAGGTATTCAATTTCTTGAATCTACCAGTCTGTTTAAAGAGATAGTCAACTTCATGTATGTAAACATTTATCCACTGGGATTCTAATATAGTGAATATAGGAAAATAAATCTGTATTTAGTTTTTGTTTCAAAATGACCTCTGATTTGAACAAAGTCAATACCCTAATTGAGCTGCCAATAGTAATGCATGGTAACATAAAATGTGAAAAACTTCTACTGTACACCTCCACAAAAGATTTGGACTGAAGCAATCAAGATGTGATTGAAGTGTGTGAAAATGAAGTGACTATGTTTAAAATGGTTGTAATTCCTAAACAGCAACCACAATATTTTTTGTTAAACCCTTTGCATTAAAACTAAAAGTCTACACATCAATTACATCTCTCACACTCACATTCAAATTCATTGCTGTGGTGCACAGAGGCAAAATTTTAAAAACCATGTGACTGTCCTAATACTTATTGAACTGAATGTATATAAAGTTTTGGCATCAACTGTACATAGAGATGATAAATGCTGTAAAACTCAACTGACTACCTCTCATAGTGTATACTGGTTCATTTGGTATTCAGTGAATTTGATAATATGACTGATAAATAAATAAATGTAAGCGTAAATAAATAAATAAATAAATAAGTATGTATGTATGTATGTATGTATGTACAGTATATTACATGGCTTGACCCCAAAATATATATCTGATCTCTTCTTGCCCCCTAAAATAGGTAAAAGCTTTTACAGCTGCTTGCCTGTCTGTCTAAAACGTTCTTTTGAGTGGTATTGTCTTCCACAACGCAGCCTTTGCAGATGGTCTGTCTTGTTACAGGACAAAGGTGGAACTCTGGGTCACTCTCTAGATATAATGGGGTTGGTTTAAAGGCACACACACCCGGAGCAGGGTTCTGAAGTAAACAAGGGCATAATAAGCAATAAGCATAAGAAACAAGGAAAAGCCACTGGTTAAATAGAGATAGATGAGATATAAAGGCAAGTATTTACAAAGATCCTAAAAGGATGGGCATTTTGTGGATTTAACACTTTATGAGGAGTTCTGAACAAGAGCATGTGTTTGAGGTCAGGCTCTGGTCTCTCCTCTTCCTGCGGCTCATCCTTGTTGGAGTTTAGCTCAGGAGACGTCGCCACGGGGAGCAGTTCATTCTGTAAAGCACATAACACAAATGGTAAATTGACAATGCAACCTAAATTAGGGTATGCAAAGGAATATTATTATTGAATGAAACAGTGTTACCTGTGCTCCTGTGCGCAACATCCTATGTTTGTTGGCAAAAAAAGTTTTGAAATCATACACAGGAACTTCATGATAGCCCATTAGCTTGTAATGCTGAGGAACCTGGAAAAGTAACCATTAATACCAAAGTTGCAGTGCATACAATTTTGTATCTAGGTGTCATTACTGAATCAAGAAAGGAAAAATACTCAGCTGCTGCAAGTCATTCTAAAAAAGCTACATAAGTAACATGTGATAACAAGCTAAAAGATCAGAAACTTAATAAAATGGTATTTTTCTAAAATGCAACAACAAAATTATTTATATACAAGGTCTGTCCAGAAAGAAAGTAATGAGAATTTTTTAAAAATTTATTTAGTAATATTTACAATTCAATATTGTGACCTTCAAAATATGACCCTTGTGAACACACACAACGCTCCCAATGCCTCGTTTTTGGTATTGTTGGTAGCAGTGCTTGAAATTGTCAACTGAGGGTGTTCGGAGTCTTGGTCGCGACTCTGAAGATGTCCTATACTGTGCCGAAGTGGAACCTTTCAAGCGTGTTTTAATCTTGGGGAACAAGAAAAATCACACGGAGCTAAGTCGGAGCTATAGGATGGATGTGGAAGGACTGGAGTGGGTTTATTTCAGCCAAAAATTTTCTCACAGCCAGCGAAGTGTGACTCGGTGCGTTGTCATGATGGAGGCTCCATTAAGAGGTGATTTGACAATGCACACACAAAACACTCTTCCTCAAACATTCCAAAATTTCAGAGTAAAATGTTTCATTTACCTTTTGGCCTTCTGGTATGAAATCTTTATGGACGATCCCGTGAGAATCAAACATTTCATCAAACATACTCTCTTTCACTGTTCTAGTGATGTGATGAGACACTTCAGCAGGGTTTCACAAAAACACATGTCTGGGCACTGCAAACACTAGTATGTAACTGAAATGGGTCCTACAATTTATCTGATATCCCACTTTAACTGACCTTAAACCCCCCCCCCATGAGGAAGCCCTACAGAGCACAGGAATTTCATTCTCATTGCTTTCCAGATAGACCTTTTGTATATACACTAATCAGTCATAACAAAAACCACTTAGTGGTGAAGTGAATAACATTGATTATCTCATTATAATGGCACCTGTCAAGGGGTGAGATATATTAGGCATGTGTTACAAGCAGAATAAATGGGCAAGTGTAAGTATATGAGCAACTTTGACAAGGCCCAAATTGTAAGGGCTAAATGACTGGGCCAAAACATAAAAAACACTGACAGGTGAAGTGAATAACATTGATTATCTTACTACAATGACATCTGTCAAGGAGTGGGATGTCTTGTGTGATGTTCCCAGTATGCAGTTGTTAGTACATACCAAAATTGGTCTAAGAAACGGCAATAGGTGAACCGATGACATTGTCATGGTTGCACATGATGCACATGGGGATGGAAAGCTAGCCTGTCTGGTCTGATCTCACAGAAGAGCTACTGTAGCAGAAATTGGTGAAAAATTTTTTGCTGGTTATAACAGAAAGGTGTCAGAACACACAGTGTATCACAGCTTGCTGTGTATGGGGCAGCATAGCTACTGACCACTCAGAGTGCCCATGGTGAACCATGTACACCATGGAAAACAACTAAAATAAGCATGTTAGCATCAGAACTGGACCATGGAGCAAATGGAAGAAGGTGGCCTGGTCTGATGAATCATGTTTTCTTTTACATCATGTGGATGGTCGGGTGCTTGTATATTGATTACAAGGAGGAGATGGCACCAGGATGCACTATGGGAAGAAGGCAAGCTGGTAGAGGCAGTGTGTTGCTCTGGGCAATGTTCTGCTGGGAAACCTTGGATCCTGGTATTCACGTGGATGTTACTTTGACATGTACTACCTACCTAAACATTGTTTCAGACCAAGTATGCCCCATCATGTCAACAGTATTCCTTAATGGCAGTGGCCTCTTTCAGCAGGATAATACTGATTGTTCAGGTTCAAGTGTTCAAGGTGTTGACTTGACTTCCAAAAGTACCAGACAAACAAATCCAATCCATGGAGGCTCCACCTTGAAACTTACAAGACTTAAAGGATTTGCTGCTAATGTCTTAGTTCCAGATACCGCAGGACACCTTCAGAGCTCTCATGAAGTCTACATGTAGATGGGTCAGAGTTGTTTTGGCTGGACAGGGGGACCTATGCAATATTAGGCAGGTGGTTTTAATGTAATGGCTGATTGGTGTATATATAGGGTGAGAGAGAGAGAGAGAGAGAGAGAGTGTGTGTGAGAGAGAGAGAGAGAGAGAGAGAGAGAGAGAGAGATTAAATATATATTTAAATGGAGAAAATACCTTCAGATTGAAAAATGGAACGGTGGATGTGAAATTGTCTTCAATCAGGCCCACGTGAACTTTTCCAATTTTGTTAATGGCCTAAAAAGCAAAAAACAAATAAACATTTGAAGACATCCTTATCAAGATTTGTAATTTATAGATTATGATCATTATATTTTCTACAGTGATACTGAAATATCTCTAGAGTTCTTAGTGCAACATCTGATGCATTTGTAAATAAATTTCAATAAATAAATCAAAAATAGTTTTAAGACCAGATACCCAGATATCTTTTTAACTTTATTTGAATTTACTACATTGGACACAGTATTATTTTTCTGTGTTTTTCTGATTAAAATTTATTTATTAAAGATTAATTACTTAATTAAATATTTAACCTTTAATGTGACATAGCAACCCACAAAATCTAACTGAAAACAATTAGAAAGTCTTAAAGAAAAACAAGAAAAAGAAATAAACTTACAATAACCTTGTAGCATAAGCAACACCATTTTATAATGGATTGTGTAACTATGCCTGCTGCATTCAAAATAAGCTAACGACATTCAAAACTTAAAATTTTAACTCATGTTAAGAAGTAATTATCACAGGCCTGTCATTAATGAAGTGATTCTGATTCACCCCAAAAAAAGATCAGCTTTCTTTAGGATTTTCTTGACATCTACTTGGTATCAATCAACCACAGAAGCGATGGTGCACAAATAGCTCATATATTTTTGTAGTGGAGATAATTGTACACCACAGTGACATTACAAAAACAGGATGTTTAGACAAAGGACGATAAAGGGCTGTCAAGAGACCTACAGCAGCATTAAAAGAGCTGCAGGAAGAACTGGTCACTGCCTGCATGTGACTACAATCTCTCGCATTTTTCACGTTCACGCTATGAGGTAGAGTGGTTTCCTCAAAATTACAAACATACATACATTAATTAATTAATTAATTAATTCATTCATTCATTCATCTTCTTAACCGCTTATTCCTGTCCCCAGGGTCACGGGAGAGCCGGTGGCATAGGGCGCAAGGCAGGATCAACCCTAGAC
>JAOVVH010000034.1:3777877-3791885 GCA_028566435.1 Scorpiodoras heckelii | reverse complement strand
ACTTTTTTGATTTTAGCAAATGGCTGCAATGAAGCAAAGAGTGAAAAACTTAAAGGGGTCTGAATACTTTCCGTACCTACTGTATATATATATATAATGCCCTCCTCCTCCTCCTCCATAATGCCCCCTCCTTCTTTGTCAGAGCAATAACTTGGGCCAATGACAAAATGGGCATTATGGGATCACCAGCACACCAGAACCACACGTTGCCTCCACATGCCCACCAGACTTTTATGCCAGCCAATGTGAGAAGCAAGCTTATAACATGGGCACACACAACCCCAGCACACAGAGTACCTATCACCTGTTAAAGGTGAAGTAATGATGGCCCAACATGATTACTGACATCCACAGATTCATCATCATGCATTGCTTGTGATCTGCAAAAGTATCACACACCCTTCTAGCAGGTAAACTCATGAATCTAGATTTCATCATAGAATGCCTTGAGTCTGCTGGCAACATTGTGATCATGGATTTTTGAAACATGAATTACAGATTTTTAAAAATTCCTATGCCTTGTCCCTCTGCCTGGCCTGCTCACCTCCTCGGAATCGCCAAACTCTTCACATAAATGTTTCGTTACTCTGGCATCCCTAAAGACACACAGTTCACCTTCAGGTTCTACGCTACCATTATGGAGAAGTTGCTACAAAGGTGGAAGCACACAGTTGTACAGAATGTGTTTGTAGGCTGTAGCATTACAATTTCCCTTCATTGGAACTAAGAGGCCTAAACATGTTCCAGCTCCATAAAGATATGGTTTGCCAAGGTAGGTCTGGAAGATCCAGAGAACTGTGCAGAGCCCTGTCCTCAACCCAAATGAATATTGGGATGAACTGGAATGCTGACTGTGCCCAGGCCTCCTAGCCTGACATCAGTGCCTGATGTCACTAATGCTCTTGGGGCTGAAAAGACAAATCCCCAGAGCCACACTCCAAATTGTAGTGGAAAGCTTTCCCATAAGAGTGGAGGTTAATATACCAGAAAATTAAGGTATACACAAAACTACAGATGGTCTTCCCCTTAAACAATATGGCTTTTATTGAAATTTTAATCTCTTCTGGTCCCTCCTTTTTCAGAAGAGATGGGATCCACCCAAGTAGACACAGTTCTCAAATTCTAGGCCACAACATTTTTTACTTTGTTGTCAATTTTAAATGACTACCGTCTCCCAGACATGTCTCTTCAGCCACACCTGTAATTTCTAGTAGTAAGCCTATGATCAGCAATATATACAGGAGGTTTGGTGAGCTCTCAGGTAAATTTAACTGTCTTAGTAACCCAGGACAACCTGATTCACATTGAGCTAACTCTCACCACTCTGTCCTACAAACTTTGTATAAGATGCCTTTAGCTTTAAAAGTAGAAAAAGTCTTGGAATAATTCACGTAAACATTAGGAGCCTACTCCAGTATAGTAAATTGGATCATCTTAACACTTTGATTATACAAACTGATCCAGATATTATTGTATTGACTAAAACTTGCTTAAGTACTGAGTTGGCCTTAAATGATTACACCTTGTAAAGGTGACAGGTGCCAATCGTTTACATTTAAACAAGTATTGCACTAAGGCAGTAGAGAACTGCACAATAAAACCCATATGACAAAATGTTAGGGTTTATAAATTGAATTAAGGGAATTGAATCAATAAATCATTGGTCTCACCTTTGTTTTTTTCTCCTCTGACTTCTGTTTTTGTTCTGGAAGCTAGTTTTCGCAAAAGAAGCAGTCTTTTATTCATACGGACTTGCAGAATGACCTGAAAAAAATTATGACTGACATTGCATTTTTTTGCTTTTTTATGTATTTTGGCTTCTTATACAAATCATTTAGAAAACCTAGTAAATTTTTATAAAAATTAACATTAAAAAATCTGTTATTCGCTTGTATGGGTTACAAGGTATGTAATTTTACAATTTGTTACACAGTTTTTGACACAGTTATTAATACTAAAATGTCAGGAAACCGTGGTGACAATATTAATTACCCAATACTACTGTAATCCACAATGTCACAATTATATAAGCAAATATGTGAAGTAATAAAATTATAGCTCATGAAAAGTAAAAACTGCCAAAAAAAAGAACTAATTCACCTTACGAACAGTTTGTTGGAAGAGTCTAAGCGCTCGCTGTCTGATCTCCAGTTGGCTACAGCCATAAATGTTGAACACGGGAGCACAGTCAGGATGCTGCAACCCAAATGATTATGTTCAGTGTTCAGGCTTTGAGAACAGTGATGTAGACTAACATAACTAAATATTAGGCTTTCACACCTACAAGTGTAGTTGATGACAAAATAAAATGTATACTTTTGATTTGGTTTCTGGTTTGTTTTGTTTTCTCATGAAACATAATGATAGGAAAATGTAAATTAACTTTTGTCAAATCATAAAAATCACCTAAACGAACACTGAGAAGAGCTCAATGTATTACTAGATAATTACAGTCAATAACTAGCTTTAAACATTTTTCTGCATCACATCAACTGTTTGTTTTCAGCACTCATTTAGCTTACTTAGCTCTAGCCCAGCTTGCAACACACTGATTCACTTCCTGCATTTGAGTTGAACCAAGACTGAATCACATTCTCACTGCAACAAACTGTGCTAAAGTTCAAATGCATCTCACTCAAATGGTCTTGGACCAGTTTCATTGGTCTGCACCCAAGCTTGAAACAATGAACACAGTGGTGGCTTGTTCTAAAACTTTTGGGGGTTGCAAACAAAGTGAAAATTACACCGTAAATAATGAGGGACTGAATGCAATTGTTAAATCATCATTTGACAGTAACCATGTATCACCACTGCTTAGCTAAAAAATGGACTAATCCAACAGTTAAAGTATGTAATAAAGTACCAATTAGTGAATTTTAATGTGGATTTATTACCAAATATAAAAGTGTGAATGCCAGCAAAAGCTGACTGCTGTCTTTTCACCTGCACAAACAAATTGCACCAAAGAGGAAATCATACCAGTGTTTAATTCAAATGGACTAAACACTGCACATGCAAAAGTGATTATTTTTCCCCCAGTTATTACCTGTCCTGGACAACGCACAACACGATGAGATGACAGTTTTCGCAAAGTCTGCACAATGTCCATCTCCCTGCCACCCATGTCTCCGTTCATCTAGAACACACACATATTGAAGACTGTAATAACACCGTATAATAAAATATGAAAACATGAAGTAAAAGGCAGGTTTACTTCAGACAAATAAAATAAACAACCAAATTTCTACTTTTTAATGACCTTAATACACATAAAAAATTTGTTGATTTACACTTTACTACATGTTAAATGAGTTAATGACAGTACCATATACTCAGAAGCTGCAACTTCCTGTTCCTTCAGAATCTTTATTTTTTGTTCTGCTGAGACCAAATCGTCACCTAAATGCACCTGCCTACAGAAAGGAGAAATTTACTACAAGCTGTTGACCACATTACACTGATCACAGAGTCTGTACACACAGCTGTTAGTGCCATTTAGGTTGTGAACATGTTACATACCATTGAAGATGATTAGCTCTTTCTTTTTGGGCATTTAGACGAACTTGATTTTCAAACGCAGGCTCTTTTATCTGTCTTGTTTCGTGTGCAGTCTTGGTATAGGACATGGCTTTAATGAATTAAACACAAAGTTAGTATGTACTTAGTTTCACCAGTGCTAAAACAGTTTTATCTTCATATCATTCAAATCATTCTACACTGGCCACTACGGTTGCAATGGTTTCTCCTCCCAAACATTTAACAGTGGTGTCTGGTACTAAAAAATTTGGGGGTGCAAACAATCCTAAAATCACACCATGAGAATTGCAGGACTGAATTGTTAAATTGCCATTCAACCAATTAAAACACATAATAAGGTACCATCTATCAGTGAATTTGAGTTTAATGTGAGTTATCATCATTATCTTCCGCTTTTATCCCGCTAGTCTGTGTCACGGGGGGCTGGAGCCAATCCCAGCATCATCGGGCGAAGGCGGGGTACACCATGGACAGGTCGCCAATCCATCGCATGGCCAACACACACTTAATGTGAGTTTATTATCAATAATATGAAAGTATTGTCACAGTTTGGTGGCCTGTGACTCGGAATCGTAATTTCAGCCTGTGGGTATTGGGACATGGTCCTGTTAAGACTCTGTGTCTTGTTATCTGCTTGTCATCTGATGCACCTGTGCACTTCGATGCACTTGTTTTCTGTTTAGATTCTGGGTGAGTATTTAAGCCAATGTTTAGTTCTGTTCTTCAGTGCAACATGTTTATCTGTACAGTTAAGTTTTTCTTTTGCTGGTGGTTGTATCATTGTTTATCTTTTAGTTTCTGTGTACAACTCCAACGGAGACGAGGAAGCCTATGTGTAAACTTATTATTATCCTGTTGAACTTCCTGTAAATAAAGACCCTCTGTTTTGTAGCACTCCTGTGTCTGTCTGGTCTGGCTCCCATCTTGCCCTGAAACCACCAACGAATTCCTGGCACTATACTGTACAATGCCACTTCACCTCCCACTGCTCTTGGAGTCAGAATGATTGCCCCAGAAGAGACCAGCAGGATGGCGAGTGGCAAAAGCCTTCTGATTTCATCTACAACATTGCGGACATTCTCCTCTCTATTTCTGCACCTGGTGAGGGGACCGTGGGTGATCTGAGTCATGGCCTGGCCTATGGAAAGTTGGGAGGTTCAGTTCTGGGACCTGCCGGTGGGACAGTATTTCCCCAAATGTTTCATCTGTGCCTGAAACAGTTATTTAGCCTAACGCAAGGAATCGATTATGAGGATGATGAGTCACTGGATTTCCAGACTTAGCTCCGAGGAGAGTACATTGGACCCCTCATTGGTCGAAGAGGTGGCCGGTCCCACCGAAGGAGCTTTGGCTGGCCTGTCTGTGAATCTTCTCTATTTAATCTGTCTGTTTTTGTTAGTCAGTCTGTTCCTGAGATCCCTGCATCTGAGAACCATGCATCTGAGAAATTTGTTCCTGTGAACCTTATGTTGATCAACTCAGAGTTGATCATGAGCTCCGAGGAGAAGACGGCATTGGGTCCTATATAGGCCCAAAAGGGGGCTGGCCTCACCAAAACAACTCTGGCTGTTCCTGCCTGTATGTCTGCTCTGTTTAATCCTCCTGTTTCTGACAATCTGCTTGAGAATTCTGTTTTTGAGAATCCTGTTTCTGAGAATCCTGTTTCTGAGACTTCTCTTCCTGAGAACCATGTGCCTGAGAACTTTGTCCTAGATAACCATGTGCATAAGAACTGTCCTTGACAATCTCATTCTTTAGAACTCTGTGGCTGAGAAGTTGATCAAAAGGATGACTAACATCTCGGTTTCTAGATCCAATTCTGAGGGGTGAAGACCGTGGTGGTTTCCAAACCAGCTGAGGAGATGGTCGATCTTGACAAATCTGTTCAGTCTTCTCTTGCCAGTGAACCTGCTCTGACTTTCCAGTCTGTTTCTGTCAGTAAGCCCACTTTGGCTTTTCAGTCTGCTCCTGCTAGTAAATCTGCTCTGTCTTTTCAGTCTGCTCCTGCTAGTAAATCTGCTCTGTCTTTTCAGTCTGTGCCTATAAGTGAGCCCGTTTTGGCTTTTCAGTCTGTTCCTACCAGTAAGTCTGTTTCTGTTTTTGGGGTTATCTTTGTGAAAATACTCGTAGAACCTTTATTAGTATCAATATTATTTCCTGGGACCAGAGTTCATCTATGCCCCAGATAATATCGTTTCTGTATTACTCTGTTCCTGAATACTCTGTTTCTGAGTCTCCTGTGCTAGAAGCGATGCCTCCCATTCCCGAGTTTGTACAATGTTCCTGATTTCCACCTTCTGAACAGATGATGATAACTAGGAAGATTTTTAACCTATCGCTTAACCAAAGACTTTGTGCATGACTGGCCACTTTGCTGATCATTTTGATGTAAAAATTATGTGGATTGAGAAGTTATGAGTTATGACAGTTTAAAAACGCATGAAAATTTAGGAAAAGCCGATTCTGATCTTCTCGAATTAACATGCGAGATTTCCGTCCCTAGTGCCGAACAAATCTCCATAACTCGAAAAATAATTTGTCAAATGATGACATATTTTGAAATATCGGAAAGGGGACCTATCTCTACCATATAAATTTCAAATGGAGTCTGTAGGTGAAAGTATAAGGATTTTAGACAAGAATGTTTAGTGATAAGTCAGTTCATTTTTTTAACTCACCATTATGACTATTCCCATAGCAAATAATGGAGCGAAATATAAAGAGTGATAGAAAGAGAAGGATGAGTGCCATTTGTCCGTAATTTGAGAAGACGGGTCAGGGTGGCCTTGGGTCCGAGCATACAGATTTGCGTGACTGTATCTTGAAAATTGACCGAATTACAGCAGTTTAAATAAACTCCCATACATTTCTAATGGAAATGTTTCTTTTTTTAAATACAATTTATTAAAAACTATAAACTATATATAGACTCCAAACATACATAGCGCACCACACAGTGCGATTATCTATGCAATGGTGTTTGAACTGTGTCTGTACGTTAAGTGGTTCGAGCTGTATTTTTTGAGTGAATGTGTTGAAGAATAAGCGAAAGAATAATAATAAGTATGTGGGATACCAATGTAGCTAGTGCTTTTCAAGCACTATAATAAATCTCAGTTCTCAGTTTTACTATATCCCTAAAATGTTCACATGAAAGTTTAAACAATTCACAGTATAATAAAGAACACCATTAATCTACAGGTATTAATGAATTAACTATAACGTCCCTGTGAGAATTATAAACGCTAAATAACCCTAATGTAATGGTAGAGACAGTCTTTATATTTACAGCTTTAAAGCACTTTCTCACCTTGTAAGACAGGTTCTTTAGGCATTTCAACAAACCAGTAGTTAGTGTTATCTACCACCTTCTGTGATCGAAAACTTCACATTCTAACTGCCATTGATGATGCAACAATAGGCCAATAGGTCTCATGGACACAGCACACACTCACGGCCCGCCCCCTTCTCGCTCCCTTTAATGCTAATGCTAATGCTTTCAGCACTTTTCAAGCTAGTTATTATTATAACCGCTTAACTTACAGACACAGTTCAAACACTGTTGAGTAGATAACGATGTGTTTTTGGTGTCAATGTCATTTATCATTTTTAATCAATTTAATTTTGAAAAAGACAATTTCCCATGGGAATAAATGGAGAATTTTTTCAGTCACATGGCCGCATGCAGTCACATGACCACCTGCAGTTTCCCTTAGAAATGAATGGAGGAACGTTCCAGAACTTCACATTGTAACTGCCATTGAAGATGACACAATGAGCCAATTGGTCTCATAGACACAGCACACACACGCATGGCCCTCTTCCTAATTTCCAACATTCTCATCTAATGTTTCACCATTTACCCATTAGTGCAAAACACTTTTTTTGCTCCAAGTCAAATAAACTACACTAAATTAATGGTATTGTACATGTCCATATAAAATAATGTTCATTTTGAACATAAAACCCTTGTTTACACTATTGATATAAAGGACCACCCCCTTCCCCCGTGTAGCAATGGACTGACTGGTTGTAGAGAAGCAGCCAATCAGCAAATGTGCAACGCTTTACTGGTTGCAGAGGAGCAGCCAATCAGGAGTGACACACTGCTCTACCAGGTGAAAGAAGACAGCAGACATTAGCTGTGTCCCAATTCAGAGGCTGCATCCTTGCTGCACGCGGTCTACATTGGTATACGTAGGCAGGTCCTTCAAGGCCCAACCTTGAAACTTACAGGTTGAAGGTCTTGTGGAGTCCCTGCCTTGATGGGTCAGAGTTCTTTTGGAGGCACAAGGGGGACCTATGCAATATTAGGCAGGTGGTTTTTATTGTTATGGCTGATCGGTGTAGGTCTCACCAAAAAAACAGTATACACTTCTGCATCAATGGTACCTTCACATATATGCAAATCAACCATGCTGTGGGCACTGATGCACCTCCATGCCAGCACAGATGCTGGTTTTTGTACTTTTTGTTGATAACAGTCTGGATGGTCTTTTTCATCTTTGTCATGTAGAATCTGATATCTGTTTTACCCAAAACCAAACTGAAACATGGACTCGTCTGAGCACAGAACATGTTTCCACTGTCTTTTGGTCCATCTCAGATGACTTCTGGCCCAGAGAACTGGTCGACAAATCTGCGCAAAATTATATAAGTCTTCCTCTTTACATAATATAGTTTCAGGTTCCCTTTCTTGATGCAGTGGCAGACTGTGTTAAGTGACAAGGATTTTCCAACAGTGGTTTCTGCCACTTGGCCTTTACACACCGAGATTTCCCCTGACTTCCTGAAACTTTTCATGATATTATGAACTGTAGATGGTGAAAGACCTAATTTCTTTGAAATCTTGCACTGAGAAACATTGTATTTGAACTGCCTGACAATTCTCTCATAAAGTTTGGCACAAAGTGGTGAACCACGACCATCCTTGTTAGGAAAAGACTAAGCCTTTGGTGGAGGCTCCTTTTATACTCAATCTTGACGACCTCACATGTTACCAGTTAAACTGATCATTGTGGAACCTTCCAGAGCAGTGTTACTTGTAGAACCTTTTCAGTCTTTTTTTGTCTCTGTCCCAACCTTTTTGAGCATGTTGCAGGTATCACATGCTATTGTTTTATCACATTTAAAAAAAAATACAATAAGGTTTGTCAGTGAAAACAAAAAAAATGCTTTCTTTGTACTTTTATCAGTTAAATGAAAGTTTAACGATTTAATAAATTACAGATATTAGTTTTCATTTCATTTTCAGAAAGTGTCCCAACTTTTCGGGAAATGCGGTTTGTAGGTTGCTGTGCTCCTTTTTGGATTTCCATTTCAAAGCTGGATGCATGCAACAAGCAGTAATATGATCCTTATAGCTAGTCCTGATAGTTCAATGTACTGCAACTTAAGAAAACTCATGCAAAAAGGATAACACACACAAATTCAGAAAATAACATCATTAGATTTACAACACATTTGCAGCATTATAAAACACCCTGCAAATACAGGCAACACATTGCAGAAATGCTTTGCAAATACAGACAACACAACATGACTGATGAGGTCTTGCTGTAATGGGTCAGCAATCCTGAAGGAATGGAGGGTACTCCCAGAGGGACTTTTGCCATGTTTTTTTACAGCCTAGGTAGTAAAAGCCATCTAGGTAAACTAAAGAACTGATAACTGGTGTCAAATGGAGAAATAAACAAAAAAGGCAATTTTCAAATTAGAGTCACCAGCATGGAGATGCAGTACCTTAACCAGTGTCCTACTGGAGTATAGATGTACTACAAACAGTTCAATGGAATTAATTGCAAAACATAACTAAACAAATTCATATAAAAAGACATTTGAGGAGATCTGATCAGGTACTCTGTATTGTCTTTTGAATTTTAAACACTCATGTCTTACTCACCCTCTCTGAGATGCTTGTCTTGGTGTTGAATTAGCATTTTAGCGAGACTAGCATGGTTGGAAAGATCTACATCAGAGCTCTGTGTATATGGGTCTGATTTTGTCTTCTTTGTGTGCTGTAACAAAAAAAGCACAACAACATTGTGATCATTTTGAATTTTAAAGCTTTAAACAGATGAAAAGAACAAAGGGTGACTTCAGTGTCTGTAGCAGTAATAATGTTTATAAAGAATACCTTCGCTATCCTTGGTGTCACTTTATCCTTTAGTTTTGAAGCAAGGTACACAACCTCTTCTGTTTGTAGGCCTTTAGCAGTTTTAGCATTCACTTCATGTTCTCTCTGTTGGCTAATGCAGAGGGGGGACCATGGCACTTACTGACTAACATGATGTGACAACATTGTAACTCTTGTAGTTACTGTATACATTATAACTATACAATCTGCAATTCATCTACTTCCTAAAGATTAGTATGAAAAATAAAAAACTAATTGACAGTACTTTAGAGTCATATTAGGAGTGCAGGATGCAGTTAATGTGCAGATAAATGGTTTTGAATTGAACTGAGAGATGACCAGTTGGAAAGTGATGTCAGATGTTCCATACTGCTGTGGCGTGAATGTCACAGTTAAATCTGTCTTCTCTTTGGCTGGAATGATTCCTGGTAACACAAACAGAACAAACATAAGTTTAATATGTGTGTGTGTTTTATTTGCAGATGGCTACAGTCTAGAGCTCATGTAAAGTAACCACATTATGTCATGCTGAAATGTATCGTCTGTGCTGTGAATAAACCCAACACTATGGAATACCATCTGAGACTATTTTAATCATTTAGTAGAATTATCCCTGACTAAAATGCAGAGAGGCAACTTTGGAGGCATTGAGCTACACACAGGTACTTTGGTTTCTCTGAACTGAGGAACCCAGAAAATACACTGTGTAATTTACTGTGTAACCCATCTCTTCATAAAAACAATGTTCTCTGTGTAAATATTGGCATTATGCTGCTAAGTCAGAATACGGCACTTTACTTGGGCAGGAGACATCACCTGATAAAGGATATATGCTAAACGCCTCATGAGACTTCAAGCAGTGCACTTGGAACTCAAAGTCTACTGGACAACTGCAGCTCAGAGGAATCACACCAGTGGAGCTTTAAATAAAAAAAAACATAAAAACATGAATTGCAGAGTTTTAGTAGCCCATAACAACAACCACACCACTACTACTACTACTATTATTATTAATTATTATTATTATTATTGTTGTTGTTGTTGTTGTTGTTGTTGTTGTTATTCTTCTTCTTCTTCTTCTTATGATTATTATTATTATTATTATTATTATTATTATTATTATTATTATTAATATAGTGCTTGAAAACTACTATATTTTTATCCCCAAACTTCTTCTTCTTCTTCTTCTTCTTCTTCACATTCTGTGATTAAAACAGCCCAAACCACTTAATTTACAGACACGGTTCAAACACCGCTGTGTAGATAATCACGCTGTGTGGTGTGCTATGTATTTTTGGAGCCAATGTGATTTGCTGTTTTTAATGAATTTAATTTTGAATAATAACAATTTCCCATAGGAATGAATAGATTTTTTTTTCTGTCACATGACCCCCTGCAGTCACATGACCACCTGGTAATGCTTTCAGCACTTTTCAAGCACTATGTATTTCTTTCAAGAAGCACAAATCTAGTTATTATTATTATTACTATTATTATTATTATTATTATAAAAGGAGAAGAAAAATAAGATTTCTAATGAATACATTTTACATCTCTCAGAATAAGCCATTTACAAGTTGACTTTATCTGGTGAACAGATATGGAAAGGTGTGTATTACTTTCATAGCTGTGGAATTCAACCCCATGGCCTTGTACTATATTGACTCACCAGCAGGAGACAGAAAAGAGAAGCGGGTATTGATCTTTATACAGAACTATTTTTCTCTCTTTTCTACCATTGTAACATTATCAGCAAGAAGATGTATGACATACAAAATATTTTAATGTAAAATACAAGATACACTTAAGAAAAACTCCCTTACATAAAATAAAGTAACAACTGGGTTTAAACTTAAACATGTTTCAACATACAGCCTAAGGCCTCAAAGTACTAGATCTGATGTGAGGATGTAAACAATGATCAGCCATTAAAAGGAAGTTCGGATACCTATATCCCAGTGGCACAGGAAACAGGTTTATGTGCGATGGAATATTAAGATCATCAATGACAGGATAAGCATGAATATCAACCAGCAAGTTCTCCTCCCCCTAAAGAAAAAGCAAACATGTAGCACAACTAGTGAAGTCTGGATATCCATGTATATGCTAGAGCATTTCTTGTCTAAATGTAATGCTAATGTAACAAAACAAAACAAAACAAAACAAAGCCTGACCTTGCAATGAACCCGGACGCTGTCATTAAAGTAACGCCACTCATTTGGACTGAAGTGAATGGTAATAGTGAGAGCAAGTCCTGGAACGAGTCGACTCTACGTGTAAAACACACTTGAACTTTAGAAATATTAGGTCATGATAAGCACAGAAATATACATACAAATACTAAGCAATGAGATTAACTATCATCTCTTTTTTGCACAATTACCTTTTGTGTATATTCAGTTCGAAAGTACTTGGTCTGGGTAGGAAGAATGTGGACATGGATCACCTCAGGAGAAATATTAATCAGTTTCTGTTAAGATAAAAAATAATAATGTTTTTTTTTTAACCAATTACTGCTTACTTGCTTTCCTTATGTGCATACAGAGCATTGAGCCTACTGTCAATAAATCAGTTTTAGAACAACAGGCACATTTATCAATCTTTTGTAAAGTCTGGCGCCAAATCAATGTCAAAACAGGAGGGGGACAAAAACACCAAAGGAAAAATAGTTTACGCTCCTCTCCGTCCTCCATCTTTGTTTTTTGGAGAAGGCTTTTCATAGTAGGGCGTCAGTCACAAACCCAGAACACATCGGCCAACAGCATTCAGTGACAGAAACGGTCCTGACCCCGCCCCCAAACTGTCAGAACTACACGTCAAAACTGGAGTGTAAGAACTTCACTCGAGCACAGAGAACAGTCTGAAAAACACATCTGGGAATTCAAAACAGACAGTTTGAGAGCGATATTATAAGTGCACACTCAATTCCTCTTTCTGCACTTGTGAGTTTCACATTTGTTCTCGCGAGAGGAATATGTATGCACGCGAAATGTTAAAACTTGCAGGTTTATATTTTTCCTCTGGTGTTTTTGCGCTATATTAAAGTTGTCTGTAAATATTTGAGTAAGACAAATTGAACTAAGTAGTTGTGCCAGATTTACAAAAGATTTAGAAACACAGATTTTCTTCACACTTATATTGATGAATGCCACTCATTGGTAAATTAGCAGCCACATGCGCAGCACGGCTGATTTGCTTTCAGTCAAACCCAAAAACCCACAAAAGGCAAAGCTCACAGCACTGGGAAAGCAGGACGGTGTCACAGGACGTTCATGTCGACATGCAGCACAATAGGGAGTATTGCTCAAAATGTGCAGGATTTAATGAAGTGTTTCACATGTAGTGGCAAACGGAAACAGCTTAAATACTGCCTGTGCGATTGCGTCCCATGAGCCTTCTAAGCAGTGCTATTATACATGGAATGACTGGCCTGAACTGTCTAAATTTAAGGATTAAAATTTTCTTGCTTTCTTTTTTTCTGGATCCAAATTTTTTTTCCCAAAATGACATTTCTTATGTAGATGCTTCTAGAAAAGGTTTATACATGAACCTGTTTAGCTTGATAAGTGAGGCCCAGTGTACAGTATGTGTGCATTTCTGAATTATTGTTCAAAACCACGTCACCTACCACATGCTTTGTGTAATCCTTTCCCACTTCAAAACCACTAAAATGCAGTTCTGGTGGTTCAGCCTCAATAACATTATTGCTTTTAACCTTGACAAAACTCCCTGTGGAAAGAAAAAAAAATATTTTATTAGCTTAAACAAATCAAAAAAGTCAAATTAAACTGATTTATATCAACAAGGTGTTTACGTTTTAGGTTTCATCATTGTTCAAAAGTAAAATAATTTTTCTTATAGCATTCAACGAGTATTTAATTAACCTAATTAGAGATGCTCAACAGTGTGGTTTCACTTTTACATAAACTGTTTCAATTGCTGTTGGTTTTATATTTGGGGAAAATGACATTTTACAAATCGGTTTTAAACCGTGACTTAAATTAAACTATAGTGACTACAGTCTCCATCATGCATTTTTTATTCTCCTGTATTCAAGATGAGTGGAAAACAGATTAGTCACTGATTGCTGTAGCAGAATGTACAGTTTTATTTTCCTAGTGGCTGACAAGACTACAACTGACCTAAGCTGAGTGCATGTGAGAAACTAAAGCACTGTCATGGTAGTAGCTCGTTTACTAGATGTACATGTTCATACAGTCTGTGTACATTAGTCAGTATTAGTGAAACTGTGCACTATATTGAGAAGTAAGCATGACATTTTTGAAAGGGGTCATCGTGCATTCTAAGACCTTCCAGCACAAAGGACCAGGACCA
>JAOVVH010000034.1:3763203-3777777 GCA_028566435.1 Scorpiodoras heckelii | reverse complement strand
TGAGGGCTCGATGGTCACACACATTCAGCAGCGGTTTCCGTCCTTGGCCAAGATCCCCCCTGACTCCCTGAATGATTTTACGAACTGTAAATTGTGAAAGCTGAAGTTTGGGACAAAGTGGTGAACCACGACCCTCTTTACTTGCAAAGACTAAGGCTTTGGTAGATGTTCCTTTTATACTCAATCTTGACCTCACCTGTCACCAGTTAAACTGATCATTGTGGAACCTTCCAGAACAGAGTTACTTGTAGAAAAATTTCAGTCTTATTTTGCCTCTGTCCCAACTTTTTTGAGTGCATTGTAGTCAATTTCTAAATTTGTTTATACTCAACAAACAGAATTAAGTTTGTCATTGAAAAAACTGAAAAGAGTTAAATCTGTTAAATAAAGGTTCGAGTGAATTAACAAATTACAGATTCCAGGTTTTATTGCATTTTTTTTTAAAGTGGTCTCAACTTTTCTGCAAATAGGGTTTGTAAAAAGTTATGTGCTTTGTTTACATCATGACCCTGACTGACCCTGCATCCCCTTACCCACTTGTGATATTTCAGGATTGGACTCCATGCTAACCACACCCATCCATTATGCACTAAAAAAGGTGAGTTCCAACTGATTAACTTTTCCTAACTGAAAATCTCAATGTTTTCAATGTATTCTTGAGAGTGCTCTAATAACATTATATTAACCAAAACTAGAAAGTTGAAAAAACGTTGCCTGGTCATTTTACAGTCTTCAACTGTACAATTTTGGTGAGCGTGAGCCTGAGCTTCATTGTAGCCCCAGATTCCTATTGGTGGCTGACAGGAGTGAAACACGATGAGGTCTTCTTCTGTTGTAGCCCTGTATGTTCAGAAGTGTCATGTTTTGTGCCTTTGTGTCTGCAGTTGAGAAGTTTTCCCACAGCTGCTTCCAAAAAAACTTTATACAACCCTGGCAAAGATTATGGAATCAGCACTCTTGGAGGATGTTCTTTCAATTATTTCATTTTGTAGAAAAACATAACTTACAGAAACATGCCACAAAACTATTATTATTTAAAACGCCAACCTTCTGGCATTAAAAAACAATAACAAAGAAAGATAATTGTTGTAGTCAATCACAATTGTGCTTTTTAGCTTAAGCAGAGGTAAAAATATGGAATCACTCAATTCTGAGGAAAATATTATGGAATAACTGTGAAACTTGCGGTTCTAAAACAAACACCTGCATCAGATTAAATCTGCTAATTAGTCTTCAGCTACAAAAGAGTGCTCACACCTCGGAGAGCTGTTGCACAAACCGGATTGACATGAATCATGGCTCCAACATGAGAGATGTCGGTTGAAACAAAGGAGAGGATTATAAAACTTCTTCAAGAAGATAAATCATCACAGAATGTTGCAAAAGTTGTTGGTTGTTCCCAATCAGCTGTGTCTGAAATCTGGACCAAATACAAACGAAATGGGAAGCATACTGGTAAACCAAGGAAGACATCAAAGTGACAAGATAGAAAACTTAAAGCTATATGTCTTAAACAGAAAATGCACAACAAAACAAACGAGAAACAAGTGGGCGGGAACTGGCGTCAGTGTCTGTCTGAACTGTAAGAAATTGCCTAAAAGAAATGGGATCTACATACAGAAAAGCAAGATGAAAGCCATCATTAACACCTACACAGAAAAGAACAAGGTTACAATAAGCTAAACCATTCACAACCTGCAGGCACCCTCATGGTGCACTTTCCCCCAGCTGGGCTGGGCAGCCAACCCTTGTGATTACTATTAATTGATACTCATAAACAAGTCCACAAGTTTCAAGAAATGTGGAGATCTACTGGAAACCATTCATGATGCTCCTTTTTTCAGTTTTACCCCACTTTTTTATTTCCTATGAGTTTGGTCAGTTTGCCAATTCCTGGCCATTAGCTACTTCTCCGTTAATGTGTTACAACTACTGCAGAGACAGAAATATCTAACACCAGCTTCTTCAGAG
Organism: Scorpiodoras heckelii; assembly: GCA_028566435.1. Classification (NCBI taxonomy): domain Eukaryota; kingdom Metazoa; phylum Chordata; class Actinopteri; order Siluriformes; family Doradidae; genus Scorpiodoras; species Scorpiodoras heckelii. The sequence goes on along the minus strand of JAOVVH010000034.1, from coordinate 3,775,806 downwards.
ATGCTACTGTTTTTGCAGTGTTGCACAGTGGCTGAATATGCTTGGTATAGAGCAGGGGTGTCAAACTGAATCCACAAAGGGTCGGTGTGGGTGCAGGTTTTCCTTCCAACCATGCAGAAGCTGCTACTGATTCCACCTGTTTTTGGTCAGTGGATCTAATCAGTGGATCTTGACTTTCAGTAGTGTGTGGCTTCTGGTTGGTTAGAAAGAAAGCCGGCACCCACACGGCCCTTTGTGCATTTAGTTTGACACCCCTGGTGTAGAGATTCTTTCATGATATTACAATTGCCCACATTTGACTAGTTTTGCGCTAATTGATAGGGAAGTGAGTTTCCCCACCCAGACGGCTGATCATGTTTGACTTTGGCACTGTCGGGATGCAAACTTGTAATCTTGGCAGCAATAGCTTGAATGCGTCTGTTGCACTATTTGAGAGCAATGACGAACAGAAATAAATATTAATGACTGTTTTATGTTCCCTCATTAACATAGCGTTCTTTTCTCCTTCTGTGTTTATCTCTCTAATAGGAGAATTTCTTCCCTGAACCAATTCTCCCAGACTCTGCAGACAGAACTATGTTACTGGGAGAGAAAACTGGGTGCATGGACATGACTTACAATCAAACAATTATAATTGAGACAGAGAACGAATTTAATCCAGAATTTACCTTGAACATGTCCAATGTTGATGAACCTCAAAAGCTCAACAGGCAGAATGTTATGCACTGTAAATCCTTCGGCAGCATGGAAAAAGATGTGATGCATTCAGAATTCAATGACTTTCTTGCTAGTTTATCAAACACAAGTGCCCGAAATGCTTCAGCCTCACTTCCAAAGAAAAACGATGATCTTTTCACTTTGGAAAATACAAGCAATGGAATAATAGACAAGGAGAATGTTCTACCGACTCGTTTGACCAAGCTTGCACTTCCTGAGAGGGACCACATGGACATGACCAGTAGCCACACTGTTATAACTGAAGAAGAGGGTTTTCAACATTTTCCTTTCTCTGTAACTGGAAACCTTGGATGCACAAATAGAGGGTCCTCTGCAAATTACTTGGATGACATGGAGCTGACTCATGGTCAAACTGCTACCATCAACATTAAAGGCATGCAATCACAGCATGCAAATAACAGCATGTTCTTTGTGAATCAAAAGAAATGTGAATTTGTGGGTGATGACACCAGTGAAATGATTATGACAGAAGCTTTGGGTGAATATGTTCAAGTTGAAGAGCAGGTATCTGAACAAAACAGAGCTGACGACTTTCACCGTAACGTCTCATTTGCGCCAGTGGCTGATTCTGACGATATGGAAGTAACACAGTGTCAAACTGGTGTCCTTGACACCAAATATGGGGGAGAACCCTTTTCCAAATCGAGTAATGTTTTGTCTGTTGTGTCTTCCACTACTGCCAATGCTGACAGAATAATGATGAATGCAACCCGGACAGGAAATATAACTCCAGGTGCCCTTGCAGCCGGTAAAACTGGAGAGTGGAAAAGAAACACGACTCTGGCAACACATACTGTATTTCACACTGATCAGAGTGACTTTATGGAGTTGACACACCAGGCCTCAGCAGGGGTTTTGTCTCCTAAACTAAATGACTCTCTATTACCAGGATGCAGTAACATGGCCATAGACTCACAACATATTTCAACAACAAATGTAATGATGTCGGGACCACAGGCATCCTTCGTGCTACCACCATCAGTCTTTCCAGACGTGAAAAGAGCTGAGCATTTTAAAAGTGAGCTTTCACTCTCTCACATGGTAGATGATATGGATAAGACACAATGTCATACGGTAGGTAATGATCTGGAAAAGACATGCCCCGCAGTATGTGATGATATGGACATTACGCAGTGTCAGATAGTTGTCCTCGAGACTAAAGGCTGTGATGACTACAAATCATCTGACAAATCAGAGAAAAGTTTATCGCTTGTGTCGACATCTTTTAAAAATAAAGACATGATTCGTGAACACACTGCGCAGATGGAACTGAAGAGATATTCATTTTCTAAGAAAGCAAACACTGAGAACTTTGTGGTACCTCCAGCACAGAGGTTTCTTCTCCAGGATCTGTCAGAGTGCATGGAAATACAGCAGGACACTGCTTCTGACATGTCTGTTATACATGATATGGACCTGACAGGATGCAAGACTGTTACCATTCATGCAAAAAACACCTTGTTAACAAGTCCTTCAAACAAGGCACAAAGCACACAGTGTGTCTTTTCTTCTAGACCCACCATTGACAAATTGAAGAGGTCAGAAGCAGTCCTTGAAAATCTTGCCTCACAAGCTCTACATTGCAAATCTTCACTTTCAGTAATGGATATGGACACTGTAAATCTTGTAGACGAACACAATGAGGAAATATCAGATGTAGCTGGCATGGACTTGATCAGAGATCAGACTGTTGACACAAAAACCGACCAGGAAGTCTATAAACCTTCAGGTTCTGACAATGTGAATGACCATGTGTCACTTATTTCACCTGTCAAATGTGTAGAATCCTCTAAGCAAGACTGTAATATGGAAATGACTAGAGCTTTTACAGTGCCCTTAGAAGAGCAGTGCTGTGCTGCATTTCATGAGGAAGAAATGGGAACAGAAATTGTGGAGTCTTTGCCTGTAACCACCAACGAACATATATTTGAAGAAATGGACCACACATTTCAGACTAACAACGAAACTGTGTCATCTACCACAAAAGAAGGTTTCGTGTTTGATTCCAATATTGACGCTTTGAAAAAAGAGCATTCAAGTTCTGTTCAATCCCGACGACGGAGTCTAGCTGATCTGCAAGCGAAACTTCAGAATATTTCACGGTGTATTAGTGGGGCAGATGGACTGTTGACTGGAAGTGTTACAGCACCTCAATTCAGCTACACAATAATGTCTCCAGCTGAAAAACTTTCCGAAAGAGACTCTGTACAACCTTCTAAGGAAACTCAGCTCCTTGAAAACAAAATGAACTTGGCTCATAATGAGGGCACAACACCGTTCACCCTCAAGAACAATCTCTTGGCACGACTGTCATTTGGTGGCATCTTGCCAAAATTTCCACCACGAGCAAGATCATCAAGTCCGAACCACACGGAGTCCACAAGCCCTAACTGCCTTCAGGATCTTCAAGTGCAGACATGTATTAGTGCTGATGGGCAAACCAGCAGCCATGAAACAGATCTAATTAATGAAGAGCTTCCTGAACTTGATTCGTCAGGTACTTACAAAGAACAAGACGTCGTAGGGGTTCATTTGAATGAGGATGCTGTTGAATATGATCACATGGAGTCTGGCATGAATACAAGCCAATTTGAGAAAGTGGCACCTGAAGTGAAAGATGAAACCATGAAAGACACCAGCAGAAAATTGGTAAGATTTCTGCTTTATTGAATGTCCAGGTCTGTTTATAGCTTAAGCATTATATATATTTTGAATGTTTACATTTTATTATTCATTCATTGGGTTATTTCTTGTTTTTTACTGCCATGGTGGCTGTGTGCAGTGGGACAGTAATTATGCAGCACAGAATGCCCCAAAGATAACTGATGACACCAACTCCAGCAGCAACTCCACCATGATGAAATGTGAAGGCATCTCTGAACTAAGTGAGTTTAAACTGTAGATTCCTTAAATATAATAACACTACGGTATTTGCTTCCAGGCTACTGTAAACATTAACAACAAAAAACCTTAATGTGTTTATTGTTTAAAAGCCCTGAGAAACTCTCAGCTCGATTCCCACATTGAAGGCCAAATGGACCATGAGTTTGATTTCTATAAGGTAAACATATTTACTTGTATTTAATTATTCAGTACAGTTACAGGCTTTCTGTGTTTATCTGTGCATTTAAACAACTTACATATTTTAGACCAGTTGAGTCTGAACAATAATAGTTGTATAACCACTGCAAATCAATGCACTTGCTAAACCTGCTAGTTTGTTTTTGTCGTTAAGAAACTGGAAGAGGGAAGTGTTACAGTGAACGAGTTCCTAACACACTTTGGTGTCAAATTTGTAATCCATCGATCAAGACCCAGTGCTCTCCCAGACAATGTAAGCCAAAGTAAGCCCTTCATATATCACCAGTGATGCATATTTTAGCAAAATAATCACTGCTCTATTCTGCTACAGCTTCAAGCTGCACAAGCGTACACAATGGATGACTTGCTTAGAGAAAAATACATACACCGTCCTAAGCAGAAAGTCTACGAAACAGATTGCCAGACCCTCTCAGAGATGGCTGAAGGGTACGTAAACACATTATACCCGTGCTACTTGTCAGTTACACATTAATGTCTGCTGCTATCAAAAATTAGAGTTATGACTAAAATGTAAACTTCTGAATGTATTTTTTTGGCAGATTTAAAGCCCAGATGGCAGCTCAAGATAAACCTCTGAGAAGCATCAATGGAACACTGCTGCAAGATGTGTGTGCTTTCTCGAAAGAGCAGGTGCTGTTGTTTTGTTTCCATTGCTTTTTTAGGAAAGCTCAGCCAATTATAAATATCACTCACCAGCTAGATTTTACAATTAACCTGTTCCAGTTAAGGACGTTGTTCTGTATCCTGCAGCTACAAAGATTCGGTGCCAAGCTGAAGGAACGAAGGGTTTACTTCCGGAAAAGAAGCAAGGCACTCTCGCATAAAATGAAGGAAAACTTGTATTCTGAGCTTTTAAAAACAACAAAGGTGAGAGAATTCATTCTTTACATCACGTATTTGTATGTATCATATACTATCTATTATTTACACAGTGCTTTTACATGAAACCAGTCAGCGATAAACACCATGGCTTGTGTTGTTACAGGAAAATAGTCAAAGATGGGTTGTTCTATTCCTCTTATATCACAGCGAACGATTTTCTTTCAGAGAGTCAGAGTTTTAACTGTTTATATTTACATATAGTGTTGTGACATATAGACAAAATGTACAACTAATTATAAAAGTGTTATGACGCTGACAGCGAAGAGTGTCCATAAATTAACATCCCTAACAGAAACCAGAAATGTGAATTAAAATATATTAAAATGTGTTACATTTGTTTTGTGGCTGTATGTGTGGACAGTCTTTATATAGTATACATGTATGTAGCGTGTCATAATGCATGTGTGTTCACCTGTGACAGGATTGATTTGATTTCTGGGTGGGTTAAAAGATGCTGTCAGGGATATTTATAATGACTGTTTTCTGTCAATTTCAGGAGGCAAAACAAAACCTGGTGTCTAAAATCAAGGAAACAAATGAGATGTTAAATGACCTAGATGGATGTATAAATGACTTGGAGTCTGGTACGGGAAAGTTCATTTATTTCTATTATGCAGTTAGAAATTGTTAGAATTGTTTGTTGTGTAAGCAAGAAGGTCCCGGGTTCAATCCCCGGGTGGAGTGGTCTGGGTCCTTTCTGTGTGGAGTCTGCATGTCCTCCTCATGTCTGTGTGGGTTTACTCCGGGTACTCCGCTTTCCTCCCACAGTCCAAAGACATGCATATTAGGTTAACTGGTGTTTCTAAAAGTGCCCCTAGTGTGTGAGTGTGTATGAGTGTGTGTATGAGTGTGTGTATGAGTGTGTGTATGAGTGTGTGTATGAGTGTGTGTACGAGTGTGTGTACGAGTGTGTGTACGAGTGTGTGTACGAGTGTGTGTACGAGTGTGTGTACGAGTGTGTGTGCCCTACGATGGATTAGTGCCCTGTCTAGGGTTGATCCTGCCTTGTGCCCTATGCCGCTGAGTAGGCACCGGCTCTCCTGTGACCCTGGGGACAGGAATAAGTGGTTAAGATAATGAAATGTTTGTTGTGTGTGTGTGTGTGTGTACATATATATATGTGTGTGTGTGTGTGTGTGTGTGTACAGTCTCCACAATTATTGGCAGATGAGTATCAATTTATTGAGTATTAATTTATTAGTGAATAATCTCACACAAACCAACCTTAAATTGAATTCAATTTATTCTGAAGAAAAAAAAAATCCCTCATCAGTAAATAATTACTTTTAACAAAACCACATTTGGTTTACATTCACAAAGGAACTTATAAAACTTCTTGTATGCCAATAAATGTAAAGGACATTATATACACTAACCAGCCATAGTATTAAAGCCACCTGCCTAATATTGTGTTGGTCCTGCTTGTGCTGCCAGAACAGCTCTGGCACATCGAGGCATGGACTCCACAAGACCTCTGAAGGTGTGCTGTGGTATCTCTCACCAAGATGTTAGCAGCAGATCCTTTGAGATCTGGGGAGTATACAGGCCAAGTCAACACCGTTATGTTTCTCAAATATTTCCTGAACAATTTTTGCAGTGTATCAGGGAGCATCATCCTGCTGAAAGAAGCCACTGTCATTAGGGCATACCGTTAGCATGAAGGGATTTACTCGGTCTGCAGCAATGTTTAGGGAGATGGTACATGCCAAAGAAACATCCACATGAAAGCAAGGACCCAAGGTTCCCCAGTAGAACATTACTCAAGGCATCACACTGCCTCTGCCAGCTTGCCTTCCTTCTTACCATAGTGCATCCCCATAGTGGACCAAGGACCACTGGAAGAAGGTGGCCTGGTCTGATGAATAACGTTTTCTTTTACTTCATGTGCACGGCCGTGTGTGTGTGTGTGTGTGTGTGTGTGTGTCACTTACATGGGGAAGAGGTGGAATCAGGATGCACAATGGACAGAACGCCGAGGCAGTGTGATGCTCTGTGCAATGTTCTGTGCGAACGTACACCCCTTCATGGCATAAAAATCTATTCCAGAAGGAACACGTACTTTTTATACATTTAGTACATGACGTCTTTTATATACACAAAATGTTCTCTGAACACTTCAAGTGCATGAAAACCATTTTTTTAGGTAAGACACTGTAGTGACATTAATGGTTTAATCAATCCAGATGCTGTTTATCCTTAAATGTGTGCAAAACCAAAAAAATCAGATCTATACACTTTTATTTTTTCCTGACATGTTATATCTCTAAATATGGCTTAGATAAATTTTGTTACCAAGTTTTGGCCTCTATATCTATTCAGCCATTCCATCCAAAAAACATTCATTTGAAATCTACTGTGAGTTTTGAATCAGCATACCAAGGTTCAGAGCTCTGTTCTTACTTAAGGCCAAGTTACTAATCACCAAACATCAGAACAATGCTAAACAGAAACATTTTTGAGTAGGACATTAAATTTTGATGTGTCGTGTCAGAGTACTTTTCATAGAAAAATAGTGTGGTAGGCGCCTGTAGTTCAAATGATGTGGAATGATCCAAGTCAGGAGTGGTTTGAGGGACATTACAAAGAATCCACAGTGTTGAGATGGCCTAAAGATTTCCCAGAGCTCAGTCCAAGCATCTGCAGGATGTTCTGGACAAACAAGGCTGGTCCATGAATGTCCCAGCTCGCAACTTACAGGACTTAAAGGATCTGCTGCTATCTTGGATCTTGGTGCCAGAAACCACAGCACACCAACAGAGGTGTTGTGGAGTCCGGGCCTCAACCGGTCAGAGCTGTTTCAACTGCACAAGGAGGAGCCGCACGATATTAGGCAGGTGGTTTTAATGTTATGGCTAGAGCTGCAAGTAATGGTTCATTGATGTATTAAAAGTAAGAAAATTCTGCTTTCTGGTTATTGTATTCTTTAAAAAAAATAATTCATGCTGCAGTTCTGCGTGGTGCAGACAAAATCGAAATATCCAGTAGATTACTGAAACCCTTTAAACGCTAAATTTATTTCGCTTGCAATGTTTGTGGAAGGCAAATCATTTCGGTGTGTAGAATCGACTCCAGGACTTGTAGTTTCACTCTTAGACTTTTAGTGCTTGATGCCTCGAATCAGTGAATCAGCTGTCCCATTTAGGTTAAATTAAGTGATGTAGTTCATGCCCCAGCATACTTAACACATTCTGAATATCAATAATATTTGCTGACAACTGCTTTAAAAACAAAATTTATTTTGTTGTTAATGTGGCCCCCATAGAAAACATGGATTCGTCTGTATTTTTTTTAAATAATTTTTCTTGTTTTGCTAGTTTTGTTGATTACAGTTATAAATTGTAAAGGTACATTGTTTATTACAGTATATTTAATACTGAACAGTGTTCAGAACAAAAAAAAAGTCTGATGCATCAAACGTTTTGAATACCTGAATGTATGAATAATGATGAAATATAACTGAACTCATTCATATTTTTAAAACAGAGTTGATTGGGATGGACAACATTGTCATGGGAGACCAACATTCCCTCATCAGACTCCAACCTGTTTTGAAGGCAAAGCAAGAACACCTCAATGCTCTTAATTCAGACGTCACTGAGAAAGAAAAGTATGTATTTTTTTCAAATAAACATCATTAAGAAATTAAATCGCTCATATTCTCTGAGCAATTTCTGTATTAAAGGCAGACTACAGCTTTTTATTTAACAAAATAATCTTTGTTGTTAATGCCAGACAAATCTGCACACTTGAACTTCAAGCTCAGTCTTTGGAGGACACATGGGACAAAGTTCAAGATGAAAGCAGGGAACTTGAATGCCGTATAGCAACTCTGAACAGGTATATTGAAATTTCTCTACCATTTAGACCTTCTGTCACAAAACTAAGTTGTTCTGTTTATGTCAGTAATTGTGGCCTGGATCAGATAATAGAGGATGTAATGACTTGGAAGCAAGAGTGCAGTGCTGTTATTTGGAGTAATAATATAAGACTTACACAGGATTTAAGTCTTTTCTCATGCAATGGCTTTTAGCTATTTTGAATGTATTATGAAATGTAAGGGTAATTATTTTCTGATTACGGTACTCTGATTACCCTGGGTTCGCTCTCGCATTGACATTTATCGGGTGCCAAAGATCTGTTGCCCATTTTCACCAACCACTGGAGTGTTTTACCGTCTGATGTGGAGCAATTGCCAAACCACACCAAGATACAATTGATAAGTATGCTCTCAATGGTACAGCAGTAAAAGTCCACCAATATCCAAGGATATGTGGACACCAGGATATCTGAAGCCTGATACCTGCTCCACCACGGCTCCGTTGAAGTAGACTTCTGGTTGACCTGAAGTCCACAATGATCTCCTTTGGTCTTCTGCGTGTTGAGGATCAGGTTGTCAGCATACCACACAGCTATGTGCTGGACCCCTGTAGACCATTTCATCATTCCCCTGATCAGGTCTTCCACCGTGGTGTTATGTGAAAACTTGATTATTATGGTTAGAACCATGTATAGGGCTGCAGTTGTGGGTGTAGTGGTAGTAGCTTGGCACACAGCATTGTGGCACACCAGGGTGAGCATGGAAAAGGAAAGGCTGTCTAACTTAACAGATTGAGGTCTCTTAGGAAGTCCAAAATCCAGTTGTGGAGACAACTGCCTGGGCAAGGGACAAAGTGAAAATGACTGGAGCTCCTGAGTGGTGCAACGGGAAAGTGGCAAAGAGAGCAACACTGGCCGTGCTCTCAGGGTGGGAGGGGCCGAATACACATTAGCCACATTTGTGTAGATATGATCCAAGGTGTTATGTCCCCTTGTGGTACATGAGACATTTTGGAAGGATCTTGGAAGCATAGTATATATGTTGCAATGGTTGAAGTCCCCAGCAGCAATAAAGGCCCCATGTGAAAGCAACGTCTGCACCTTGTTAATAGCAGTACTGAGGTCTTTAATAGCTACAGTGGAGGAAATAATTATTTGATCCCTCGCTGATTTTGTAAGTTTGCCCACTGACAAAGAAATGAACTTCTATAACTTTAATGGTAGGTTTATTTTAACAGTGAGAGATAGAACATCAAAAAGAAAATCCAGAAAATCACTTTATATAAAAGACATAAACTGATTTGCATTTCACTGAGTGAAATGAGTATTTGATCCCCTAGCAAAACAAGACTTAGTGCTTGGTGGTAAAACCCTTGTTAGCAAGCACAGAGGTCAGACGTTTCTTGTAGTTGATGACCAGGTTTGTGCACATATCATGAAGAATTTTGGTCCATTCCTCTTTGCAGATCATCTCTAAATCATTAAGGTTTTGAGGCTGTCGCTTGGCAATCCAAAGCTTCAGCTCCCTTCACAGGTTTTCTATGGGATTAAGGTCCGGACACTGGCTAGGCCTCTCCATGTCTTTAATGGGCTTCTTCTTGAGCACTCCTTTGTTGCCGTGGCTGTAGTTTTGGGTCATTGTCGTGTTGGAAGAACCATCCCTGTATAAGGATTTCTAATCCCACTGTCGCTCGTCACCCAGAAGAGGATGGGCTCCTCTCATGTCTGGTTCCTCTCATGGTCTCCTTCTCATGCCTCTGGCTTGCTAATTAGGGATCTAAATCTACATCCAGATATCTGTAAAGAATGTTTTTAAAGTGCTATACAAGTCAAACCAAATTAGACTGAACTAATGAACAGGACACGTAGCTGTGCTTGACGAATGCTGCTTCCTTGAGCAAGTTGCCAGCAAACAATGATTGTTTGCAAGTTTACAAAAATAACTGGGTAAATATATGACCTAATATATCAAGCAGCTGTCCTCCACATGCCATTCCTTACAGTCAGATCTCCAAAGTATTTCAGTAGTTTATTATATATCATGTGGTACACTTTAATGTAAAAATAACTCTTAGCTAATCACGTTCCCTCCCAAAAAAAAGACTGGACTATTCAAAAGGTCAGGTATTCCTAAAGTACATGTTCATTTGAGTTCAAAGTCTGCAACTTACTGAATACGAGTATACTCCTCAACCTCATTTTACGTACCTGAAATGATTAATGAACTTTTCACTGTATTGTCCTGAGGCTTAATGATTCCTTTTCTTCCAGTCTAAATGAGTGGCGAGTCAATCCTGGAGGAAAAAATGAGGTTGTTTTTACTTTTCTTCATAACACCATGCAACTGGAAGTGAAAGACAAAAAAGCCACTGGTGAGTCTTAATACCTAGCCAATCAGTAGTGACTAAGAATAAGCATGCTTTGGGCATTTTCAATTTATTCTGAAATTAATGCATATCGTGGTCCTGTGTAACACCTGTAACATTTTATTTTTCTAGGAAAAGAATGCATGCAAGATGATGTAGAACAGGAAGTGGACATATCATTCAGATTTCTCCTGAATGGTGAGAAAATTCTGTGGCCTTGAATAATTTTCTATAAAAGTATCATTCTCGATGAGTAAGAAAAGAATAGTTTTGCAGACAACTTCACTGACTACACACTACACACTCAACAGGTACTAAGTTAATTCCCTTGCTCACATACCTGCCTAGTGTTTACGCTGCACAGGCATCGGCCTCAAGGGCATGGGTCACTGGTCTTCTCTTTGTCTGCTTTCTCTGCATGTCATTTAGTTATCACCTACTTTCCATCATTTTTGTTGAACAGAACACACTGGCCAGGCTGCAAAAAATACAGTTTTATGTTACAGATATATAATATTTAAAATCATTTTATTCTCGAAGCATTGATGATACTGATTGGCAAAAAGTTCATGCTAATCTAAAATGCGTGTCTTGAAAAGTACGTGTTATTCCAAAATATTGTAACTAATGATCAGAAAATAAGTTACTGTATGATTTTGCTTCATATTCACCCCTCCATTTGTAGTTAAAACTACTGTCTTTTTGTCTTACTATTGATAAAATTTTGAAACCTTAAAGAGAAAAGGCAGAAAAAATCTATAACGTGAATTATTTCCCCCTTGAAGCTGAAAGCTCACAGCCGAGTGCAGTCATGATCCACAAACTGCTCACAGAAAGCATCAACACTCAAGCTACATGGATGCAGAAGTACCCAAGAACTCAAAACATACCAATGGTAATTATTCACTGTTACTATAAATGGTCACTCTATACAGAAATAATCCTGATATAGTTATTATACTGTCATAAAGAAGATATTTTCATATATATGAGCTTACTGTTGGCATGTGCAAAGTATATGTAACATTTTACGTTGATTTATTATAGAAGGACTCATTTTGTTTTGTACAGTCACAATCTACAAACTTAGTTTATAGTTCTGTGCAGGAAATCAGTTGACTTGTATGGGTGTGTATGTTACTGTTTTCTAGTAATAAGGTAGAAGTAATAAGAAGTCAAACTTCGTAAAGGGTTAAAGGGTCAGACTGGATGGTTTCCTTGGAAATGTTTTTCAAATATAGTTTGAGTTTATTCTTATACTCTTTGTGGTAAAATCCTTTTTTTAAACACATACCGCGTGAGCCAGAGAGACCTGATGATTTTGAAATGAAGTAACATGATAATTAATCATAACTTTAATTTGAAAATACAATCATTACACTAAGCTTTTAATGCCATTTTTATTTGTGAAAAACTGCATCACTCGGATGACTTCCCTCATTGCACATGCACATTTACATTCTGCAACATTGGTAACTTTGTCTCGTGTATTTAAAATTAACGGCACTAAAAATTTGAACGCAGATTTAAAATTTGTTAAAATACGCGAACCAGCGGCGCCGTCAGCGAACACAAACATTCTGAAATTGACCATTACGTCACTCGTTTTAGGCTGCATTCCGATCGCAAGTGTCTCTAATCTGTATCCCTGCTCCCTACACACTGCACAGGGTACAGAATCCCAAGGGCTCTTCATAGG
>JAOVVH010000034.1:3704189-3717595 GCA_028566435.1 Scorpiodoras heckelii | reverse complement strand
TGATGCTCTGGGGCTGCTTTGCTTCTGCAGGACCTGGACAACTTGTCATAACTGATGGAACCATGAATTCTGTTGTCCATCAGAAAATCCTGAAGGAGAATGTCCACCCGTCAGTTTGTGACCTAAAGCTCAAGTGAGGTTGGGTTCTACAGCAGGACAATGATCTGAAGTACACAAGCAAGTCCACCTCTAAATGTCTCAGAAGAAACAAAATGAAGGTTTTGGAGTGAGTCAATGTCTCATGTATCCCATTGAGATGCTGTTGTGAGAACTTAAACAGACAATTCATGCTCGAAAACCCTCCAGTGTAGCCGAATTAAAACAATTCTGTAAAGAAGAGTGGGACAGAATTCCTCCACGGTGAAGTAAAAGACTCAGCACAAGTGTTTGATTGCAGTTGTTTCTGCTGAGGGAAACACAACCCGCTATTAGGCTTAGGGGGCAATTACTTTTTCACACGGGTGATATAGATTTTGAATGAATCTTTATCTTCAGTAAATGGAGTGATCATTTAAAGGCTGCTTTTTGTGTTTACTTATATTGTCTTTATCTTATATTAAAATTAGTTTGATGATCTGAAACATTCAAATGTGACAAATTAACATAAGTAGGAAGGGGGCAAATACTTTGTCACAGCAGTGTATGTAAGTTTAAAGAAGGTTCAGTTACAGTGATTTACAGAAATATTCAACCCCCATAGTAGTCATCAAAATTTTTTGTAAAGATTCATTATTTGTAGTTGAAAATTAAAAACTGAAAATGATGTTTGCGTAAGTATTCAACCCCTTCAGACTAGTACTTGTTTGAACAGACTTTTGCTGCAATAACAGCTGTAAGTTTGTGGGATTCAGATCTGGACTTTGACTTGACCATTGTAGAACATTCATCTTTTTGTTTTTAGCCACTCGTCTGTTGCACTGGCCTTGCATTTGGGACTCTTGTTCTGCTGAAAGGTGAAGTTTTGCCAAAGTATAGTATAGTATAACATCCTCTTTTAAAATCCCCATGTATTTTACTCCATCCATTCTTCCCTCAAATTTGTTTCCCTCAAATTTCCCTCAAGTTTCTGAGGATGAAATGCATCTCCAGAGAATGATGCTGCCATCACCATATTTCGCTGTGGGGATGGTATTAATTTAATTATTGCCTGCTTTAGATTTGTGCCACACGATGAACTTTGAATTTGCACAAATACAGGATTTCACTCTTGGTCTCATCAGACCAAAAAAAACACAGTTTTACTGGGATAATTTTGAGCTTTCATGTGGCTCTTCTTCAGCAGGTGTCTTTCTAGCCACACCTCCCATACAGTCCTCAATTATGCAGTCACAGTTCAACTGAGCTGTTTATTTATTTATTTATTTTTTGGTTAAAAAAAGTTGGACCTGTTTTATTATTTTGCACATGAAGCCCAGTTTGAAATGGTTTGTATCCTTGTTATACAATATCCTTGTTAAGACGATATCTTTCATCTGGAACTTGTGGAAACTGGTGGCTTGGATACTTGTGCGACAGCATTTTTCGGGGTGTTGATTTTCTTTGAAATACTTGCTGACCAATAATTCATTTTGACTTTGAAAATTCACTGTGCTGCAATGGACTGGCAATGTGTCCAGGGTGTTTCTCTGCCTTTCACCAACTGAGTGCCAGGATAGGCTCCACCACCCCTTGTGACCCATTAGGATAAACGGTTTAGAAAGTAAGTGAACGAGTGAGGGAATTCACTGTATGCAAACATGTGTTTGCAATAAAAATACTTGCAGGACAAATCTGAGTATTTATCATTTGTGAGTTTTAAAAATATGAGAAATTCCAGCATGTTAAATAGTTTTTTATGTCACATGCACATGCTTCCTTTTTCAGTATTATCATGAAATAGGATGCTTGGAAGTAAACATCTAAGTTACTATGATATACGTCTGACCAGAATGACAAGTCTAGAGCTTAGGGCTTCTTAAATTCAACCTGTCCACCATGGGAATGCAACACACAGCGTTTGCTTTGGGTTCAACAGCCTTCATGCCCATACTTTTAGTGAAAAATGTAATATATTTCCTGTATGTTCATCATACAGACCCTTGGAGAGCGATGGGCAGCCATCTGCAAATGGACAGAGGACCGGTGGATCCTCCTTCAGAAGATCCTGAGGACTTGGCTGCAGTTCACCGAGGAACAGGTATTGAAGTTTAAAAAAAGTGCAGTGTTTTCATCAAAATGCTCATAAGTGGCAGAAGTTATTCACTCCATTATTGTGTTCCCACCAAAACAATTGTCATGTTTTTCAGCATATTTTTGAGTCCTGGCTAACACAGAAGGAGCAGTTAGTTCTTTCTATCCAAAGCAGTGGTACCACTGATCACAATGAAGTGGCAGCCAATCTCAGGAAGCTTGCTGTAAGTTATTGTGTGCATTATTCTTCAGTTTGAGAGTTTTACGTAGTGTTACAACAGGCTATTTTAGTGCCTCAAGTTTGAAATCAGGTTTATGTACACATACTGTATACAGTGCCTCCAAGTAAAATCTATAGAGTAGTAATTAGAGTAGTAATTATTTTCAACAACATGTTATTACACAACTTCAGAGCAATTGCTCAAGCACTGGGCAAAGCCAATACAATAATTTTGAATATACTGAAAAAGAAAGAAACCACCAAAACCCAAAAAACAACAGTCAGTGAGAGCACCAAGAACCTCACCAGTGTCATAATCCACTATCCAAAGAAGACTTGCCATACCACAGGACACAAATCACTCATCAGCAGCAAGAATCAGGAATTTGCAAAGAAATACAGAGATGAGCCGTGACTGAAAGTGATGGAAAGTCTGGAACATTCTCACTCATCTTTGTTGTTGATGTAACTCATGATGGTAGCAGCAGAATGAATTCAGAAGTGTACAGAAATATTCGGTTTACCGATTTACAAAGAAATGCATCCAGTCTAATTTAGAGCAACTCGCAAAACAAAGGATATACAACCAAATATTAGGTGTTATTTGTTTAAAATGATGTTAAGACCATCTGTTCCAATACTTTTGTTCTCCTAAATGTTGGGTGGTCTTCCACCAGAGGTGCCATGTTCTAAGTTGTTTAACATCTCTAGATGTATATATCAGGAAATTAAAGCTGCAATTCTGATATAGCGTCTGATCCATTCATCTTTTCATCTCAAACCCAAGTGTTGACAGCATACGAGGTGTGGACAAACAGTTCGCTGAATGTTACAATAAATACAGCAAAACAGAATATATGTATAAAATACTTTTATTGACCTTCAAAGTAATGTCCATCAGACACAGCACACAAGTTCCTACAGCTTCTGAAAACTGTTGTACAAATCTTTTGTTGGACTCGCCATCAGAGTTGCCGTCACACGGGTCTGAGTCTCTGAGATGTCCGCTAACCTTGATCCCTTCATGACCTCCTTAATGCCAAAAACAATCAGCAGGTGCCAGATTGGGGAGTAAGGTGTGTGACCCAAAACAGTCACGAGCAAAAATGGAGCAAAAAATGGAGCAGCTCAGGCTCAGGCATTCAAATGTCTGTTCCACGTGGACCCGATAAGCCACAGATCACACGCTAGGTCCCTCGATGTCCGTGTGCATTCTTGAACTTGTCATGTGACTTTCATTTGAGATATCTGACTATTCGCCAAACCTTTTGTCTACATCTCCTATAGCATAAAAAAAATACCTGGCCTTGCGTGCGTGTGTGTGTGTGTGTGTGTGGGTGTGTGGGTGTGTGTGGGTGTGTTAGACAATGCTAAAGACATAGAACTAGCAACTATACAAATATATATTTTGTCGTGTTCTGATTTGGAAATGATTAGCCTACAAACCACTTCTGTCAAATGACAATAATTTTATTCCATAAAAAGTAAAATGATAAACACAAATACAAACTTGGCCAAGGGCTAAAGCATTTCCCTGTCAATCTCTCTGTCCAACAGAAACACAAGAGCACCTCTCTCTGTGTGTCTGCTAAATTTATACACACTTCCTTCACCTTGTTTTTCACAAAGACTTCCTCTTTCTATCTGACCCCTCTCTCTAATTTCCATCTTTGGTAAAAACTCCTGTTTTAAACATTTCTCAAATGTCTGCTGACAGAAGCAGAACTTGCTCTTTGGTGTGTCTTCACTTTCTGAACACAGATCTCAGCTTTCACCCTTTGGTCTTTTTACAGATACATAAAGGAAACGTATCATGATTTTATTTCTTAATTTAAATGTCTTGACAAAATTATTTATTTGTATAATTAAGTATGCTACTTAACAGTTTATAAATGTGAAAATTGTTTGTATTACACAGATTCTGAAAGCAGACATTGAGGTCAAAAGACAGACCCTGGACAAACTTTGCTCCCTTGTTCAAGATCTGTTGTTCAAAATTAGAAATAAGCAGACGTCAGAAAAAATTGAAGCCAAATTAGAAAAAACTGCTCAGCGGTGGGACAAACTGGTACAGTCACTTCAGCTCACCAGTAACAAGGTGATGTTTATTAATTATCATGTTCTTATTTTACAGTTTCTGAAATATTCATTTGATCTCACTGTTTTAACTTTTTTCCTTTTTTCATCTTTTTGTATTCAATTGGATATCAGTATAAAATATCAGTATCATCTCTCATAGCTTTGAACAATAATTGAACAACACATTAAATAATTGCTTTGTCTTATATTTTTCTTAGCTTTCAACCACTTTTATTACACCCCAGGCTGGAAGTACACACACGACTATGGAAACCAGCATTACCGCACATCAGAAAAAAGTGGTGAAGCATACTAAAGAGGGTCTGACTACCCCTCCACCGCAGAAGAAGCGTCAGATTGTTGTTGACTCAGAGCTTCGCAAGAGGTGAGGTTCTGTTTCAGGTTCTGTCCTGTGCTCAATTCTAACTCATCATATTAAATGATAATGCTATGTTGGTTCCCAATCTGGTGCTGAATTACAGCTGGCCTGCACATTTTACTGTTTCTTTGCACTTCACACACACTGTGTGAACAGGAAGGACCTCTTCATTACTTGTACAGGGTATATTCCAGGGAGTCTTTCAAGTAAGAAAGCTACAGTATAGAAGAAGGATGGACTCGGGTTGTAAATAAGTGAGTTACATGGACGCAAGGATGATGCAAGGATTTCTGGCCAAAAATCCCTTAAAAAAACAGTTAAAGATAGCACATTAATTATTAAACACGCTTGGTGTTCACAATCACCTGAACACTAAATAGGTATTTTTTTCTCCATTTTCACATCAAAGCATGTTCTTTTCACTTCATTATTGAAATAACCTTCTCCATTATTTTTCAGATTTTTGCCTTTCAATACTGTTATGCTGTCAAATAATATAGTTTCTATTTTTAATGGTATAGGTGTAAGTCAAAATAACATTTTTTCAGTCATTTCAGCTGTGTGAACCAAGCCTTTTATCGAGTTTTGTGAGCATCACCAAATGCAAATAAACTGTGGCATGCGTGCACCTGGTACTTTACAGGTGATTAGCATTCAACATACACACACGAGTACAAAGAAAATGTGAAAGAAATGATTATCAGATGATATAGTATAGTCACTTCAATTTCAATTTAACATTTTTAGAGAGCACTTTTAACAATGCACTTTGTCACAAAGCAGATTTACAGATATACAGATATAGATTATATTTAACTCCAGTGAGCAAGCCAAGAGGAAACAGTGGCATAAAAAACTCCCTGAGAAGACCTAAGGAAGAAGAGGTATACAGTGCAAAGTGTGTTGGAAAAATCTTTAGTATAAGCACCCTTTTAATTTTAGTTGAGTCTCACATCAGTAATACCCATGTGAAATTATCTTCTGTATAATCAATGAAACTTGAGCATAGTTTTTAGTAAGTGTAATTATTTGTCTGTCTTAACTATGTAGGGCCACGCACAGCAGCAGCAAGTGAGTCCCGAGTGAAGGAAGCTCCTAGCAGTAGTAGAGTATTGGATGTTCCTTGGGTTGGGATTTTTTTTGGCTCTGGCACTCACTGTAGTCCTTGCTATTCTAGATACCAACAAAGAACCTGCACCTTTTGGTCAAAGCAGGCATGATGGATCATAAAAGAGCAGTTCACTTTATGGGAAGTGTATTCATAGTGTTTTATCATGAGTGCAGAATTTTACTGGGAACCAGTGCAGAGTGTGGCTGAGATCGGTGTGATGGGGTCAAACCTCGTGATTCTAGTATTGACTCTGGCCACTGCATTCTGAAATAACTGGAGCTGGTTTATGCAACATCCAGACAGTAGAGCATTAAAATAGTCCAACCAAGAGGTGGCAAAAGCATGAACAGTTTTCTGCATTTTGTAGTGAAATTATATTTATGTTAAGCTGAAAAAAAGGCTGTCCTAGTAATAGTAATAAATGAGCTTCAAATGAGAGATTGGAGTCTGAAATCACACCAAGTTATTTTACTGCTACACATAATGTAAATGAAAGACCATCCAGAGTTACTGTGTCATCAGAAAGCATGCTTCTGTCTGTCTGTGGTCCTAGTAGACATACTTCTGTCTCAGAATTATATAGCAGGACATACTCAGCAACCAGTGTCTAATGTCTTTTACACATTTTTTAGCTTTGTTCAGCTGGTGTCTGTGAGCTGGCGTGACTAAAACATATAGCTTTGTGTCATTGGCTTACCAGTGGAAGCTAATACCCAATGTTTCCAAATAATTGTTCCTAGACTTAGCATAAATCATAAGCAGTTTGAAAAGGAGCAGTGGGCCTAGAACAGAGCCGTCCATGTGGTTATGAGTCCTAAATCCTGCCTGAAAGATTTCGTGAATGTGCTTCCTATGCAAAGTGTGAGCCAGAACGCTGAGCTACAATCTTTTCTTGGATCTCTGACATAATGGAGGTTTGATATAATTAGTTGACACAGTTAAACAGCTGGAAAGGTTCAAGGTCAGGTTTTTTCTCCAGGGGTTTGATAACTACTAGTTTAAGGGCTTTAGGAACTGATTATTATTGTGTAGGAAGGGGATCTAGTGGACAAGTTGATAAATGTTATATTTTGTATAATCCACTGTTTGTAGTGGTTATATTGACTCTACTTGGTTAGTTAGCATATTGTCTGACTTAATATAAAATTTTGCCTTGTATTTTTAATTTTGTCATTGAAAAAATTTATCAGACCACAAATGTAAGCTCCCAGTAAATTCTAGTTCTGTTCAGCAAAATCCAGGCACTTACATTTCTGCTTAGATGACAAGAAAACGTTTTACCTGCATGACTTTCAGATGATGTGTTACCATGGAAGTGGCATCTTTTTTTTTTTTTTTTTGGTGAAAGACTTGGCGAAACCAAAATGCTAATTTTTTTCTAGAGCTCTCCAACAGTTATCCTTGAGAAATTTTTTCTCTTATAGTCCTCCTCACTGTGTGCAGGGTCAAAATAAAAATGGGTCTTCATCCTGGCAAGTTTGTTACAGTTCCACTTGATTGAAAAAAATTGTATGTATTAATATATCCATGTTCTGTTTATTTAATTTTACAGTGTGTCTGTGAAGAATAAGTGTCACTCGCTGTCTTCAGAGTAGTCAGTTGTGTCTGTGTTGTCCTCTACTGAAGTGTTATACTATCAGTTATAGTAGTAATTTAAGCTTAGTTACAGTATGCTAGCAAGCTAAAGCTTCATCCATGACAATTTGTGGTTGAATTTGTCTTAAATGACTTTTATTGTGTCTTATGGTCCGGATTTTCTCTTTGTGACAGAGACCTGGCTTAGTGACAAAAATCATTGTCCTTGCTGAACTTAACCCTGTTGAATGCTGTTTCTTCAGCTCACCTTCTGGATATACTTAATATTGACACCATGGGTTTCTGTCTCTCTGATCACATTCCTGCTTTCCTCCAAACCCCACTCACTTCCTATCCTTTCTATGAACTCATCCACTGCCAGTCTGTTTCCTGATGCCTTTTATTCCACTCAAATTATCAGCACCACCAAACTCCCTGCAAATGGACCTTGATGATTAACACTGTATGCTCAAGATTTTAATCTCTGTTTAAACTCCTATAAAACATAAGAATCCCAAGAAAGCCATCACTCATTGGGAGTGCAGTTTTATTCTCACTTCACTACTAAGATTGAAAACACAAGGCCTTATATTCTCCATCCTGTCTGTCATCACTTCCTCTCTGCTACATAGCTGCAGTACAAACCACTCTTCCTCCACGATCTGGGTGATATTGTTTCTCATAATAAAGCCCAGTATCTACCAAACATGATTAACACCAGTCTTACTACTGGGACAGTATCTGCTTGCTTTAACAAGCAATACTTTCCCTTCTACTCAAACTGAGCATACAAGACCCCTGTAATCTTTTCAACTATCAGCCCATATCTAAATCCCTTTTTCTTTCTAAGGTATAAGCTGTTTTAGTCAATTCACTGTCTATCTGAACAAAAACTGTAATCGGGAAAAGTTCCAACCAGGTTTTAGGGCTCTTCAAAGTACCAAACCTGCGCTACAGGGCATTGTGTTCCTTTTGTTTTCCTTGACCTTAGTGAAGCCTTCAACAATACTGATCATGAAATACTTCTTACCCACCTTCAGCATAGTATTGGTATCCGTGGTTTTGCCCTTCAGAGTTTTGCCACATACTTTCCAACAGGACCTGTATTTCCATTTTCAGAGCCAATAATATCTTCTGTGTATGCTGATGATACTCTGCTTAACTTCCCACATAGCTGTTCAGTGAAATCCCTGATCAGATGTCTAGAGCCATGGTTCCCAACCTGGCTCTCCTCAGGGGGGCACCAATCATCAGGGGGTGCCCAAGGCTTTGTCTGTTCTGAGGTGCTCTGAGTTTGTTAAAATATCATTTGCACGTGTTAAGTACGATAAAAATAACAGACTGACTCAATAAAAAAAGATCTGTATGTAAAATTATGTAAAAATGATATTTTCACTCAAAACGAGTAGGTTACATTGTAGGCCACACCTCTGTGACCCACACTCTTGATTTAATCAGATTAGACAGCTGATTAGTTCGCTCTGGCTCATCCTCATTTTTCCTGTAGCCAGAGAGTCACTGTTTCACTAATGAAACAACACGACTGACAAACGTAAAAGTGCTGATTACTGATCAGTATCAAAAAAGAAAGTACGGCTATATCTCGAGAGTTACCTTAACTTTGGTTTTAGTGAAGAACAGGACAGAACTCAGCCAGGCGAAGGTCAGGAATGTTTTGAGAGGAAACAACGGTCTTCACTATCAAAAAGATCCACAGATGTCAGAACAGCATTTGAAAGAGCAGGTAGTGATTTATACAAAGCCATAGAGACGTTAATATCCAAGGCCAAACATCCACACAATATTGGAGAGCAGCTAATGAAACCCGCCTGCCTGAAAATTGTAGATAGGCTGAAAAACCATCCCACAGTCTGGCACTGTGAAAGACAGAACTATTAAAATGGCTTGAGACTGTCAAAACCAACAGGGTCAGAGTTATCCATGCTCATCATTTATGTACAGTATGTGTGTGTATAGGACTCTGTTGGGTTGTTAAAAGAAAAAATGTCCAGCTTATGTTCGATTTTTTTGCTGAATGTTTAGCTGTCTTGAAAAGAGAACAGGAACCCAAGACAAAAAGGAAAAAAAAATTATAATTGATGTCAATTTCTCCCATCAATGATTTGCAATAAATCACTTTATTCTTTTGGTATGTGTGAGCTCCAACTATTAAACTGTGTTGAAAATTGC
Organism: Scorpiodoras heckelii; assembly: GCA_028566435.1. NCBI lineage: Eukaryota > Metazoa > Chordata > Actinopteri > Siluriformes > Doradidae > Scorpiodoras > Scorpiodoras heckelii. Next base: position 3,707,872 of record JAOVVH010000034.1, on the reverse strand, counting down.
AAAATCGTGATAACTTGTCATTGTCAGAGCAGAATCAGCTCCAGAAGCTTCCATAGGACGTGACCAATGATGTGCATAAGTGGTGTTGCTATGTATTTTGCACAGGCTCCAGTACCAGTTTTTCTGGTACTTCGGTGTGTGTCTGAGTTTCACCACTGCCATTCCACTCCTAGAAAGCTTTGGTCTGCTAACCAAATCATCCTATCAGATCTTCATTCCCAGCTGAAAGGAAGGTGATCAGGACTTCTCTGTTGTTGGTTTTAGGCTTTGGAACTCACCACCATCAGGACCTCCCCTACTTTAGATGCTTTTAAATCCAGCCTAAAGATTATAAAACTATTCATTCTGGCTTTTGAGGCCGGCTGATTGAACTGTCCTTTTTATTCTTTCTCCCATTTCTTTCTGTCCTTTTCATATGCCACCTTGTGATCTTCAACTTTTTTGTTACCTCTTCTGTTATGTCTGTATCTTAACTACATTGTTTTATCTTCAGTCTGTTTCTTAATATCCTTAGATTTTTAAATGATACGTCTGTATGCCACTGTGGTTGATGAATGTGTTTTTTCAATGTACTATACACTGAAGTACCAGAAAAACTGGTAGTCTGTGGAAGCTTCTAGAGCTGCAGTTCTAACCATCAGTAAAATGCAGACATGAAATCAAAATGTGACTGTGCTGCTCTGTACAAACTCGGTGTTGTGAAGGAGAGTAATCGGTTTCAATTGCAGTGCTGCTTGATTTGTTTTTCTTCCTTCAGATGCTCCACTTAAAATTGCTGAATTGCGTTGATCATTTCTTAGTTCTGTGAGCAGTAATAATAACTGCAAGGCACAAAATCAGAAAAAATGTTTTCCACATCTGATCAAGAATTTGTCTTTTCAGGTTTGATGTGGATTTCACTGAGATTCACAGTTTCATGACCCGTTCAGAGGCCACCTTACAGAGTCCTGAGTTCTCAGTTTCACGCAAAGAGGGCAGTGTTGCAGACCTCTACGAGAAAGTCTTGGTGAGATCAAACAGCATGACACATCCCACTCAATGAATGCTTCACTGTGCTTTGTGATAAACTGTTTTTCTGTGTGTCACCTCAAGTACAAACTATAATCAGCATTTTTATTATATAGCGCAATGTATTTTTTTTCTCTTTCAATTATCTTGTAGGCAATTGATAAAGAAAAGCCAGAGAAGCTTAGAAAGCTACAGGAGGCAACGCGGTCAGCTCAGGCTCTAGTAGATCAGCTCACAAGTGGTAAACAGTTTATTACATACTTTTTAAAAAATCGTTAATATATTAAAATTTTTAATATATATTTTTTTATTTTCATTGGGTGCAATAGAGATTCAATGATTCACACATGTAAATATGCCAGTATAAAACTGTTTCATTACATTTAAAGCTTGTCTATGACCATATACCATTCAGTGTTCATTCACATGTAGGCGAGTTGTTTTCTGTATATCCTCTGAGGATGGGTTTTTTGTGAATAATACTGCAAAGCTGTAAAGACTTACTTCAATGTTATATTCATTATGCTGCATAGTATTTTGTAATGTATTGGTTAATTGCATCTCTCATCCTTTGTATCATTGACATGCACACCATCAGCATACTATCTGGCAACAAAATAAGACCCAAAGCAATAGAGCATTCAGTCTTTTTGGGTAAAACTCAGTTGAGTGCATCTTGATTTGACAATTTTATTCCACTCTTCCTTGCAAAAATGCTCAAACGCTATCCAATTCTGAGGAGTCTTCTGTCTTCAAGTCATTTCATAGGTTTTCATTAGGATTTAAATCTGGGCTCTGACCAGGGTTTTCCAAAACGTTGAACGTCTTCTGAAGCCATTTATTTGAGTACTAGGATTTGTGCTTTTTTGATCATTATTGTTCTAACAGCGGTCTAACAGAGCCCTGTGGGTTTTGTGCCAAAACAGATTGGTATTTGAAACTATCAATGATTCCCTCTATATTGAAGGAAGCCCCTAAGCATGATGCTGCCACCACCAGGCTTCATTCTGGGCGTGGGCTTCCTTCCGGACGTTACCTTCTGTTCTTGGTAATGTCACTGATCAGTACCTTTCGACAGTAAGATCATGTACATGCTTTGTAAGCTCCTAGCAGACCATGGCTTCAGCAGTCAGATGAAACAAGGAAGAGATCAAGAAGATCCTACAGAAATAAAACTGTTTTTTAATTGGGAGATTAATCAGAATCACTTCAGTTGATAACAAGTGTATGATTATTACTTCTGAACATGAGTTTGAATGTAGTTAATTTTGAGCCCAGATATAAAAGGGTGTGCACACTTCTCCAGCAGGTTATTACAAGTTTTTTCTTTTTCCCCTAAAACCTTTCTATTTATTTTTCATTAGAATTTTGATGATTGCAATAAAGGTTGAAAAAGATTTTTTTACGTTCACAAAAACATTTAGTTTTAACAAATGTATAGAAATTTTTATGTCACGTGTGTGGTGGAGCATCTTTCTTCTTTTGGGGCTAATAAGAAAACCTGCACTTTCACATTATATACTTTTATTTAAACATTTTATCAAAACAAGGTTCATAATTAATATATTACTATGCCTTTGCGGGTGATGGGCTGTGACATTCATAGACATTCTGTCCAGGTATTATAAAATTTTAGGCAGTATAAAATATTAGGCATTATATAATATTAATTGTGAGGGTGTTGATCATTTTGAAGGTACGTAAAGTATATAATGTCTTTGTAAGGTGCAGTATTTGTTCCCTTCCCAGTTTTTTCTATTTTTGCTCATTTGTCACATTTACTTGTTTCACATCATCCAATTAATTTAATATAAGATAAATACTACATGAGTACACACAAAATGCAGCTTTGAAATGATCATTTCATTTATTTCACCCATGTGAAAAAGTAATTACTCCCCTAAACCTGATTACTGGTTTTGCCATCCTTGGCAGTAACAACTGCAATCAAAGTTTTGCTTTCAGTAAGTTTTTATTTTGCTGTGGAGGAAATGTCCTCTTGTTCTAATTTCACATGATTATTTAAAAAAGTGTTTTTTGTTTACTTGGTTATCTTTGTCTAATATTAAAAGTAGTTTAATGAACTGAAACATTCCAGTGTGACAAATATGCAAAATGTAGAAGAAATTGGGAAAGTATAAATACTTGTTCACAGCACTGTATGTGTCTTGAACTGGACAGTAAGAGCAGGTTTTCTTATTTTAAAACTCAGGGTTGCCAACAAACAAAAAGGGCTAAACAATAAGTAACCTGAGGTAGGACACTGTTCAAATCATGAGAACATAGATATAAATTAGACAAGACTATATCAGTAAATGAGAAGTAGGTTGTGGTCAAAACAGGCTTGGAATCATCCCAGATACAATGCAGGAGAAATTCAAACTAACACTGAGAGGTCAAGTTACTTAAAGGGAATGTGACTGCAAGCAGACGAATGTCATGTAACTCAGTGGGACGACTGGATATCATCTGATGTGAATCCTGGAAGTAACAGCATGTTTGAGCTCAAAATATCTCACACTGTACATTATTCTTTTTATAGAGTTTCTTCTCCAGTTCCATATAACCTGCTCTGTTTATAGACATATACAGGGGTTAGACAATGAAACTGAAACACCGGTCATTTTAGTGTGGGAGGTTTCATGGCTAAATTGGACCAGCCTGGTGGCCAATCT
>JAOVVH010000034.1:3675860-3688023 GCA_028566435.1 Scorpiodoras heckelii | reverse complement strand
GTTCTACAGAATGAAATGTCTGAATGAGTGCTCATACAAGACTGGTGATTCCATACTTTTTGCCAGGGGTTGTATATATACACAAACCCCATTTCCAGAAAAGTTGGGACACTTTCTAAAAAAATAAATAAAAATTTAAATCTGTAATTTGTTAATTCACAAAAAATATTTTCAGTGTTTTCAGTGATGATGTTAATTCTATTTGTTAAATATAAACACATTTAGAAATTGATAGGAGCCATGTGTTAAGTGTCTTTTTATGGTTTCCTCTGTAAGGAGGTTAAAATTTAGCTGGCACCTAATAGTCTGATGTCTATTTCTAGTCCCAAGTATATAATATGTTGCTTCACTGAATATGACTAATTATGAACTGAACAGAGGGTGAAAAGGTGCCGCAGTAAGTAGTACAGGAGGGTGAGAATTCTCCTTCTCATCTACTTGGAGTCTCTCATTGAGAGTTGCAGCTGATGTAGAGCACAGGATGTTTCTCTCCCTCCACCACCTGGGACAAACCAGTGCCCAGCCCTCTGTCCATTGTGTCTGTCTGTAAGACAAAAGGGAGAGAGAAGTCAGGTGAATGCAACAGCAGGCCCCCACACAGAATGGCCTTTACCTGACTGAAAGCTCACTTGCATGGCTTCATCCACTGGACTGGATCAGATGCCTCCTTTTTAGCGAGTTCAATATGTGGGCTGGTGACGTCTGAAAGATTTCTTACAAACCTTCTATAATAGCCAGCCACCTTGGTCCCCTTTGTGGTCTTGTGCCTCATCATGCAGGACACAATCACTGCAATCTGATTAATTTATCAACATACCTACCCATGACCCCAATGGAAGCCCAGATACCGTACTTTCCCCTGCCTAACTGCACACTTCTTTGGTTTAGCCATGATTCTTACCTGTCTCAAGGACCTCAGGACAGCCCTCAGAAGTTAAAGATGTTAAATGTCACTGCCAGTCATTCCTATAAACGATTATGTCATCTAAGTATGCTGTGGTGTATGCATTATGCAGACAGAGGATTCTGTCCATGAGTCATTGCAAACAAATGAACGTTGTGACGAATTGACGTAACCCAAACGGAGTGGGAAAGGCCGTTTTGTCATGATGAACAGTTTAAAGTAACTCAGTTAATTTGCATCTGATGTGGGCAACCTTCCGTGAAGTCTAGGACTGATTGCCGTGGACAGTTTTGCACTTTATCAGTCAAATCTCAATCACTGAACAGTTTATAACTTCAGCAGTGTAGACTTCCCTTTTGAGTCTGGTTCCTCTCAAGGTTTCTTCCTCGTAACACATGAGGGAGTTTTTCCTTGACAGCATCACCCTTGACTTGCTCATTGGGGATAACAGTTAACAGATAAAGCCTATAACTTATGTCTGGATTTTATGTCCTTGTAAAGCTGCTTTGGGACAATGTCCATTGTTTAAAAGCACTTTAGAAATAAAATTGAATTGAATTGAATTTTATTGAAATATTGGCATCCACAAAATCTGCCAATATCCCTTGCTGCTCTCCACTCATAGAGGCTGCTCAACCACACCCCCACTGCCAGAAGGTTATCAATAGACATACTCGTTAATAGCCATTAGCTCACATTTAGGCAAACTTTAGGCAAAGATGAGAAGTTCTTGAGAAGAAATTGGAAAACGTTATTTATAATATAGTGAAATACAATGATATACTGTATGTTCAGCAGTCAACTGCTGTGTGTGTGTGTGTGTGTGTGTGTGTGTGTGTTATAGTAACCACTTACAAATAAACACTTGGATTTTAATGATTGTATTAATTATTACTTTTGCATTACAATTTGTTAAATATTAATTAATTGCTCTGTGTTTTGGCTAAATGAAAATTACAGTAAAAATTTAAAGTTTTGGAAACTTTTGCAAAAGTCATTACCGTATTTTGCCCCACCAGTATCTCATTTTCTTGAAAGAATATGTGGTTATTTACAGTGGATAAATAGCTTTTATAATGTTTCACCCAACTCTCACAATATCAATATTAAGAACAAAAAGAAAAGGAGAACACCTTCCTTCTCTAACACAACGGCAATATTTTTACAATTAGAATGACACAAAGACCCTTCAGAAGTGGATGGCCGAGGTCGATGTTTTTCTGAATGAGGAGTGGCCAGCTTTAGGAGATTCAGAGGCTCTGGAGAAGCAATTAGAGCAGTGCACAGTGAGTCTTTAATTATCAGACAAAATGGTACTGAAAATACAGATGGATGGATGGATGGATGGACTGACTGACCATTTTTTTGCCAGGCCTTAGTTAATGACATTCACACTGTCCAGCCTAGTCTTAATGGCATCAATGAGGTTGGACAGGTCTTGAAGAAAGAAGCAGAGCCACCATTTGCTGTTAAAATACAGAAGATGCTCGATGACCTTAATTCTCAGTGGGAACAAATTTGCAAACAGGTAACAATTAGGTGTCATAATAAAACTGATTTTGCACAAGATAAAAAACAAAGTACATTATTCAAAGGATTTTAAGTGAATACAGCTGAGTTTAAGATTGTATTCTGTAAACTGAATTGCTAGCATGTGGTTTTTCTCTTTAGGCATATGCAAAAAAATCTGCCTTGAAAGGTGGACTGGACATGACTGTGAGTTTGAAGAAGGAGATGCAAGAGATGCAGGAATGGATTACGCAAGCAGAGGAAGATTACCTGGAGAGTGATTTCCATTATAAAACACCTGAAGAGCTCCACACAGCAGTGGAGGAACTAAAGGTTTGTTGGTTTTTTTTTTTTTCAGAATGAAAGCCTGGCTTTTTATATGTTGTTTTCCAAATCAGATTTTTTGGTCCTTATAAAAATGACAACGTTTCTATTTGATTACATTCTACTTTCACCAGAATAGTGTTCCTTTAATAGGATCTTAATGTACACATTCAGATACTCATCAATGCATGATCAACTGATTCAAGTGTGGGTTCATTAGGGGTTCATTACTAAATCGCATTACACTGTTATCATTGTTATGGCAAATTATGAGGGTGAGTAAAAAATGATCTGCACTCTGGTTATATTAAAACTTCTTTTGGCTGCACTCTTATCAGCACTTTCCATACGGGGTCACTGTCTCCACAGTCACTGCTCTGCAGGTTTGAATGTGTTACGTCAGTTTATTTGTTTCTGTGGTGCGAGAAACGATGGCTGCCCCACTTGTGATTTGCATGATAGAAGAGCAGCGTGCAGTGATTGTTTTTTTTTGTGGTCTGAGGGTGTGTCTGGTGCCGATATTTATTGAAGACTTTGTGCACAGTATGGAGAAAGAGTTTTTTTTTCATGAAGAGGCATCCTCCCTATAGTCCTGATCTCGCCTTATTGGACTATCACCTGTTTGGTCCCCTGAAAGAAGCCCTATGAGAATGAAGATTCACATCTGATGAAGAGGTGAAGACAGCGGTGCATTCGTGGCTCGCAGCTCAGCCTAAAACATTTTTACTGAGGCAATACGAAAGACTGTTGACAGTTGGACAAAGTGTATTGAAAAGCAGAGAGCAGGGAGATGATGGCAAAAAAAATATATTTGTCTTTTCCGAAAGTTGATTAAAATAATTTTTACAGCCAGAGTGTGGATAATAAGTGTAGAAAAATAAATGTTTCGTAAATATAATAAATATGTTCATATGTGCATGTTTAGATATAAACCACCTTTGCAATCCAGTCAAAGATAAGAAACTAGGAGTTACTTATATATGCTGTGTGATTTGAAATGCCATGTATTTTGATATAACAAAAAAAAAAGTTAGAATTACCAAAGAACGCTTGTTCAGTTCCTCATAAATTAGTTGTATGCATTTCTGTGCAGAGGGTGACGGTGTACATCCAAACTACCTAGACAGTATATCACCTTAACATTTAGTTCTTTGCTGCAGAAAATGCATATGCCCGTGTGAGAGAGTTTGAAGCCAAATGCAGAAGTAAAAATGCCATGAATGTGTGTTTTTTCACTACACCAATCAACATTCAGAGAGCTCAAGAAGAAATCCATCAGAAAGAATTAAAGGTAAAGCTGCTGGAAGATAAAGTCATCAATTTCATTGCAAAGGCTCCACCCACAGCCCATGAGGCCCTAAAGGCAGAACTAGATGTTTTGACTTCCAACTACCAGCGGCTGTGTAGCCGGCTTGATGGGAAATGCAAGACCTTAGAGGTAAACTAACTAGTGTAAATCTAAACATGTCTGCAATTCATCCACAAATGGCGTTAAACCTAATGCATCATTGCATTTGTATCAATTGCAGGAGGTGTGGGCTTGCTGGTGTGAATTGCTGTCCTACTTGGACCAGGAGAACTCTTGGATGGATCTACTAGAACAAAGACTGAATGAGATAGAGAAGTTTCAGGGAGGAGCAGATGAAATAGCTGAGGCTCTGGTTGTAAGTAGTTGGACTGAAAAAACTTTTTTAAACAGAATGAGTTGTATCAGTTTGTGATATGTGGGATATATTTTAGGATTTTATTAGGCTTATTAGGAACATTATGCTAATACTGGGCAGGGCCTCCCTTTACACTCAAAACAGGTTCAGTTCTTCATGGCATGGATTTGAGATGTGGCAATTCATGCCAGAAGTAGCCATTAGAAGATGTGTAAATTGTGGCCATGAAGGGGTGCACATGGTCAGCAACAATACTCAAACAGGGTGTGGCATTCAAATGAGGATTGACTGGTATTAATAGGCCCAAAGTGTACCAAGAAAAGATTCCCCACACCATTACTCTGCCCCCACCAGCCTAGACTGTTGACACAAGGCATGTATTCATGCTATTGGAACTAAATCCTGTCCCTACCATCTGTGTAGCTCAGAAATCAAGATTCATCAGATCAGGTAACATTTTTCCAGTCTTTAGTCATCCAGTTTTAGTGATCTTGTGCTAACTGCAGCCTCAGCTTTCTGTTCTTGGCAGAACTTGGTCTTCTGCTGTTGTAGCCCATCAACCTCATGGTTCCACATGTTATGCATTCTGAGAAAGTGTTTTGTAGCCTTTCTGTCAGCTTGAACCAGTCTGGCCATTCTCCATTCATCTCTCTCATCCACAAAAGTGCTGCTCACTGGATTGTTTTTTTTTTTGTTGTTGCACCATTCTGAATAAACCCGAGAGACTATTTTGCATGAAAGTCCCAGGAGACCAGCATTTTTAGAAATACTCAAACCAGCTCATCTTGCAATCATGCCACGTTCAAAATCACAGAGATCACATTTTCCCCATGCTGGTGGTTGATGTGATCACTATCCTGGTCATTATCACTGCTGCCACATGATTAGCTGATTAGATAATTGCATGTATGTGTAGGTGTACAGGTGTTCCTAATACTGTTCAGTGAGTCTGTCCTCCACCAAAAGCACCTACAGTGGGGACATGAGAATTAGAACTGGACACTATAGCAATTGAAGAAGGATGGCACCAGGATGGAAGCCAGTGGAGGTAAAGTGATGCTCTGGGCACCACTGAATTAATTGGTCAGGTGGGCATGTTTATGGTTGGAGCTGAAGTCTTCGGGGACGTAGCTCTCCAGGAACAGGGATGGAGACTGCTCTAGAGACTGTTGTGTGTAAAATTCCTAGGAGATCAGCAGTTTATGAAATACTCAAACCAGCCCTTCTGTTACCAGCATCCATGCCATGACCAAAGTCAGAGAGATAATGAACTTCACAGAGAACATGAAGAACTGAACCTCTTCATCTCTATCTGCATGATTTTTTGCATTATGATGCTGCCACATGATTGGCTGATTAGATAACAGCATAAATATGCAGGTGTACAGGTATTCTAAATAAAGTGGATGGTGAGTATGTACAGTCATCTCCAAAATTATTGAAACAGTAAGATCCACCGCGTACAAGCTCATTGGTCAAGCATGGTGGAGGTAGTGTCATAGCTTGGGCTTGCATGGCTGCTCTGGGACAGGCTCACAAATCTTTATTGATGATGTAATTCATATTGGTCCAATACATTTGAAGGGGATTGTGTATATTTTTCATGCATCTACAATTCAAGACATGTAAAGAAGAGTCAGAAGAGCATTTGTAAGATATGATCATGCATAGCACGTATAGTACAGAAGAGTTCTGATAAGACCAGCACCAGCTCCCCCTTGCCATCTGCTACATGATCATGTCTTAGGGAACTGTGCAGTGTTTTGCAACATATATCCCATAATAACCATAAGGTAGTTTGCACCTCTTAACATTATACATTTTATTTGTTTCAACTTGCTTTAGAATTTTGTCCTACTATTTATTTCATGTTGATTCAATGAATGTTTGTCTTCTTTTCATTCCAGTCATTAGATTCCATGATAAGAGAACATCCTGATTATAACCGTAACCAAATACGTGAGTTGGCCCAGACCCTTATGGATGGAGGAGTCCTTGATGAGCTCATTCATAAGAAGGTGGAAAATTACAACATTCGATGGGATGAACTTATGCAAAGGGTATGCATTTGACACTGCACGGTCTGAAGGTTTAAACACATGAGTGAAACTTGGTTTCTAGTGGGAAATAACACACACAAACACACACACACAAATATATAGTGTCCAGCGTAACATTTTTCTCCCACTGGCCCCAGTAGATCACGGTTTTACTGGCCTATATTTTTACTGACCCTGAAAAAACTTTTTCATACAAATGTTAATTTATTAATCATATATACATTTTAATGATTCATCCAAACAAAGTACCAATTGGTTTTCTTCTTAGGACATTTAAAGATTTTTATATTAATATTATTTATATTAATAAATTTGGTGAGAACTGTGTATCTTTCACTTTCCAATACTATATTTTTACACAAACAGCCTATCTAGAACTAGTAAAGTGGAGTGTTTAGATAATGTAAGTCAAAGCATTACTTTTACCCAATAAACTGATTATACAAGGACTAAGAGAAACTCAGACATTTCTCTACATTTAAGAATCACAAGAGTTGTGAAACAAAGCATCTCACTGTGTACTAACGTTGTGGACAAAAAATACTTGCCAGGGAATCAAGAGTTAACTTCAACCAGTTACCATCATATGTGATCTGACTATGATTCACAGAAACACTGTCACTTCTTACTTTTTTTACTTGCCCCAGGTCATTGCTCATGTCAAACCCTGATATGTATACACACATACACACCAATGAGCTATAACATTAAAACCACCTTCCTAATATTGTGTAGGTCTCCTTTTTTGCTGCCGCAGGGCTCCACAAGACCGCTGAAGGTGTGTTGTGGTATCTAGCACCACGACATTAGCAGCAAAGCCTTTAAATCGTGTAAGTTGTGACCGGGGCCACTATGGATTGGACTGGATTGTCTAGCACAGTCCACAGATGCTTGATCAGACTGAGAGCTGTGGATTTTGTAGGCACAGTCAACACCTTGAACTCTTTGTCATGTTCCTCAAACCGTTCTTGAACATTTTTTTTGCAGCGTGGCAGAGCGTGTTGTCCTGCTGAGAGAGCTCACCGCCATTAGGGAGTTCTATTGCCATGAAGGGGTGTACTTGATCTGCAACAATATTTAGGCAGGTGTTACATGTCAAATTAATATTCACATAAATGCCAGGGCTCAAGTTTTCCCCATAAAACATTGCACAGAGCATCGTACTGCTTCTGCCGGCTTGCTTTCTTCCCATAATGCATAATGCATCCTGGTCCCCAGGTACATGATGCACACACACCCTGGTGTCCACATGATGTAAAAGAAACCGTGATTAATCAGACCAGGCCGCCTTGTTCCATTGCTCTGTGGTCCAATTCTGATGCTCATGTACTCTTTTCACGCACTAGCAGTGGACAGGGGTCAGCAGGGGCACTCTGACTGGTCTGCGGCTATACAGCCCCATACGAAGCAAGCGTGTCTGACACCTCCTGTCATAGCCAGCATACAGTTTTCAGCAATCTGTACTATAGTAGCTCTTCTTCTGTGGGATAGGACCAGATGGACTAGCTTTTGCTCCCCATGCATATCAATGAGCTCCCATGACCCTGTCACTGGTTCATCAGTTGTCCTTCCTTAGACCACTTTGGTAGTTACAAACCACTGCATACTGGGAACACTGCATAAAACCTGCTGTTCTGGATGTGCTGTGATCAAGTCATCTAGGCATCACAATTTGGCCCTCAGATCCTAACCCTTGCCCATTTTTTCTGCTAACAACACATCAACTTCAAGAAATGAATGTTTACTTTGCTGCCTGATATATCCCACTCCTTTATATCTGCCATTGTAATGAGATAATCAGTGTGATTCCCTTCATCTGTCTGTGGTTTTAATGTTATTCCTGTTTGGTTTATATACATTCTGTCAAGTTTTATAAGGAAATTCGATTACCATATTTGCCATGTTTCTTCTGGGCACTTGGGTTCTTGTTGCACTTGATTCTATTGTGTAAGTTTTTAAAAACTCTTATAATTTTCTTTCACTGTATTATCCTTTACTACAACAGGCTTTACAAAGGCGACAACAGCTAGAGAAGAGCTTACAGTGGGCGAACAAGAATGACAAAACTCTGTGTTTAATCCAAGATTTTCTAAAGGCAACTGATCGTCATTTGACTGCGTATCTTGCAGATGGTATAGATGCGGCTCAGATACCTCAGGAAGCTCAGGTTTGCATGTTTTACTTAAAATAAATACTGTCTATAATTTGAAAGATGTTCAGAAAATATCAAAATATTCTGTAGGTAACAAATGTTTTAAAATGCTTCTTTAATACCATGTATTATTATTATTATTATTATTATTATTATTATTAATATTATTATTATTACTATTATTATTATAGAAAATTCAGACTGAACTGAGTGGACATGAAGTGACTCTAGATGGTATGAAGAACCAGCCCGGTGAAGATGCATCAGAGAAAATGGTCACTGAGATTGATGCTACATATGTGAGCATTATGTACACTTTTCAGTTTTCAAATCTTGCATTGAAGTATAATCAAAAGCCACAGAAATGCTGATAAATAAGTAAAGCTGAACATGTTGTCTGTCTTACTAACCTTGAAATCAAACATATGGTATTGCATTCATTTAAATTTACATGTAGCTTCTTTTAATTTATGCTTTTCTTTATGCTTCAAGAGCATCAGTTAACTTGTAAAATTCATTATGTTTGATTTTAATAAAAGCTATTTGCAAGATTTGGTCCAACACAAAAGTTGCAGGTAGCTATTTGCAGTTTTGCTTTCAAACATGTTACTAAACTACAGAAGAAGTTACACATACAAGGCTATGACTTGGTCAAGAAATCTAGCTTATCTCAATATTCATACCCGCAGAAAGGAAAATTGAAAATAAGGTCTCTTCTATGTCCAGCCTATTTGAGCTCAATTTAGCAGCACTGTGAGATTTTGGCCATTCTTTTCATACTTCTTAAATTCAGCTCCTGAGAAACAGGCTTCCTCATGTCTCATTCTCGATTCCCATTTAAGATCTTAATAGGCTCTTTGTTTTCTTGTGTTTCTCCTGATATTCTCTTTGAAAAACATTGATTAGAATAATGTGTAATCCACTTGATAAAATAAGTAAAACATCTTTTAACCTAGTTCATCATATAATTCATTAAAAACCTAAGAGCTTCAAGAGCCATGAAATTAACCACACTGTTTTTGGATTCATTTTAAGGCTAAATTGTTGGAGGTGAAAGCCAAGTTTCGACTTTTCCAGAAGCCAGCCAACTTTGATCTGAGGTTGAAAGAATGTGAACGTGTTTTGGAAGAGGTGAAGGGTGAGCTGGGTTTGCTGAGCATCCACAGTGTGGAGCAGGATGTGGTGCAGTCCCAGTTGGAGCAGTGCATGGTGGGTGTTATATGCTTTGTGCATCCGTATATATCTTAAATCATTCGCACCTTTACATATTAATGTCTTTAATGTAATAATTAAATAACATGTTGCACATTGAATCTTCTTGCTTGAATTAGCGTAGATTCTGGAGTAAAACTATATGGCCAAAAGTATGTGGACACCCGACTGTTGAACACCTCAGTCCAGAACCATGGGCATTAATAATGAGTTCTTCCCCCCTTTTGCTGCTGTAACAGTGTCCGCTATCCTCTGAAGGCTTCTCACTACATTTTGGTGTGGCTGAGGGGTTTGTGCCCATTAAGTAACAAGAGAACAAGATAATGGGCACTGATGCCTGGCGAGATGTTCTGGTACACAGCCATCATTCTAGCCATCATTTGTTTGTGGCAGTAGTTCAGGGATCAGGGATCTACATACATTGGCCATATACTAATGACCATATACATTGGCCATGAACTTGCTACAATTATAAACTTGCCATACAAGCATTTTAATCAGGATTGTAAAATAGTTATATAGATGTATAGATGTGAGCTTTATCTCACAGATGCTCTGAAGTTGAAATTTAAGAGCAGGAAACCTATTCGTGGAATTTACCTATTCTTATTTTACAATCAGCTTTGATAGTACACAACTAAAACCAGGCCATTATGTCTTATAGTTTGGAATGTACAGTATGAAGATAACATGAACTTCTTGTGCTCAGATAATCAATTAAACACCCAAATAGCAATTGACATCTAATATTCACATCATAATTAATAATGAATTAAATATTTAGGTAGAAAAGCAAACAAATAGGACAGAAATGCCAAAGCAATATTTATTTATTAATTTTTTTGTAGTTTTTGTTTTTTTATTTATTTACAGTATTTACGTTATCTTTATATTTTTACCTTTATTTATCCCTTTAAGTATTTGCTTGTTTGTTTATGCATTTTTTCCTCTATGCCACTGTATCTTGTGCAACGTTATGATGTCATGCAGAATCCTGTAGCCATGTTAAAACTGTGTACGTCTTACTACAGGTGTGCTAGAAACAAATGTAACTTTTTCTGTAATTAACTAATCGTTAACTTATGATAATTCGAGGCAAAACAGATTATCTCAATCTAGTGAGATCCTATTCTCCTAATCCTATTCTCAACAGCATCAAAATACCTCAATTAGCCTCTTTGGATTGCTGAAAATATTTACTCTGGGATGCGTCTCAGATTTTGTCTCAGATTTGTTAAGTGACACACAAAGAATGGAGCCCATGAGCTTATTTCTTTCTTGTCAGCTTTGTTGCCAAGACAACAGGAGCTGATTTATTTAGTGTAAGTAAGATTAGATCACACATTTAGAAAAACAGAAATTTGTGTGAATGCTTTATTACAAAATGTATTGCCTTTACAAATCCTTCAATTCATTCAAAATTCTAATAAGATTTTACAGTGGATATAAAAGATCTCCACACCCCTGGTAAAATTGCAGGTTGTTTTTAAACCAAGATAAATGATGTCAGATCTTTTGTGATCTAGCAAATAGAAATGTTTAAGAAAATAAGATTAAACTTACAGTAACCTGGTTGCATGTGTGCACACCCCTTAACTAACACTTTGTTAAAGCACCTTTTGCTTGTAGTCATTTCACAATGATATGATTTATGCCTGGGTTCCTGTGTTGACTTGGAATTGTGCTCTGAGTTGTTATTATACTGAAAGGTGAAATTTCATATCAACTTCAAATTTCATTTCATCTTTCATCTACTATGTAAAGCGACCTTGGGTTTGTGAAAGGCACTATATAAATGTAACTTCTTCTTCTTCTTCCTCCTCCTCTTCTTCTTCTTCTTCTTCTTCTTCTTCTCTTCTTCTTCTTCTTCTGCTTCTTCTTCTTCTTCTTCCTCTTCTTCTTCTTCTTCTTCTTCTTATTATTATTAGTTGTTTAACAGAGGCTTGATGCTGTTGTGCCATAATAGATGTTTGGTGATATACACTGAAGTACCAGAAAAACTGGTACTGAAGCCTATGCAATATACATAGCAAAGCCACCTTTGCATGTCATTGGTTGCATCCGCCAGCATGTATATAAAGCAATAGTCATCTACGGAGCTGTTTCCATGGTGAGAATGGCAAGTTATCAAGATTTTGTGGAATTCAATGCTGGGCATGACAGCAGTGTGGAAGTAAAAAGATGTCACCAGTGTCGACTGGCAAGAATCGTTTCATGTGCTAGACGAGTAACACTGCCTCAAGTAACATCAGAATTCAATCCTGGGGCCTCAACAAACATCAGTGTGAGGACTGTGCAACGTTCCCTCCAAGATCCTGTGGGGGACCTACCAAGTATT
>JAOVVH010000034.1:3650216-3661614 GCA_028566435.1 Scorpiodoras heckelii | reverse complement strand
ATAGATATAGATGTGCAAATGTGCCGCATTGAGGAAATGTACAATGGATAAATCAGTCAATGGCTAGTCGATGAGTCCTGTAAATATGTAAGTATGTGTGCAGAGTGTGTGTGTGTGAGTGTGTGTGCTTGTACACAGTCTTAGTTGTTTATAATCCTTATTGTCTGTGGGGAAAAGCTCCTTCTCATCTTCTCAGTCCTGACCCTGATGGAGCGGAGACGTTTTCCAGAGGGTAACCACTGGAAAAGTTTGTGATTTGGGTGGTGAATGTCCTTGATGATCCGATTGCCTGATGATCTGCACCGACTGGAGTAGATGTTTTCCAGTCTGGGCAGTGCAGTCTTGATAATGCGCTCAGCACATCAGATCACTCTCTGGAGGTCTTTCTTGTCCTGGGAGCTACAGTTTCCGAACCAGGTAATAATGCTCCCAGAAAGAACTGACCCTATTGTGGCAGTGAAGAAGAGTTTCTGCAGCGCCGTGGGGATCCTGAACCTTCTCAGTCTCCTGAGATGGTATAGACGCTGCCTTGCCTTCCTCACCAGAGTGGAAACGTGCATGGTCCATGTCAGGTCCTCTGAGATGTGGAGTCCGAGGTACCTGTGATTGTCGACTCTTTCAACCAGGGTTCCGCCAATCTGAAGTGGTGTGTAGTGGATCCTCTGTTTCTCCCTCCTGTAGTCTACCACCATCTCCTTGGTCTTAGAGACCCTTTCAGTATGGAACCCTTTAAAGGTTCCATACTAATATCTGGGACATGTCTTTTAGTAGTGAGGTGTACAGCTATAGAGCTTCTACAGCTATAGAAGATCCAAATTAAATCTGTGTAACCCAAAATGCATTGCAAAATGCATCCTTTATATTTTGAGGTGTCATGCTGTCTGCTCAGTGAGAGTATAGCCTTTCATGTCATCCAGGGCATCTCCATCTCTACTGAGTACATAAGAAGGGCACATGGGGCCTTTGATAGAAAAAGTCATTTCAACTGGGGCCTTTGCAAAATGTTTGAGCTGTTTTATGTGGTTCATGTACAAAAATATATAACATGCAGGAAGCGTTGACCAAGTCAAGTGCCCTTAATAAAGTGATTATTAGACTGTGTTTAGTGTAAACTGCAGCAGACCTGCACTGTTCTAAGGCTGAGGGCTCAAGAGAGACTAAACAGTACCTGACTCTGATTTGGTTGAGTCCATGATAAACAACACATATTGAACAATATGTTCAAGAATCATGTGGATAAAGGAGACATGGATGGACTAATGATGCTTGCCTACTACACAGCCCTTTAACTGTGATAGCCTTTTGTAGCGTAAGCAGCCTTATGTAGCACTGATTGCCTAATGTTAGTGAAGTCTTCTGTCAAGAAGCAGAGAGAGGAGAATACAGGTACATGTAGGGAGTTTTATTAAAGTAATCAATGCACACAGTCGAGAAGGAGCAGGCAGTAACAGGCACAGTAATGTCACAACGCAGAATCTGGAGGGAGATGTCTTAGTAAGTTGTAGTTTTAATGAAGCTTGGTTAAATTAAGGCAGTGCATTAAGTGAGCTGAAACAAGTGTTATTTAACAGTTTTGAAACCTGACAAGAAGAAGAATGAATTAAGCTCTTTTGCCATCATTCAGTCCATGTGTCTGCCCAAGATTCTCATTACTGTGATGGGTCAAGAGCGAGTTGTTAAATGGTTGTAGGATTTGTATAGAATTTTTTTATTGTAACCAGCAGATGTACTGATTCAGACAGGATTGAGGCCACAGCAAAGTTAAGAGCCTGAAATATTTTTCCTTAATATTTCCCTTCCTGTTTTAAGTATATATTTAAGGGTACTTCTACCATACAAATTAGTAACAAGAAGGTCTAGACTTGTTGGCAGAACAGACATCCCTCTGATGTTGAGTTCGACTTGTTTCATTCCTACACAATCTTCCTTGCTGTGTAGGGGTGAGTGTTAAATCCACTAACTGATGTGTGCAGGTCAAGAAGCATCTGTTTCTCTTTTGTGTTGAATGTTCTTGTTTTTTTTTTCATGGTAAATTTATTTAATAAAAATGAATATTACCTATAGAATATTTAACATTCCTTTTTTATTTTATTTATGCTTTACTACATTCTTCTATATTTTACTATTTAGGAAGTAAAGCATACTTTGGACGCTCTTGAATCTCCAGTGACGGAGGCTTTAGAGAAGAAAAACATACCCCCTCATGTGAATCCACTTGTTCATCTCCTCAATACCAACTGGGTAGAACTGAAGAAGCTCTATCAGCATAGGCTAGGGTAATTATCTGTCACTTTCTGCGTGCAGAACACTGAAAAGAAGATGCACAGCATCAAATAGACAACGTTTTCCAGATTTAAAGATCTGATAGTTTTTCTGTATATAAGTAGACTTGTTGTTGCCAATTATTTGATTGCAAACTCAAATGAAGGGGAAAATGTACTTTTATTCCATTACACTTTGTGTGGTTTTCTGTTAAATACATTTCCCGTCATTATTGCTAGGTCTTTGACTGTAATATAGCATTAAAACTATACATATATATAATATTAGAGACAATTATAGACAAATTCATATTAAATATTTTTAATATTGAACGTTAATTTTGACCTGTAGTGTGAGTACTGTACAGTTTTCCTTTGTTATTTTTTGCCACCAAATACACTGAGAACCAGAAAAACTGGTACAGGAGCCTATGCAAAATACACAGCATCGCCACCCATGCATGCCATTGGTTGCATCTGCCAGTGCGAAAAATAAGCCATATACATCTATGGAAGCTTCTAGAGCTGTTTCTGATGTGAGAATGGCAAATTATCACGATTTTGCAATTTCCAGTGTGGTTTAATACAGTAGTTGGTGCTCATGAGATGGGTCACAGCATTTCGGAGGTAGAAGCAAAGTTTGGATTTTCACGTGCGAGCATTTCAGGGGTGAACTGTAACTACAAGAATTCCAGAAACCTCAAACTTACAACAGCAGTGTGTCCATAAAAGACTCATCCATAAAAGATGAACGTGAGCAGCATCTGCTGGCAAGAATCACGTGATAGGAGTGCAACGCTGCATCAAGTAACATCGGAATTCAATGCTGGGGCCTCAACAAACATCAGCATGAGGACTGTGCAACGTTCCCACCTACCAAGTATTAACTCCTATACCGTTTTTTCTGGTACTTCAGTGTATGTATTGAATGGGTATTTGATTGAAAATAAAAAGGTGGTCTCTGACTTTTGTACACTGTTGTATTGTGACCATTTTCCCCAGAAAAGGTGTGGTAATTATTTAAGTATAGTAATATAGTATAGTAATTGGAAGGAGGGGGAAAGATGTGATTTCTTTAGAAGAGCTGTCTTAAAAATCTTGGGTATGTAATTTTACAAAGTAACTAAGATATTACTATAGATTGTGCTTGCAAACTTGTAGCCATGTCACCAGGACTGCACATTTTCCCCTTTCTCTCCAACCTTATTTTTTTACTTTCTCATTTGTCATAACTCTTATAATTTAGGCCTTGGTTTCTCTTCCCAGGTACGTTGACAAATGCAAGAAATATGGGGAGGTGTTAAAGGCCACCCAGGGTTGGCTGACTGTTGCAGAAAAAACATTATTGATGCATGAGGAAGACCCAAACTTCACTGCAAGCCAGATCAAGGTAATTAATAATTGTAACAGGCCAGAAATCACTGCTGCTATTTAATTAATTCTGTAAATGGCTGCATTACCCGCAGTGGAAAAAAGGGAATATGTGATCAGATTTAAGAATACATATTACATATAGTTTACATTAAAAACCTGTAGTTTCTTGTCAAAACGTGCTTTGATTGTTAAATTTAATGCAAACAATAGTAACAAAAAGAATTAATTTTAAAAATTAAAATGTAATTTATTTGAGGCATGATAATGAAATAAGCAATGTTCCTGCCTCACAGCACCAGTGACCTGGGTTTGATCCTGAGTTCGGGTGAAAGTACATGGTTCGTTCTTACTTGGTGCTTTGAAAATGTATGATTAGATTCATTCACATGGATCCAATGTACGCATTTGAATTAAGTACACTAATTGAGCTTTTATTTTTTTTGCACTGTGTACCTTGTATGTTGGTCAACTGTTCATGCTTGTGTCTTTTTGCTTTCAGCCAGCACAGTTACTCACATACAGCATATATATTTTATGATTTTTATTCATCTTTGTATATTTTGTTTAAACAGAGGGGCACTGAGAGTTAGAATTAGTTTTTTACTCTCAGTACCTTCTGCACCAAGAGTATTCTTACTCGTGAAGGACACTGTTACACTGTCTTCTGCAGAACAGTAATAATCATATTGATAAAAATATGGAAGTCATGTGGAAGTGCTTTATTACAAGAAAGTGCTTTATTACAAGAAAAGAAGTTGACAGACAGACATACAGACAGACAGTCAGACAGACAGACAGACAGACAGATAGATAGATAGATAGATAGATAGATGATAGATAGATAGATAGATAGATAGATAGATAGATAGATAGATAGATAGATAGATAGATAGATAGATAGATAGATAAACCTTTATTTAACGGACAAAAGGACAAAGATTTTCAGTGTTTTCGATGACAAACTTAATTCTGTTTGTTAAATACAAACAAATTTAGAAATTCGTGGCTGCAAGAGACTCAGAAAAAGTAGTGACAGAGGCAAAAATAATACTGAAAACGTTCTACAAGTAACACTGGAAGGTTCCACAATTAGCAGTTTAACTGGTAACAGGTGAGGTCCAAAGGCTTAGTTTGTAAGCAAGTATGGGTCGCGGTTCATCACTTTGTGCCAAACTTCATGAGAGAATTGTCAGTCAGTTCAAATACAGTGTTTACTGGTGCTTGCTTGCAGAGTTTACAGTCTACAGTTCGTAACATCATGAAAAGATTCAGGGAGTCGGGGGGAATCTTGTCCAAGGGCAGAAACTGCTGCTGAATGTGTGTGACCATCGAGCCCTCAGGTGGTATTGTTTGAGAAACCGTCATGTTACAGTGATAGACATAGTCACATGGGCTCGGGAGTACTTTGGAAAATCATTGTCACTTAACACAGTCCACTGCTGTATCAAGAAATGCAACCTGAAGCTGTATCATGCAAAAAGGAAGCCATGTATTAATTTTGTGCAGAAACACTGATGAGTTCTCTGGACCCAACATCATCTGAGATGGATAGAAAGACAGTGGAAACATGTTCTGTGGTCAGACAAGTCCACGGTTCAGCTTGATTTTTGGAAAAAACAGACATCGATTTGTATGTGTCAAAGATGAAAAAGACCACCCAGACTGTTAGCAATGAAAAGTGCAAAAGCCAGCATCTGTGATGGCATGGGCGTGCATCAGTGCCCACAGCATGGGGGATCTGCAGGGGTGATTGGTATTTTGGAGAAACATATGCTTCTATCAAGATGACGTCTTTTCCCAGGAACTCTATGTCTATTACAGCAGGAAATAGCCTGTCTGCAGTCCAGATCTGTCTCCTGTTGAAAATGTCTGGTGCATCATGAAGAGGAGAATCAGACAACAGTGACCACAGACTGTTGAGCAGCTCACATCTTATACACAGCAAGAACGGGCAAAAATTCCACTTGTAAAACTACAACAATTAGTAAGTTCAGTTCCCAAAGAATAAAAAGTATCATTTAAAAGAAAAGGTGATGTGACCCGGTGGGAAACACGCCTCTGTAACTTTTTTTTGAGTGCGTTTCAGGAATTTCTAAATTTGTTTATATTTAACAAATACAATTAAGTTTGTCACTGAAAACACTGAAAAACTTTTCTTTGTCCTTTTGTCTGTTAAATAAAGCTTCAAGTGAACTAACAAATTACTGATTTTAGTTTTTTATTGCAGTTTAATAAAGTGTCCCAACCTTTCTGGAAATGGGGCTTGTAATATCCAGAAATACAATGAGAATGATTTTTTTTTTTACTTTACTCACAATTTAATAATGAAATCATACCACACCACACAGATGTGCAATGAAGACACACAGTGACACAAGCTCTGGCTCCTATTCTTCATGTAAACAATAACATGTTATATGTCAAAGGATCAAAAGTGCCATTCTATATATGAGTTTTATTTTTCATGTAAATTTAATTTATGATTTTAATCTTGGAAATCACAATTTTTTTTCTGAATATTTCCATGACCACACCCTCTGTTCACGAGACAGTTGTGATTGGACAGTTGTGATTTCCTGATGGCACGATTTCAGCATGTAGTCCTTTCGTATGCCAATAGAGCATTTGGAGGAAAGCAGATATGCGCATTGCATTAATGTTTCATCATTAAACCTGTGGGTTAAGAAAACCTTCTAATGATTTTCTGGATGATGGTTGAACAAGATGCAAATCAATGACGTGATGTTTTCGCTTTTCAGTGTGCCATGTTCTCTTCACATTATACATAAAACAATGCCTCTTGTGCATTCCATTTCCACATGGCATGATTTCTGAGTGGTGCACACTGTAAAACAATACATCATAGCCATTGTTTTTTCCCTTATTCCAAAATTGCTTTTGCATTTTAAAGTGGCACAAAATCCCCTCCATAGCATAACAAACATGTCTGTAATTGAACCATTAAATCAGGGGTGTCAAACAAAATCCAGAAAGGGCTGGTGTGGGTGCAGGTTTTTCTTAAAACCAAGCAGGAGCCACACCTTATTCCACCTGTTTCTAATCAGTGCATCTACTCAGTGGATCTTGACTTTCAGAAATGTGTGGCTTCTGCTTGGTTGGAAAGAAAACCTGCACCCACATGGCCCTTTCTGGATTTAGTTTGACACCCTTGTATTAAATGTAGTGCATTGAGCCTCACGCATGACAAATCACACCATCAGACCTCTAGGTAGCGATCTATCAGAGCAGGTGTCAGGTGTCTTATCACAGTTAACACTATGGCCAGTCCAAAATCCAAATTTCCTTTAGGAACACATCAGGAGCAATGACCAGACACAAGATATTAGACATTTATTGTATTCTATTCAGCTGCATTTCATATCTTGCTCACAGGAACTACAGGATGATTTGGAAAACCAAGAGGCAGCAGTGAAAAGGCTTCACACTCTAGGTGAGGATTTGGCCCTGCACGGCAGGAAGGATAATGAAGAACAGATTAAAAAGCAACTAGATGCCATCAATACTCGCTGGACTATAGTGTTCACCCAGCTGTCTAAAATACAGAGGAGGCAAGTGTTAGTGTTTCTGGCCATATCCTTTCAAATGATGAAGATCTGGTTGTTGTATTTAGATAGCTTATTAACAGTTACATGAACTGTTTTCCTCCTTGCATGACTGATATTTAACAGATCTAAAGAAGAAAAGGTTGTACTTGCAGAGCTTCACGGAGATATTGGGGAGTTTCAGTCTTGGCTAGATAAAGCAGAGTGTGTTGCTGCCCTACCAGCAGAACCAGGCAACAGAGAGCAGCTCAACACTGTCTTAGAAAAAGTACAGGTAGAGCCCTTTTTACATTCTGAAGCATGATTTAACTGGTACACAGAAATAAACAGAAAACCTGAACAATTTGTTTGAAAATGAGTGTGAACAAGAGGGTTTCACTGTGCTTTTGTTGTGTTTCTGACCCCTTTAGGCTGAAGTAGCAGAATTACCAAACAGAAGTCAAATATTACACAAAATTAAAACAAAAGCTTCATCCCTTCCTGCTGATAAAAACAAGAGTTTGGAAAAGAATTTTAAAATTATCAACATGCAATGGGCCAAGGTAATGTTAACAGCTTTCCTTCCTTTGAGATATATATATATATATATGATATATATATAATATATATACATATATATATGTATATGTACACATACATACATATATATGAAGTCTGTCCAGAAAGTAATGAGAATAAAATTACAGTGTTGTGTACATCTTATGCATGAGGGTGGTGGTTCAACGTCATTTAAAGTGGGATCTCAGATAAACAGTAGGACCCATTTCAGTTGCGTTCTAGCCTTCGCAGTGCCCACGTTTGTTTTTGTGAAACCCTGCTGAAGTGCAAGTGAGTTTGGAGCAATGGTACACGATCAAATTCTGCCTGAAAATCAGTAAAAGTGCATCAGAAACTCTTGAAATATTGAAGAAAGTTTATGGACAAGCTACCCTATCATCAGCACAAATCTACCAGTGCCACAAGTCTTTCAAAGAGGGTCGTGAAAATGTTGAAGACGAACCATGCGTCAGATGCCCATGCACATCAAAAAGGCGCAACTTCAAAACTTTCACCCTAACATCTGGAGATCGCTAGTTCGAGTCCAGGTGTTGCTATAGCTGCCCATGACCAAGAGGCAAGTGAGCAAAATGCTTGCAGAGTAGGAAGGGCAACGTACTATCTCTCCCATGTGAGCGGGAGCGACATAGGTGTCTGTGGGCTCATGTATACAGAAATTGGGCAGGAGCGCTTTCCTCCAAGTGTGTTACGTTGCTCCTGGAGCTTGCATGAGCAGCAGTTTGAAAAGAAGTTTGAAAAGGCTGACTTCATTTGTCTCGGAGGAAACACGTGATAGCCTCGTGCTCCCTGACTGGCAGCCGTCATGTGACATGGGTGGGAATTGGACACGACTTCCCAATGGGTGCGAATTGGACACGACTTAACTAAGAGAGGAAAGGGGGGGGGGGGTAGCAGTGATGTTGAGTATGAGGAAAGTATGTTCCCAATAACTTGTCAGCTGATCAGAAGGACCACTGCAATTGTGTACATGAATTTAAGATTAGGGACTAGCTGATAGTCTGTAGATCATATTTTATTGCCATTGACATTGATGATATTGTCAAGAGCTAAAACCTGGACCATCCATATGACCATCCAGATGGCTGTCGATAGTCTATAGATGGTTTGTTGAATCTTTGTAGAGTGTCTACTGAAGACTCATCAGAAGTTATATATGACAGGTAGTATATCACAAAAAATGTAGGGCTGTTGTTGCTGCTGCTGTTGCTGTGCTTACCATCTCAGGCAGTCAGTATTAAACAGAATTTACACTGAAATGCTGTGTTTTGATTTATCCCAGAGTTCCTCTAAATAATTTTTGAATAAATAAATACATTTTAGTCAAGGATTGATATTTATGGTACGATCATTTATACATGGTGAGAATGAGCCAGAAAAATATTTCATAGTCGTGCTGGTAATTTTTTCATCTTCCTGCTAATGCCAAAGGTGTCATCTGACCTTCCTGAGAAGCAGCAAGAGATTGAGAATCACTTGAGAGATTTGGATCTGTACTACAAACTCTCCAGTTGGGCCTCTGCAACTAAGAACCTACTTGAACAGTCACCTGAAGCAATTGAACTTAAGGTATTTCTCATATTTAAGGATATACACTGAACTACCAGAAAAACTGCAAAATACACATTAACTCCAGTGTGTATATAAAGTGATCGACATCTATGGAAGCTTCTAGAGCTGTTTCCGCCATGAGAATGGCAAATGGTCATGATTTTCAACACGTTTTAATAGTTTTAGCTTGTGAAATGGGTCATATTATTTCTGAAGTAGAAGCTAAATTTCTATTTTCACGTATGAGCATTTCAAGGGTGTAACCGTGACTACAAGAATTCAGGTAAAACCTCGAACTTATGACAGCAGTGTGGCCGTAAAAAGACTCTGGGTGAACGTGACCAGCGTCGGCTGGCGAGAATCATTTCATTTGATAGACGTGTAACACTGCCTCAAGTAACATCAGAATTCAATCCTGGGGCCTCAACAAACATCAGCGTGAGGACTGTGCAACGTTACTTCCAAGATCCTGTGCAAGACCTACCAAGTATTAATTGCTATACCAGTTTTACTGGTACTTCAGTGTATAGGAAACAAAATTTCTAAAAACATCGATATGCACTTAAAATGTATATTTATGTACAGAAAGAACTGTGATGTGATTTTAACTTGTGTATGCTCTTGTAATGCATTAGGCAGTAGGTTTGGTGTTCATTAATGGTTTTCTGTCTTTCTTTAGGCCGATGATATCCAGTCCAAGAAGCCAGAAATAGAAACAATTTTGGCCAAAGAGAGACCGCTGTATCAACCTGAAAGGGTGAATTATTTTCAGTCTATACTGTATTTGTCAAGTATAATTTTAAATATGAATGCAGACAGTTGTCCAATACAAATAAATAAATGAATGACACATTGATGGTGCATTATTTTTCAGGGCCTGTTCGATAGTCTCAGTGCAGACTGGATAACCATCCAAATGCATTTCATGAAATGGACAAATAAATTTCAAGTTGCAAGTAAGGTTTCATATATCAGAAAATAAAACATCATAACTTTCCATTCTAGTATTAATTGCTACGAATGAAGTTCCAGTAAGCTCATATTTTACTGTAATGCATTGGCTGTTACATTTATTATTTCCTTAATGTATTCATTCTGTAGCTGAACACTTAACAGGCAGTGCACCAGATGTTTCAACAATGGCTGCATTCAATAATTCAAGTGCTGAACTCAGTGACTGGCTGTCTCTTCTCGATCACATGATTATAACACAAAGGGTGACAGTAGGAGATCTCAGTGAAATCAATGACCTTACTGTCAAACTCAAGGTTAGTGCAGTAAATGATTCTTTGATTATGTATACCTTTGTGCAGTTACAATACTGGTATATAAAAATGTCATCACACTGTATAAAACAACTTTCCTTATCCAGTGTTATTTCACCTAAAGAGATCGGGATTGTCTACATTACAATTGTCCATTGTTTATTCAAATTTTTTTTACTGTTATGTGAAATGTATTCACTGTCTGAAGTTGCAGTTTTGCATCTTCAAGGTAAAACTTACAGAAAATTGTACATGATTATATTTCTGATATGAAAAAAATCGATATATAAACTATATATAAATACAAAATAATAGCATTGTGTTTAACACAACTGAAACATCTCAATCCTCATAATAGCATTTATTTCTGTTTACATAAAGGCACTGGGAGCACTGCACATTCAATTTCATATGAAAACATGAACAAAATATCAATTTGTAAACTGAAAAAGAAGAAAAAAGAATAACAGGCTGTTCAAAAAATTAGCAGTGTCTGCACTTTCATTTACAAACATGAATATTTACAGTATAAACTGAACTTTGTTTACAGATTTAGCTTTTCTGTTCATCACTGAAATAATATTTAGTTGTATAACCTTTATTTCTGATAACTGCTTTACATCTGTGTGGCATGGAGTCAACTAACCTCTGACACCTGTGAACAAATTTTCCAGCCCAAGCTGACTGGACTACATCCCACAATTCTTCTGTATTCTTGGGTTTTGCATCAAAAACAGCATTTTTGATGTCAGTCCACAAATTCTCAATGGGATTGAGGTCTGGGGATTGGGCTGGACACTTCATAACATCAATCTTGTTGGTCTGGAAC
>JAOVVH010000034.1:3616303-3627149 GCA_028566435.1 Scorpiodoras heckelii | reverse complement strand
CTTAAGACAAAACAAGGCAGAAAGACCCACAAACAAGCAACAACTGAAGACAGCTGCAGTAAAGGCCTGGCAAAGCACCACAAAGGAGGAAATCCAGTGTTTGGTGATGTCCATGGGTTCCAGACTTCAGGCAGTCATTGCCAGCAACGGATCTTCAACGAAGTATTAACAATGAACATTTTATTTATGGTATTGTTAATTTGTATAATTACTTTTGAACCCCTGAAATAAAGAGGCTTTGTAGAAAAATAGTTGCAATTCCTAAACGTTTCATAGGATATTTTTGTTCAACTCCTTGAATTAAACCTGAAAGTCTACACTTCAGTTGCATCTCAGTTGTTTCATTTCAAATCCAATGTGGTGGCATGCAGAGTCCAAATCATGAAGATTGTGTCAGTGCCCAAATATTTCTGGGCCTAACTGTAGGTCATTAGTATTCCACCAGAATTTTAAATGAGTTATTATCAGATTAACATTTGCTGAAAGTCTGATATAGATGTATATTTTGGGATAAATATCAGGTAACTACTAAAATACAACTAACTATAATAAAATATAACAATAATAAAGTAAGATGGAAGTAGCTCTTGTTACAACTAATGCTTAAAGAAGCTTGCTTTGGCTCCCTATGTATTCTCCAGTTGTTGGCTTAGAAGAAAGAATTTTGTGTAAGGAGGCAGATGATGTCAGCAGACTCTGGAAGAACCTGGGTACAGCTGCAGCAGACTGGCAACAACAGCTGGAGCTAGCTTTGGCTAAACTGATGGAACTTCAGGATGCAATGGATCAGCTAGAGTTCAAGCTTCAACAAGCTGAAACTGAAAAACAATCTTGGGACCCAGTTGGAGACTTGCTTGTGGACAATTTAAGTGACCACATTGACATGGTTAAGGTTAGTGTTTCGCATCACACTACTGATATAAACCATTCAACGATCAAACGGTGAGACAATTCATGAAATTATTGGGGGTCGATCCAGGTGTAGTTTTATGTTAATGATCTTTAAAGCTTTGGTTTTCACTATTTGAATAATACATTGAGTATTACACACGGAGTACATAATACAGAAGCCTGTTTATTAGGTACACATGCTTGATATCTACACTGGTTGCCTATTTCGCCAGGTAAAGCTATTGTAAAGGTTGTTCTGTTGGTTATAAATCCTGACAGCAGACCATCTGTTGCTCTGCACAGTTTGTCATCCCTTGTTTATCCTCATCCATCAGCAGGAAGACATCGTCACAAGACCACCTCAGATAATTGTTTTGCTGATGGATGACACAATGACACTACTCTGGTAATATGTACTGTGCTAGTATGGATTAGTGTAGCTGGGCTTTGGTCAGCAGACAATTGATTTCCATTCACGAATGGAGTAGACAGGGGATGGCAACCTATGTATAACATATGGCCACAGTACATGGATAGAAGTATAAATATGAAAGTAGAAAAAAAACTGAAATCACAGACTTCTGTGAAATCATGGGTGTCTGTGAGCTGATGCACACAAAAGGCGGTGGATAGTGTTTTCCTCCAAGTTTATTATGCTGCCTTGCGATGTACCATAAACAGCAGTTTAGAAGCTGCAGCTGGCAGCTTCACATGAAATGGGGCCCAAAACCTGATATGGGACCCTTACAGATAATGTTGATGTTTTGCAAAAATTCATTCTCAGGGCTCTAGACTCATTTTTACAACTGGTCTCACTGGTGTGACTTACATTCTCAGTTGGTCGCACTGACTTCTGATCTCGTCACACCCATTTTTTATATTCATCAATGGCCTGCATGTTGATGAATAATTTTCTTAATCTGTATAAGCTGGTTTTGCATTGATGTCAAAATTGACAATGACTAAAAACTTGATATTTGCAAAATATTTTGATCTGAACAACAAGTATACACTTAACAGAAAACATTACGAACTATTGCGAACAAAGGTAGCATTGCCTTAGGTGTCTATTATTACTGCTGAACAACTGCCTCTCTGAAGACATTTTAACTTAACCAAGAAAATAGCTACTACTAGCTACTCAGTTTAGGTGAGCTAGCTCTTATAGTTAGGCCTGTTGTAAATGTTTTTCTTCCCTGGATCTTTTTGGACCTTTCTCTGTTTTCTCACTCACTCTGTTTTTTAAAGTAATTGGCTTATGGATTGCTTCAAATTCGTGATTTAACACTAGATTCAGGTGTTTAATCATGTATGTGCGGTTCGCGTGTGCATAGCTGATGAACATGTAGTCAGGGAAAGTGCAGGTATGGAGGGGTGAGCCGATTGTGCCAGAGATGTACCAAAACAAACAGAACGTCATGACATGCACTCACAAAAATGCGAACGTGTTGAATTCTAACGCGCACATTTTCCCATTTTCGACCATTTTGGTCGCAGTCTGCCCTGATTCTGGAAAAAATACAGCATTAAATAAAAACACTAATTCAGGTTTCTCTGCTAAAGACTATGCTCACTCTTGTTCATTGCAAGTCTGTTTTATAAAATGCACACCATTCATAGATGTACAATATCAAAATCAGTCAGCTTTTGTAAGATGATAATCTCATAGTGCTTTGCCTAATTTCCTCCACCTTTCTGTGATTAACCAGAGATTCCAGGAGACAATAGCACCAATCCAGGATGATGTAAATCATGTCAACAAATTAGTCTCTCAGTTTAGAATGACTGGCATTCAACTGTCTCCAGACAACCTGAAGAGAAATGATGATCTCAACATGCGATGGAGCCTTCTGCAGGTACACATATTTTTGAGAAAAAGGAGCCAGCTATGTTTGCTAAAGGGGTTACATTTTTGAATACTGATTAATTATCTAGAACAGCACGGCTCTGAGCTGTAACAAAAATGGAAAAAAGGTTTATGTTAATGCCCTCAGTCGAATAAATTATCATACCTGTAGTAACAGCCCAGTTTTGGATTAAAATGTGTTGTTGTTTAAAAAAGATAAGTGTTAAATCATTGACGTGTTCTGTAAGGAGACATTTATTTAACATTTATGGAAGGAGTATCCATCCATCCATCCATAGAGTGTACAATTCAGTCGTTCTTGCCTGAGGTTAGAGCCTGTTATGGACTACATTATAGTAGCTGCATACGGTTATTCCTGCACCAGAATCTGCTGTACATTTTTATCTCTTTTCGCATGTTACTGAGAAACAGAAAAGCACAAACTCATTTTTTGTAAATTTTCTGGGCTCCCATTTGGATGTTGCATGATGGATCACACCTCATATTTTTCTTGACTACAAGTACCCAAGACAGGATTTTTCAACAGCTTATAGACTGCCGCCTTGAAACCTTGTCTTTAGCCTGAAAAAAATTTAGGGATAGAAAATTCAGATTGAAGAAGGGATGGTTTTTTTTCATACAATAAAACCTAGAAGCAAGAGACAATTCAAAAATGAAAGAAAAAGACATTATACAACGATATACTACATGGACATAAGCATTCAACTGTGAATGATATTATCGAAAATGGTAGTGTTTAGGAACCATAGCAACTCAGCCACGAAGTGGCAGACCACGTATAGTTACACACAGGGGTGCCGCTAGAAATCTTGGGCCCCATGAAAGACAATACTATTAAGATATTATTAATAGCCCTGAAAGGGCCCCCTGTCAGTGTCAGCCCTTAGAATCGTTCTAACTTCCCCCCCTGGCGGCACCCCTGGTTACACAACGGGGTCACTGAGTGCTAAGGTGCATAGTGCATAACAATCACCAACACTCTGCTGTCTTGATAACTGCAAAGTTCCAAATCAACTCTGGCATTAACATCAGCACAAAAGCCATGCTTCAAGGAATGGGTTTCCAAGGCCATATATCACCAAGCGCAATGCCAAGCGTCAGATGGAGTGGTGTAAAGCACGTAGCCACTGGACTCTGGAGCAGTGGAAACATGTTCTGTGGCATGATGAATCACACGTCTCTGTCTGGCAGTCTGATAAATGAGTCTGGTTTGGCAAATGCCAGGAGAACATTACCTGCCTGACTTCATTGAGCCAACTGTAAAGTTTGGTGGAGGAGGGATAATGCTATGGGGTTGTGTGGTGTGGAAGATCTTGACTGGCCCACACAGAACCCTGATCTCTACCCCACTGGACACCTTTGGGATGAACTAGAATGGAGATTGTGAGCCAGGCTTCTTATTCTTTATCAGTGTCTCACCTCACAATCTCTGGATGTGAGGTTGTGATTGATGTGAACCTCATTATCTTCTGGATGTGTTCTCAGAATAGTGGAAGATGTTTTAGCTGCAAAGGGAGGGCCAATTCAATATTAATGCCTAAATATTTAGAATGGAACGTCATAAAAGCTCCTGTAGATATAATGTGTAGGTGTCTGAATACTTTTGTCTATATAGTGTATGTCGGATTTTGGTCAGTAAATGGTAAAAATTGACAAAAAGATAATTGTTGTTTCTAGTTGTATTGCTTTGCTCTATTGTGGACATAATGCTCAAAAGTACATATTCACATGGTTTGAACCTACAGTATGTGTATTTAGAATAATCAAGCATCATTTTTTGGCCAATTTTGGCAGCACTGGTTTTACAAAATTACTACATATAATTTGTAAGTGAAATGTCTTTTGTCACTGTGAATACATCACTATGCTGCACAAAGATAACAAAAACATACAGTTGCACATTTTTGCACCATATTGTTGTACATATGCTGTGATCATGAATCACTCAATCAGTAACATATTTTTTTAGATATCGGTTGAGGAATATCTGTCACAACTTCTTGATGCCTACAGAGACTTGGGACCTGATTCTCAACATTTTCTACAAGGTAAAATCACGAAAGTCATTTATACGTTATACATGTGTATTATGTACTGCTGTACTGCTAGTGTATTCTTCTTGTTCTTCTTCTTGTTCTTCTCCTTCTTCTTCTTATTATTATTATTGACCCTGTAGATTTTTTTTCTGTTCACAGTGTCTGTCAAAAGTCCGTTTGAACGCTCCGTTTCTCCAAACAGTGTTCCTTATTATATAAAGTAAGTATTCCAAAGACAACAAATTTCAGTAGTTTATTCATTCTTCTCTGAAGTACATCACCATCTTACAGAAAATAACTTACTTACTCAAAATAGATATTGTTAATACTTTAAAGTAGCTGATGTCTAGCCCCCCCCCCCAAGGACATCTGTTATTTGATCACTCAGTGGTCTCCTGGCAAATTAACATACAGTTCCATAGAACAACATATTGAGCTGCCAGATGTACAATCGGATATTACTGTTTTATACCAGAAGAGAAACATACAGTATAACAGTAAGAACTGTCACATGCTAGAATACGTTATTCTTGGATACTTGTAACCTGAAAGTAAGGTGTGTTCAAGTTATAATTTAGAATAGTCATTGTGCTTATTACTTTTCCAACTGACACAGACAGAAGTGGCTTACTGTATGAACAAACATTTGTAATATTATGTATATAAACTGAAGTCTGTCTCAAGTTTTAGCCCTTCAGTACATCTTTCCAAAGCCCCTCTAAAACCCAATGAATACTAAAATTTCAATAAGGGCCCAAATCCCCAAATGACCCCAACTACCCCATCCTCCACCCCCCAAAACAAAAAAACCCCAGCTACAACAATACTTCAGAAACCTGGTTTAGATCCTTTCTCACTGTCCTACTATAGACCCATCTTCCTTTTTTAGCTGAAGTAATGGAAAGAATTGTAGCCTCACAGCTTCACACTTTTCTTGCCAGAAATATTCTTTATGCAACATTTCAGTCAGGATTTCACAGTTCACACAGAATCTGCTCTCTTAAGAGTTGCTAATGACCTCTTGCTTTCAGATGATACTGGTTTTCTCAGTATCTTTGTCCTTTTAGATTTCACAGATGCCTTTGATACTGTAAATCACAATATACTTATTTCCACACTCTCATGTTTGGGATTATAGGCTTAGCTCTAGCTTGGCCACACTACAATCTTGCAAACAGATAACCATTGTTACTGTAGCTCATGGAGTGCTCGAGGGCTCTGTCCTTGGACCCCTTCTCTTTATACTTTACATCTCTCCACAAGGACAGACCATTTGCAATCATGGTGTTAATTTTCACTTTATGGTCTGGAGTTCCAAATAGGTTCAAGGTCACAGCCAGGCCAAATTTATGAAATAGATTTTCTTCAATAGCTTCCATCATGTTTTATGTATATTTTAATGGTTAAAGAATTCTTGATGGCAATGACTTCTACTTGTTTCTTTCTTTCTTGGATATCCAGTCAGGTTCATAAATATTTGACACTGACAAACTTATTATTTTAGCTGTCTTTTTTAGCTGTGAGTTGAAATTAAATAATGAATATAAACTCAAAGTGCAGACTTTCCACTTTTAATTGATTTACATCCAAATTGGGTGAACAGTGCAGGTCTTACTTAACAGCCTAAAAGTATTTAGATAACTAAATTAACAAAATAACAATTGTAAATTACTTTTTAATTAGTGGTGTGGGCATGGTTAGCATAGTTTTGAGCAAGTGGGCTACAAACCTATTGACATGAGAGTTTATTTCTTTTTTTTTTTTTTTATTAAAAATGGATATACTAATAAGTATTATGAATATTTATTATATTTCATCTTTATTTATATGTCATATTTGCAAAGCGCTTGGCATAGCCCAGCCACCAGTGAAAATGAATGGCTTCCGGTCACTTTGCCATTTGTTGTCACTGCTGGTGTGAGCACAGGGTTTAGGGGGTTCTTCCTTCAGCAAGTGAAATACATACTCCGTTGATTTATGACAGGTGATTGACTTTGCAGCATTCACTGCAACATTTCACATTTATGCATTTAAAAAAGTCTTGGGTTGATTTTGAAGTATGCTTCAGGTCATTGTCTCTTTGTACTCTGAAGCACTGCCCAGTTGGAGCATTTGGCTAGAGCTGAGCAGATAATATAGCCCTACGCAATTCAGAATTCATCATGCTGTTCTTGTCAGCAGTCACATCATCAATAAATACAAGAGTACCAGTTCCATTGGCAGCCAGAAGATATGATGGTATGCTTTGGCTCATGAGCAGTTTCATGAGCACAGTGATAAGTGATTTATCCCTTTACCCCAAGAGGTGGTGAGAGTCACCTGGATAGCCTATGGCACAGCATCATTAGGAAGTTACCCACAAGTATCTGCAGTGAATACGTCCTAGAACCACTCACCTGTAACGCCCATAAATAGGAAATGCTCCTTATAGATGGGCAATCCACAGCCTGGAGGACAATGAGATGATGTCCACTATGCAGTGTACAAGTCTCGAGGGAGCTCCCATTGTTTTTGTCAATGACATATGCAGAGTTGTTCTGATAATCGAATTGCCACAATCTGTGCCAAATAGTACCACAGGGCCTGTAATGGGTGTGGCAATGAAGACTCAGAAGGTTCTCCTTCATGGAATACTACAAGGCCAACTGATTGGTTAACGAATGTGGGTAATGTACTTTGGGCAGCAACCCTAGTTTCAAGCACAAGGTTCATCCAGTGATCCAGTCACCAAGCATGCAAGGTGCCACACTTTTTGCTAAAGTGATTGTTAGCAAAATGTTTCTGAGGAAACGCATTTCAGTTTGGCATCCAGCAACGAGCAAGAGACTTAGGTTGAGATTCCACATTGGGGTCTTAGGGAAGTGTGATGGCTGAAGGGATCTTGCTTCATTCTGCAAGGCTATGATAAGTTCCTGAGCCCCCAATAAGACCTCTTCCATGGTGCTGTAATTCTTTGCAATGGCTGTCACATCTTAAACATTGGAGAAAGTTGGAGACTTTCTACTTTCTAGTAGTCCCAGTAGGAGGGCGAGTACTTGAGGATCCAGGCAGTGCATTTGATCCAGATGCCTGTGTAACAGATTTATTCACAGAGGAAGCTGCCAAGGTGCCATTTTTATTAGTGAGAGTAGCAGTTCTAACCAAAATCTTGTGGATCCGATCAATGCTATGTGGGCTGAATCAGTTCCCAGAGCATTAGGAAGTACAATAGACAAATCAGACCAGTTTGGGTGTCCATTCTGACATCCAGGACTGTGCATCTCTGCCAACAACAACCATGGTTGTCAGTTACTCTTTCATTCTCAGTGACTCAGATCTCACCATATTTAGGTGTTAATGCCATTCTTTTCTGTCCATGCACAGCCTTTACAACTTACACTGATCAGGCATAACATTAAAACCACCTGCCTAATATTGTGTAGGTCCCCCTTGTGCCACCAAAACAGTCCTGACCCATTGAGAAATGGACTCGAAAAGACTTCTAAAGTTGTTCTGAGGTATCTGAAACCAAGACATAAGCAGATCCTTTAAGTCCTGTGATTTGCAAGTTGGGACCTCCATGGAGCTGACTTGTTTGTCCAGCACATCCCACTGATTCTCAGTTGGATTGAGATCTGGGGATTTTGGGGGCCAATTTAACACTTTGAACACTGTCATTTTCCTCAAACCATTCCTGAATATTTTTTGGTGTGTGACAGTGTGCATTATCCTGCGGAACGAAGCCACTGCCATTAGGGAATACTGTTGCCATGAAGCTTGTCCTTGGTCTGCAACAATATTTAGGTAGGTGTTACATATCAAAGTAACATCCACATGAATGACAGGACCCAAGGTTTCCCAGCAGAACATTGCCCAAAGCATCACACTGCTCTTGGTGGCTTGTCTTCTTCCCACAGTGCATCCTGGTGCCATCTTTTCCCTAGGAAGGTGACACACAACCGGCTGTCCACATAATGTAAAAGAAAACATGATTGCTCAAACCAGACCACCTTTTTCCACTGCTCCATGGTCCACTTTTGATGCTCCTGTGGCCATTGTAGGTGCTTTCAGTGGTGTACAGGGGTCAGCATGGGCACTCTGACTGGTCTGCAGCTATGCAGCCCCATAGACAGCAAACTGTGATACACTGTGTGTTCTGATGACTTTCTATCATAACCAGCATTACGTTTTTCATCAATCTTCAGTAGTTCTTCTGTGGGATTGGACCAGATGGGCTAGCCTTCACTCCCCATGTGCATCAGTGAGCCTTGGGTACCATGACACTATCACCAGTTCACCGGTTATCCTTCCTTGGACTACTTTTGGTAGGGACTATCCACTGCATACTAGGAACACCCCACAAGACCTGCCCTTTTTGGAGATGCTCCAACCCAATCATCTAGCAATCACAATTTGGCCCTTGTCAAAGTCACTCAGGTTCTTATGGTTGCCCATTTCTTCTGCTTCCAACACATCAGCTTTGAGAACAGACTGTTCACATGCTGACTAATATATCCACCCCTTGACAGGTGTCAATGTGTAATGAGATAATCAATATTATTCACTTCACTTGTCACTGGTTTTAATGTTATGGGTGATCAGTGTATCTGCTGCATTGTTGTGCTTTCCTGGCAAGTGAGTTGCTCTCATCAAGGCTAAGCATGGGTTGGCATGCAAGGTGGAGAGAGCCATCTGACCCAGTGCTGCCTTGGTGATTGTGTCTGATCATCACAGTGTTTAAATGATCCAGCAAATAGCAACATCTCAGAACCACATTTTTGTGTAGACAGACCCTCCTCTGTTCCAGCCGGTTAATGTGTTCTGCTCTCTCACGCTGGGTCTCCACATGCCTCCTGTGTCTCTGTTGCCCTGTGTCCCCAGCCAGTGAGGGAGGCATCCTTGGCACAGTTTTGTCTGCAATGTGGTCAGTCCATTTGGCTGTGCTGGTTTCTGATTTCAGAGCCTTTCTAATTTTTTCTCCAGGGATTCTTAGGCCGCAGCCCTGAGAGGGACCCTGGCACTTGAGGCAGCTTTTAGTGTCCAGCAATGTGGATGGTGCCAGCTACACCTATGCCATCTATAAATCAGAATTGTGAAGCACCAACCTGAATCTTGGTTTAGCTGTCCCACTTTCGTGAGTTTTTTGATCAGTTTTGTTTCCCAGGGGTCAGTAATTTCAGATTGAGTAACTATATTGGCAATGGACACTGTATCGGAGTGCACATGCTGTGAGATACCTGAAGATACTAAAGATAGCAGATTGGCTAACTCAGATTTCCTTGGGTTAT
Organism: Scorpiodoras heckelii; assembly: GCA_028566435.1. Taxonomy (NCBI): domain Eukaryota; kingdom Metazoa; phylum Chordata; class Actinopteri; order Siluriformes; family Doradidae; genus Scorpiodoras; species Scorpiodoras heckelii. The sequence goes on along the minus strand of JAOVVH010000034.1, from coordinate 3,617,088 downwards.
GGCATCACTTTGTTCATTCATGTTGGTTTGCTAGTTATAATATCAGTGCATTGAGCTAGCTTAGACAGCAGAATAAATGGTTGAAGTTGTTCTGCATGTGTCTAGCCACTAGATGGGCCCACAGACATTTTGGCATCACTTTTGACTCCTTGTTACAGTGTTCAAATATATACAGTGCTGTGAAAGTGTTTGCCCCTTCCCAATTTCTGATATTTTAGCTTATTTGTCACTTTTAAATGTTTCAGATTGTCCAACTAATTCTGATATAAAATAAAGAAAACAAGAGTAAACACAAAATTCAGCTTTTTATTCCATTTATTGCAGATAAATGATAACTCATAAGATTTATTTGAAACCTGTATCACCCATGTGAAAAAGTATTTGTCGCCTAAACTGGTTTTGCCACACTTAGCAGCAGCAACTGCAGTCAAACACTTGCAATAACTTGTGATGAGTCTTTTACATCACTGTGGAGGAATTTTGGCCCACTTTTATTTGAAGAATTGTTTTAATTCGGCTACAATGGAGGCTTTTTGAGCATGAACTGCTCAGTTCTTGCCAAAGCATCTCAATGGAATTCGAATCAGGATTTTGACTTGGACACTTCAAAACCGGTATTTTGTTTATTTTGACACATTCAGAAGTGGACTTGCTTGTGTGCTTCAGATCAGTGTCCTGCCGCATAACCCAACTGTGCTTTAGCAGCCGTGGGCTTGTGGTTAAGGAACCAGCCTTGTGATTGGAAGGTCACCGGTTCGATCCCCGCAACCAACAAGTCATGACTG
>JAOVVH010000034.1:3569890-3580197 GCA_028566435.1 Scorpiodoras heckelii | reverse complement strand
TATACAGTGACTGAGATATAGAGTGGCAGTGAGATATAGAGTGGCAGTGATATATACAGTGACTGAGATATAGAGTGTCAGTGAGGTATAGAGTGGCAGTGAGATATACAGTGACTGAGATATAGAATGGCAGTGAGATATAGAGTGGCAGTGATGTATACAGTGACTGAGATATAGAGTGGCAGTGAGGTATAGAGTGGCAGTGAGATATACAGTGACTGAGATATAGAATGGCAGTGAGATATAGAGTGGCAGTGATGTATACAGTGACTGAGATATAGAGTGGCAGTGAGGTATAGAGTGGCAGTGATATATAGAGTGGGAGTGATATATAGAGTGGCAGTGATATATAGAGTGGGAGTGAGATATAGAGGCAGTGAGGTATAGAGTGGCAGCGATATATAGAGTGGGAGTGAGATATAGAGGCAGTGATATATAGAGTGGCAGTGATATATAGAGTGGGAGTGAGATATAGAGGCAGTGATATATAGAGTGGCAGTGATATATAGAGTGGGAGTGAGATATAGAGTGGCAGCCACACTATGTGTACACATTGTGTAAACCATTTTAAAATGTCCTGGGACAGGCAACACTAGTGAGTAAAATATGATTGAGACCACTTTGAGTCCCACAAACGCCAAACTGTCCAATGTAAAAACAAAATCTAATAAAAGTCTAATAAAAGGCACAGGTTATTTTTTAAAGATGCTATATGATGGTTGCATGGTACACATAGTTGATTCATTTCTGTTACAGTTGTCATGCCACAAGATGTGTTTTTGCATGTTTATTTCCTTCATTGACAGATTAGTGAAATCATTTTTCTGTATGAATCTATGAAGCTGTTCAAGAGGTTTGAGTGAAAAAACAAACATTATATATTATTTTGCAGGGTGTTCAGTGGAATTTATTGAAATAGATTTTTTTTTTGTTTCAGTCCATATAATCTGCAATATATAAAGTTTTTCTTTTTCCTTTCTCTTTGTCTAAGGAACTGGACAGCTAAACCATAACAGGTTAGTATGGTTAGTATACTGTACTAAAACTAGTGCTCTTCTTCCTTCCTTCTTTCATCCTCAGTTGAATGACTGAACTGAGATTACATGGCATGCTTATGTGTAATATGTAATATAGCATATAATAATAATAATATTATACATATACAATGAAGTACAAAAAAACTGTAAAATACATAGCGTTTACATTACATGAAATTTATGGCATTTGGCAGACGCCCTTATCCAGAGTGACATACATTAAACCCATTTATACAGCTGAGCAGTTGAGTTTTAAGGGCCTTCCTCAGGGGCCCAGCAGTGGCAGCTTAGCTGTGGTGGGATTTAAGCTCATGATCTTCTGGTCAGTAGTCCAATGTCTTACCCACTGAACTACCACTTCCCTACCTAGCCTGACATTGCAATGCCACCTGTGCACGTTACACCCTTGAAATGATCATACGTGAAAATCCAAACTTTGCTACCTCTGAAATGCTACGAACCATCTCACCAGCTCCAACGATTAAACCGATCTGAAAATCGCTAAATCGTGATAACTTGCCATATTCACAGCAGAAACAGCTCTAGAAGCTTCCATAGATGTCTGTAGCTTTATATACACACTAGTGGACACATCAATGACATTCACAGGTGGCCTTGCTATGCATTTTGCATAGGCTGTAGTACCAGTTTTTCTGGTACTCTGCTGTATACTCCAGTTCCAGTGGTTCACAAGTCTTCAGGACACCAGTCTTTGCATGTCTGCTGCATATTATCTTCTTATTAATTTCTTACATTGTCTTATTAATTTCAAAACTGGAAAAAAAGTGTTTTATGAGGGGATTTTTATATAATATATATAGCTGTTAACCTTTTTCACATATGTTCCACAACATAATACAAGCGATAAACAAATACATAAACATACCTAAACAAAACAAACATTTCATTTTGTGAGGACTAGAACATTTTGGGTTTTATTAATAATAATCAACTTTAAGGTTTAACACCACTGTGGATCAGGACATACGACACCATTCCACTGTTGATTTTATCTCTTATTCTCAGTATTGACATTGTTGTAGGAATTCACTGCCAAAATCTGATAGTTTCAGTATTTACTGAAACAATTTACTATGGCATTTCCTCTTTGTTATATACAGTACTGTGCAAAAGTCTTAGCCCCCTATTGTTTATATACAATGTTTTTTGAGTTTGCATTATTTGAGTTCTGCATTATTACACAATACAGTACAAAAAGGTTTTTATTTCCAAATGTTACTTTTCCAACAAAAAATTAAATGTTACATAAAAATGTTTGTACATCAGTAACGAAAGCAACACGTTACATAACAGACCACTTTTCAGACAATAAACATAATGAAGGCTGCTGGGTTTTACATGCACAAAAAGAAGTAAGTGTGGCAGTCAAAGTCTCCAGAAGAGCCGTGGCAGATTCTCCAAGACACTCAGTAAAACTTACAGCTAATTACTGGACAGGTCGATACAGAAGTCTTGGGCACATGCAAAGACTCGCTGTAAAGCAAAGATACCTTCAAAAATAATGAAGATGTTTCTACATAAAAGAAAACATTATGAAGTGCAGTAAACAGTAATAAACTAAAGGAAGACAATATTTATTGCCTTTTTCTTAAACAGTGTTCCCTGGTGTTCACAATGTGTACAGTTTTATAAGAAAATTAGTGTTTAAGTTTTACTGAGCGTCTTGGAGAATCTGACACAGCTCTTCTGGAGACTTTGACTGTCTTTCTTTACTTTTTCTTTTTTTTTGCATGTAAAACCCAGCAGCATTCATTGTTTTTTGTCTGAAAAGTGGTCTGTTATGTAATGAGCTGCTTTCGTTACTGACATAATGTTTGACGTAACATTAAAAATCTTTTGTTGGAAAAGTGACGTTTGGAAATATAAATTTTTTTTGTACTGACTCAATAATGCAGAACTCAGAAAACCTATAACAAAAGTTGTACCTAAAAACAAGGTACCAAGACAATTGGTACCAAGAATAAGGTACCAAGACATTTGCACAGTACTGTAGTTTGTTACTTTTCACTTGAATGCATACTGTATGTACTCATATTTTCACAGAATAATGTTTAATTTAACCTTTCTGATGGAATTAATTCTTTAATTGTTAATCTTTGATAAAATATTGCAGGTTTTTTTCTAGTGGTGACATAATGATATCAATCCAAATGCAAAAAACAGATTTCAAATGTAAAATAAAATACCAGAACTCAAAATATCCGAGTCTATGTCTGTTGTGTGTACACGGAAATAGAATTTGAGTTTTGGTATTTTATTTGACATTTAACATTATGTTGCAGTAATTCACTCTGCGATGTTTGTCTCTCCAGGGATTAACACGGGACGACTCATCCATATGGTGGATAACATTGGATACGCCATGGAGTCACTGGTAAATGTGATGACAGAGGAACAGCGTTTAGATTAACATCCTATGACATTTGAAATTGTCATAACAAACATATACAACTGCATGCTTTTGTAGTGTAACAACTGGACAGAATATGTTTACAAGGTGAAATAAATAAAGTCTATTTTTCTCGGTGGTCATGGTTCCAAACTGCTGATTTGAGTAGTTTCATACAAGTCTAGAATTGTTTTATTATTAAAAAAGTTTTTAATCTTCTATGCAATTTAAAAAGAAAAAAGGGTGATCATCTTTAACACTGGGTTACGCATGCTCCTTGGTTTTGCAGAGTGTTGGAAGCAGTTTAAGCGTTTTACCATAATGGAGTTTTTATTCTGTGTGCTTTGTCATTGTCATTGTTTGCAGTTACCAAACGCATATTAAAAGTCCATCACCTGTGAGTTTGAGTCATGTGTGTCTCTGCGTGTGTCTGCCTAAACCACCCCATACTGAACAACACCGTCATGTTCATTTAATTAAAAACATACCCTTTAAATTATAACAATTTGCCCAAATGAACATGGAATTTCAGATAAAACTGTATTTATATTAATATTGCACAAATAAAACAGGTATATCACACTTTTGCACCCTTGTCTCACACACACACACACACACACACACACGTTACAGCACAGTGAAATTGTGGTTTTCACATATCCCAGCTATCAGATGCTGCAGTCAGCTGATGCAGTTCTCATACTAAAATGCAGCTAAAATACCAGTTTAACCTTTTTAAATGACTCCAAAACATATTTTAGGACGCAGTGTAATTGTTCATATGGTGACATTTATTTAGCAGTTTTGGAAATATTGTCCAGTGCCAGCGCTTCGTTTTTTTTTTAAGCTTTTCAACAACTGCTGAGGAGGGCCCCATGATGCACAGCATGAAGATACATGTAGAAACCATGAATTTGACTTTGAAATGATACAAACAGCCTTCTTCTGATGGCCAGGACTAATTGCCATGGAAAGATTTGCCAGATTTTTACCAGTTGCCAGTTTACTACCAGTTTATAATTTCAAAAAGTAGCTCCATGTTAAAACTTATTTACTGGTTACAATTGCAGTTTTTTTTAACTATATAGCACTCAGTTATAGAAGTGATTATTTATTATTGTACTATTCAGTGTCACCTAGATGAGGATGGGTTCCCTTTGAGAGTTCCTCTCAAGGTTTCTTCCTCTTAACATGTTTTTCCTTACCACCGTCCCCAAGGCTTGCTCATTAGGGATAACAGTTAGGGGTCAAATTTATATTTTTATATAGATAGATAGATAGATAGATAGATAGATAGATAGATAGATAGATAAGAACACTCGAGTAAGTAAATTTATTTATATGGCACTTTTCCAATGCATATTGCTTCACAAAGTGCTTCACAATGAGACAAGAAAGTAAAAAATAACGTAAAATAACTAAAAATATATAAACATATATAAATATATATGTACACATTATGGCACAAATTACTGGAAATTCACCCAAAACTTTAAAAGACAGCATTTCATATCTTACAAATGTCCAGGCAGATATTTATGAACCTTTAAAAAGAACGGCCAGACCTCCAATATCCGATAATCTCAGAACATAAAAATAGAAATAGTTCTGTGGCCATGATTCGTTTTTCTCCCACACCAGGTTTCCACCAAGAACAAAAAACTTAAGCCATTAGAAGTTACAAAGTCTGGCAGAATAAATTCCTTGTTCAATCCAACGGTGATTAGAGGTATCTTAGCAGATGTGCAATGTCTTGTTTTCAATGGACATGGGATTTAATACAAATGATTTAAATTCACCGGATTAAACCTAGCTATGGGTTAGACTTTGTGTGGATATGATGAATACTTCTTATTTTGTGTAATAACAGGAATGCTGTAACAGATTCCTGTAGTCACTCTATAATAAAGACAGAATTAAAAATATTGTCTCCTAAATCTTTTTGAACCTAAGCTGCTTGGTTGCACGTCATCTTTACAAAAAGAAAAAGGTTACATGATACCAGAAACAGTTCAAATGATCTATAACTAAACTAAAACTTAGATGGTGGAATGACAGATTTTTTTGCAGCCACTGGTGCAGGTTTAAAACAGTCCTGCTCCCCAATGGCAGAATTCGGCCAAATTTCACCTTGACCAGACTTATGGGTTCAGTGATATTACTTTTTTGGCTTTTACAGAGCCCTGTATTGATGTAAATATGCCAAAATAGACAAATCCACCTCAGAATGATATTTCTAAATGGCCTGTAAGATTTTGTCAAAATCTGCTAAAGCATTCATGAGTTGCACCTGTTTAAGTAAAATATGAAAATTTTGGTGTAGTTGGTGTAATTTGTATATGGCAGACATTGTGTTTTGAAATGTCAACATGTGTTTGATTATTTTTGACTTTGGAGTGCTAACCAGCGACCAAGTATCAGGTGCAAGGGACCTACAGCTTGGTCTGGCCAATGACTTTTAGCAGAGAAAAATGATATTGAATATAGCCAAGGGAGTACTACCTAGTGATCAAGTACTGAGTGTACGGGACGTACGATTTGTATTGTATTCTAGTGTTAGAAAATAAAAAAAAATACATTTTAAAAGATTTTTTAACACAAAGGACAATTAGGCATTTTAATACACTTTAAAACATATAAACAAATAAGAAACACGCACAATGTTTGTGATTCTATTGTATTTCCATGATAAATTATGTTATACCAAATGACACCACAATTAGTTACAAATTGTCCATAAATTGCTCTTATACGAACCTTTAACCCAAGGAACCTTAGACTATATTCAATTATGAAAATGCAAACTAACATTTCAAGTACTATAAAACAATACTTCCCTGTTCGGCACAAAGCAGTCAGAACACAATGCCAAGAGTTTTTATTTAGCTCATGACAAGTTAACACTTCTGAGATCTCATGTTCAATAGCAATCTACAATATTCTCTTCACTCCCTCTCGTCATAAATAAAATGTCTTCCATTAAAGACTGAGGTGAATTTATCACATGATCACTACTTAGTGATAAAGTATGCTGCATCTTCTCAAGCTCTAATGATTCTAATATCTGACACAGATCCATCTCTTTTGGAGATCCATCTCGAGAATCTTCACTGTCCAATTGCCTAGAAGATGTTTTTCCTCCATTTTTCACACAGTTACTCTCTACTGCCTCCCTGTAGTATCTCTGTAGTATTTCCTCACTCCAACTGCACTTACATATTTCCAGAGTAAGAACTTTGTGGTCAGCGGTAATAATCTCCTTCACAAATAGACGTAGCTTTAGCAGGAGTGAACAAGCTTTCTGAGCAACAGGTCTATCACAGTCAAACAAGCAGTTAAACAGAAACTCAAACACCCCCAAATCCTTCAGTCTGGTCAATGCCTGAACTTTGCAGGTACTTTCAGAGTTTCTACACATCTTCTGAAAGTGACAGGGACAACAATCTAGTGATTTGTCCATCAATACATCGGCTAACTCCAGGGTGTGAACTTTCACCTCCCAGTCGAAGTCATTTCCTCCGAGTAACAACACCGAGCTGATCGACTGCTCCAAGGAAGTACAACAATGTGGGCTTTGGAGCCACGTCGTGAAGACCTGCACTGCAGCACGCCGTGGGAAGCTCTGTGTATCTTCAGAGAGAATGCTCAACAGATGTGCCATGGCTTTTTCCTTATCAAAAGAATGAAGGAAGAAAAATGTGAATAGATCATATACAAAGATGAAAAGCTTGTATGTAAGATTGTCATCAATACAATGCTGGTAAATAGGCATGATTTACAATGATTTGTGCATTTAGAAAAAGAAAAACTACTAAAATATTCTGTAAAAATGAACTGTTTTACCTGCACGCTGCTACAGACATCAGACGTAGTTGCTACCTCTCCAAGAGCCGCCACTGCACTTGCCTGGACGTAGCCTTCTAAATCTGACAATGAGGTGAAGAGCGCTGGAATCATGCCACTACTATGAAGAGCTTCAGTATATTTACTATACCCTGAACACGAGAAGAAGAAGAAATCACCGGTCATTTTCACTATTTCATTAAAAAACAGGGACGTGGACTGGGCTGGAAGTGTCTCTCATTACTGTACCTCTGAGGTTGGCTGTGAGCTGTGTAATGAACTCCAGGGTTGAATCTCTCACTTCCCATCGTCCATCACATACATGTTTCTTCATTAACTGAAAAAGCTCTGGCCACACACATAAACCAGAAACCAAGAACGCAAACTAGTAAAGGTATATTCAAACTCATCACGACAAAATATTCTAATATACAAAACAGAAAATATCATTGTTAGAAATAGCAAACAAAGCTCAGCTCTAACAGCTCTAAACTGATGAAAATTAAAGCATGGTGTAATGATAATGATGTCTCACAGCTGTATATACACCGAAGTACCAGAAAAACTGGTATACCAGTTAATACTTGGTAGGTCCCACACAGGATCTTGGAGGGAACGTTGCACAGTCCTCACGCTGATGTTTGTTGAGGCCCCAGCATTGAATTCTGATGTTACTTGAGGCAGTGTTACACGTCTATCACGTGAAACAATTCTTGCCAGCCGACACCAGTCACGTTCACCCATTTTATGTCTTTTTACGGCCACGCTGCTGTCGTAAGTTCGAGGTTTTCCAGGAATTCTTGTAGTCACGTTTACACCCTTAAAATGCTCGTACGTGAAAATCCGAACTTTGCTTCTACCTCTGAAATGCTGTGACCCATCTCACGATCTCCAACTATTAAACCATGTTGAAAAGCATGTTAACCATTTTCATACTGGAAGCAGCTCTAGAAGCTTCCACAGACGCCTATCGCTTTATATGCGCACTCATGGATGCAGCCAGTGATGTGCACATGTGGCATTGCTGTGCATTTTGCATAGGCTCCTGTACCAGTTTTTCTGGTACTTCAGTGTACATAAGCTTTCATTTTAGTCAACTGTCAATTGTCAGCTGCCATGTTGCATTTGATTATTAAAGCTGCAGTTAAAAAAAAAAGAAAAGAAATGAGCTTCGTATTCTATATGATTAGATAATATTAGCGGGCTACCATGCTTCGTGTTAGCTTTGTGCTGTGCATGTGATTAGTCTCTAGAAACGTTTCTCTGAATGTTCTGAAAGAAAAGGCATGTTGGGGATTTTTCAGTTCGTATTTAAAGAGATTTAGTTGCTTTAAGAGATATTTAACATTGACAAGTTTGAAGAATGTTGGGACATGGACATGATTGGGAAGGTTTGTGTTATTGTTTTATAGAGTTGTGACATTTCTGACATTGTTCCAGTCTGAATTAAGTGATAAACAAAAGGAACTCCATTGTGCTGTAGATCAGTGTGGCTGAATGACCCGCAAAATCCAATATTTAAGATCTTTATATGATATAAATATCCAGTTATTGAACTTTAACCATTTAAAAAAAGATTCTTGTATAATTCTTGTATAAAAAAGATACTTGTATGATTATTCTCTAATTAAATTGCACACGTTTCATAGGAATGTAACTGAATAGGAATGTGTGTCGTGTTACACAATTATTAAAATAAGTAATGAAGCCCCAGGGGTACTCACCATGTATAACTGTCGTCCATAAATCTGATGATGGTGAGCAGATAATGAGCCATTTAAGTGCTGCCTGCTGAGTTTTCTTCAAAACCTACAAAACAGCCGACCTATTATAGTCACCTCATATCAAACTCAAAGCAGATTAGTGCATAGAGGAAGAAACCCTCATTTGCACTGTAGCAGGAGAAACAAAAGATATTAAATAGTTTAATAACACAATGACTGTAACTTAAAGCAGATTTTAACCAGCCACTGGGACTGACTGTACACTTACTGTAGCATGTGAGTCAGGACACTGCAGATACTGCAGAAGAACAGTAAAAGCCTCTTGAATTAAGTCCATGCTCTCTGGAAAATGACAAAACATATCACATCATCTGTCCGTTCCAAAGCATCTGTAATACATTAATCGCTGCAAATATTCTTCTGTTGTGGAAATTACAGTCTCTGGTTAAAGATGTCTTAAGAATTAGGATATTTTGTACTGCAACCTTTTACAAATACTTACAAACCATAATGATTATCATGAATCTGATACGATGGATTATGGAATGGACTTATCTACTGGGCACAGGCCCAGGGGCCCAAGAAGTCATTATAAATTTGCTCTTATTAATTGCCTATTATTGAGTCAAAGGACCAAAAATCTACCAAAACAACTGAAGAAACGGTCTACGCCATAACTCGGACCACGTCACAAGAAAGAAACCATCATTACACCTTCAAAGCTAGTGTTCATCTCTTTAGTTTTCCGCAGGACACTGGGGGCACAACACTGCGAATCCTAAAAGAAATCCAAACTCCGAAAATGAATACAAAGCAAACGGCTTCATCAGAATCTCTAAGGAACAAAAGCACCTCATTTCCAAAACAATATATAAAAATAAATTGCCTAAAAGCGAATTTCATTAGGACCCTGTCAATTTTTCCACCCCAATCTGTCTGAAAAGTGCCCCCAACAGATACAACAGCAGAATTCAGCTCAGAACTCCAGGCTAATTTTAAGTATCAGACATGCAGACTCCACATAGAAAGGACCCAGACCACTCTACCCAGTGACTGAACCTGGGACCTTCTTGCTGTGAGGCGACAGCGCTACCCAGCGAGCCACCGTGTGGCCATTTCATCAAAATAAGCTTTTTTTAGTCAGATTTAGGTGGCACGGTGGTGTAGTGGTCAGCACCGTCACCTCACAGAAAGATGATCCGGGTTTGAGTCCCGGTCCGGGCCGTTCTGTGTGGAGTTTGTATGTTCTCCCCGTGCTTGTCTGGGTTTCCTCCGGGTACTCCGGTTTCCTCC
>JAOVVH010000034.1:3501953-3513847 GCA_028566435.1 Scorpiodoras heckelii | reverse complement strand
TGGACAGGTGTCTTTTATACAGATAACGAGGTCAGACAGGTGCCATTAATACAGGTAACGAGTGGAGGACAGAAGAGATTAGCATAAATTAACCCTAGTGCACAAATTAGTAACTAGATTCACAACTTTTTCACAACACAGGTTTTTATTTTCTCAGTACAATGGTACTGACCTTTTTGTTGGTTTTGCAGAGGGAGGAGGAGGAGCAATGACTGAACATTGATTGTGAGAAGCATCTGACTGCAGAACTGCAGAGCTACAGTTTCAGAACAGCAGCTGAGTGAAAATGACCTCATTGGCCGATCAGATTTTACTGCAGCCTGCTGTTAATGATCATTCTGTTATTGGCCCCTATACAAGCGTCTGAGTTTACAGTATATAACCATACTTTGGGGAAAAAAATGGTACACTACTGTTAGAATTCAGCTGTATTTTTGCAGTAATTTTATACAGTGTAGCTCTCTGGTCTTCATGCTGGTTGATCCTTTTTTTAAAAAAATACAGTCTTCACAGGTGAAACCCAGGGCTCAAACCAAGAATAGATATTCAGAGTTATTAATTGTTCAAATAATCTGATACCTCGGCTGCAAGAAACAGCTGTCAGTGAAGTTTCTGTATTTTCAATCATTTAAACTGGATGAGTTAAAACTAAATGTTCTGTTGTGTAAAAAGTTGTGTAACAATTCAAGATGTAAAGATCAGAAAATAAAAGCTGAACTTCTGATCCAGCATCTCACATTCATCTTTTGATCTAAAACCTAAATGTCTTTAGTTTATAGTAAAAACAAAAGAATTGGCCTTTCCTATACTTTCAGAGGGGACTGTATGGAAAAATAAACTGGCAGCTGTCACGGTCACTGTCAACTGGCACTTTTCAGGACTGCATTTAGAGAATGTAAATTAATTACCATGGACCAGAGACTAACTACAGTATTAGAGACATTTGCTCAGGAAGGACTGAATGTTATACACTTTTGTGGATATATTTTTTTATTTCATGTTCCCTTTCTTGTGTAATTAGTGACGTGAAGACATGGCTGAAAAAGTTGATGAAAACAGAATGCTTCAAAATGATTAGACAGAAAAGTGTTTCATCTGTTCGGAGATCAAAATGACAACCCAAAATGTAATGCCACTATGAAAAATAAAAACTTAGGCGCACGGGAGAATCATGGCCTATATGAATAAATGATTTTCACCATGGCATGGTTGTTGGTGCCAGATAGACTGTTTTGAATATTTCAGAAACTGATGATCTCCTGGGAGATCAAGTGTCTCTAGAGTTTACACAGAATGCTGCAAAAACCAAAAACATTGAGTGACACTTCTGTGGCTGGAAACGCCATGTTGTAAAGAGAGGTCAGAGGAAAATGGCTAGAATGTTTCAAGCTATCAGGAAGGATATAGAAACTCAGATAATCAATCTTTGCAACTGTGGTGAGCAGAAAAGCATCTCACCATGCACTAAATGTTATGGTGCCGAAGACTTTTGCACAGTACTGTATGTAAGATGGAATAGTAATATTATTAGTAGTACAGTTGCAGGGGTGTTCCTTCGAATCCATCTTCATAACTGCTTTGGAGCAGCAATGAAACTGAACACCTGTATCAATAGTCTGCTTTACAGACTGCACTGCCTGTCTGTTTGAATATCCAGAACACAGAGCTCTCTTTGATGTTTGATGCTAGTTGATCTCTGAGGGTATGCATCTGAAGAGAATGACACATCTGTGTCACATTATATTACAGTTCTTACATACTATCTTCTTTACTGGGCAGTGTTTTGCATTGGCTAGGTGCTTGTCTGAGCCATACTGTGTACACAGAACAATAAGCTCAGCTTGGTTTTTGCCGAACATGTGCACTCTGCACAATACACAAACATCACCTTGGTATCATCAGCCCAAAGGATATTGTTCACGAGCATATTTGGTTTGTTGAGATGCAATTTTGCAAACCTAATCATGCTGTCATTTTCTTCTTGGAGATCTTGGCTCGTTTTCCTAGCCACCCTTCCATGAAAGCCATACTCGTTGAGTCTTATTCTGATTGTGCTTCCACAAACATAAATATTTATAGTGCTCACATACACCTGTATATCACACAATGTAGCTCTTGGGTCTTCATTGTGTGTGTATATATATATATATATATATATACACATACATAACACACAAACACACTGTATATTTGTGTAGTGTGTGTGTGTGTGTGTGTGTGTGTGTGTGTATGCATACTGCTGGAAAGGAAACTGTCTTGAAGTCTCTGCATTCGTAAACAATCCTTCTGACTGTAGAATGGTTAATTTCAAGTTGTATGGAGATGGCCTTATAACCCTTCCCAGATTAATGAGCAGCAAAAGTTGCTTTTCTGAGATCATGCCTGCTGTCCTTACTTTGTGGCATGATAGTGACACACACTCCAGTAACTGCCAAAGATTCTGCTTTTATAGCGGCAGTCACAATTCATGACGATTAGCTCATCTTTTGCATTTCATTTAGTAACAGCGTTCTGATAATTACTCTCTTTACAATTATGGAAAAAGGGTGTACATATTTTTTGCCACATGGTTTCTGAATGTTGGTTTACTTTTAAGGAAAAAATAAAACCAAATAAATTTTTTTTTTGTTATATCACATGAGGTTATTTGTTTATGAGAGTTAGTGAGGCCTGCATGATTGATATTTAGCCCCTGATAAATTAAAAGAGAATTGAAGGATGCTGTACTTCCTTTTTCAGATGACTGTATAACATACTACTTGTAAAATAACACTACATACAGTATAACTTAATTTATAACATTCTGTACAGTCTTGATGGTGAAGACAGAATGCAGTGTAAGAAAGTCACTGTTTTAATGTGCATATGACATTTTTGAACAGTGAAACCTTCAGATTTGCCCTCTAATGGAAGAAGAGAGATTAAGTCTATGCCCCGAGTCTGGTCCAGGTCAATTAGTCCAAAAAACAACTCACTGACTACAAATTAATTCTGCCCTGAACTTCTCAAAAGAATTTATGCCCAAGTCTCTCCCTTTCTTCAGCAAACAAACAAGCTCACCTGGATACTGTACACTTGTACTCAAGAATTACGGTTTGTAATCATGGACTCTGATGATCAAACTGAACATCCTTTTAAAACACTTAACATCTTTAAAAAAGCAACAATTTACAATCCCACGATCTGTTGTTACCCAGAAGAGGGCAGGTTTTCTACCGAGTCTGGTTTCTTTCAAGGTTTCTTCATAGCATCTCAAGGAGTTCTGTTCTGCAACCATCATAAGCAGCTTAGGAAACCAATGCCTATTATTAAAAGCACTGCACAACTAAAATGGAAAGACGTACATAAACTGAGAAAATGACAGAATTGCTCAGGAGACACTGCATAAGCTTTTGTTTTTATTGGATTCATTTAACAGTCTTCATTCACATAGGGAATGCATTTATAATAAGGATTTTCATATCAAGGAGGTCATAAACAGAAGATGATTGGCAAGCTCATATTTCCTGCATTTTATTAAGGTTTCAAAAAAGTGGTAAAGCCTAAATTAGGCAGAAATGATGACTGTACACACGTTACCTGGTCCCCAAGCACTTCCTCTGCCTGATGATAAACTCGATTCACAATGGACCCAGTTGCTGTTTTGTTTGTATAATTCTTAATTCTCTAAAAGTCATGCAAAATCATGCACAATACATATATGGGTTTAAATACAAATCACAATTTTTTCCTGCCTTAATGTAATATCAGGCAAAAGCATACTCCTACATAACAAGGAAATAGGGTTCATGCTTATTCTTATGGCACCGAGCAATAAAATGTGCTGCAATACATTTTACCTCTTACTGATATTTTAAAACGCTTTTAGGGGGGAAAAAAAATAATTGGTGTGCCACTGTTTCATCTGGTTTATCAAAG
This sequence comes from Scorpiodoras heckelii, assembly GCA_028566435.1. NCBI lineage: Eukaryota > Metazoa > Chordata > Actinopteri > Siluriformes > Doradidae > Scorpiodoras > Scorpiodoras heckelii. The sequence continues at coordinate 3,509,929 of JAOVVH010000034.1, read as the reverse complement.
CTTTGTAAAACAATAAAAGCACAGCTGAAAGAGTGTAGCTCAAGCTGTCACCTAGATCATTAGACAGATGTTAATGATCTTACCAGTGCTGGGTTTAAATGGTGAAGTGAACAGATAAAGGAAATTTTTACAAAATGCTAATTGACCAATTTAAATCACATACACAAAGGAAATGCATCTTAAGCAAACATGATCTCTGTTGCCACATCATTAAATGACATTAGACAGCATCAGAGGCAGTCTGCTTAAGATTTCCTTTTCATACGTGATTCCAAATATTCACATCATGATAACATGTAATGTGAATTTAACAGATGTGATTAAAAAAAATTAAAAAAGCATTTGCTTACATGAGCCATGCTGGGGGTCATTTATGGTTAAACTTGTTTCCATACAAAGTTATATAAAGAGCAGACTTTAAAATCCACCCGGGTTTGGAAGCACGGAAAGACCGACCTCAATGGCTCCAACTTGGTCTGCAAATCTCACAGATCATTTTTGCACCACGAAAGCCTTAAAGCTATAAAATGACACCTATAGACTGAGTTTATCCCTGGACTCTGTAAACTGGAAGAATTAATTATTCCGTGCACGGTTAAGAGGGATGTACTGAGTAAAACTACACTATGTGTCTTTTAAAAAAAAAATTGTCAATTCACACCAAGAGCTAAGAGTAAAAAAAAAAAAAGTCAGATCTAGTCAGTTGGCACTTTAAGGTCCTTGAGCAAGACCCTTTCAAACTGCTCAGCTCTATGCTTTGTATCCTGTATCAGGTTGTAGGTGTATTTGAACAAATTCCTGCCAAACAAATAAATGTAAAGCATCCAAATGATTCCAAATGTGGGAAACTGACTGGGAGTTTATTTATCACAATTTTAAAAACATAGAAAATTGGTCCGGCATCAGAAACAAGGCACGCAATGTCTTGGTTCATGATCTCCATGTCTGTGTCACGCATTCCCTAGAGATGTACAGATTTTTTTTTTGTGTGTATAAAAAAAAAACTGAATTACTGAGGTTAAATTCCAAGCAGCAAGACAGCCATGCAAATAAACTTGTGCAATGTGGACAGGATGCTTTAGTAATAGGTTTCTCTCTCCACCCAACCTAAAACAAAACAGACACTCCTTTAGTCAACACAAATCTACTACACAGTGTATGATTCAAAGCAAAATACAGTTTCTGAATATTCATATTCACCTATATACACTACTTTGCACTATTTAATGATGCCCCTGATTTATACGCAAATATATAAATTGTTGAAAATGACATGTCCATTATATGAACAACTGAGATACGGTACAAAAAACTAATCTATATCCGGATTTCTGTAAAGCTCGCTATTAAAAGTGCTATATAAATTAAACTGAATTACTCAAAAGAAAGGGGTTTTTTTGCCCCCTCATACTCACCTCCTGGACTGCGTCGGATAATAAGCTTCCGGATTTCATCATAAATAAAGATAAGTAGTGAGTAGGGGAAGGCACAGAACCACCAGTTTGGTCTGCAGAGGCAAAATCAAAGAAGACCAAATGTTAATAAACATATCTATTTGCAAACTCTTTATGTGTTGGTTTTATTACAAGAAAGAAAATCTTACTTGCATAAAAATACTCTGCTTGAAATGTGAACTGAAATACCAGAAAAACTGGTACTGGAGCCTATACGAAATAAATAGCAACACCACCTATACATGTCACTGGTTGCTTCTGCCAGTGTGTATAAAAAGCAACAGACATCCATGGAAGCTTCTATTTCCGTTTCCGCCATGAGAATGGCAAGTTATCACGATTTTGTGATTTTCAGCACGGTTTAATAGTTGGAGCTCGTGAAATGGGTCCTAGCATTTCAGAGGTAGAAGCAAAGTTTGGATTTTCATGCATGAGCATTTCAAGGGTGTACCGTGACTACAAGAACTGACAGCAGAATGCTTGTAAAAAGAGTCTGGATGAACGTGAGCAGCGTCGGCTGACCAGAATCGTGTCACGTGATAGACGCGCAACACTGCATCAAGTAACATCGGAATTCAATGCTGGGACCTCAATGAACATTAGCGTCAGGACTATATAAGGTTCCTCCAAGATCCCTTGGGGGACATACCAAGTTTTAACCGCTATACCAGTTTTTCTGGGTACTTCAGCGTATAGGTTCTCATACAACCAAATCATTCTAGCACATATGAGTTAGGTGATCAGAAGAAACTTACTTGAGTGGAAACATTCTAAGAGCAACATCCATTCCTGGGCAGTAAGAGAGGAACGCTGCCAAAGCAGTCTCCTCAAACAACCCAAAGATGAGAATTTTATTCCTGCATTAACAAGAGATTTAGAGATTTTAATCACAGATCCAGACAAAACAATAGTGGAACATTCTGAACACTATCCCAGGATGTATAACGGTCTCTACTTACTTCATTCCTTGTTGGAAGACAGAGTTCCTCCTGGTCTTGCAGATGATTAAATCTGCCCATTGCACCACCACAATACTGATAAAGAAGGCAGTGTGGCACGTGAACTCCACAATCTTCCTCTGCTCGTATGTCTGGAAAGAATTTGGACACATTAAGAACTTGAAACTTCAAAATGAGAAACTGAACAATTCTGCAAATTCACACTCACCCACTGCTGCCCGTAACTGTCTTCTAGATCGTTGACATGTCTGTCATCCCACAACACGCGTATACCCAGTAATTGAGAAGGCAGGAATCCATTCTCAGCCAGAATTACAAAGTAGGTAAAGAAACCAGCAAGTGCCTGAATCATACCTGTGAGAGGAAACAGGGTTTACGTGATCAGCATAATTCAGTGTTGCTTTGAAGCAGGTGGGAGGAATAACTTGCAAGGATCACGGTTATATTCGGAGAATTTGTTTAAATGGAGTTAGTGCTTAATTGTATTGTGTGCATGTGAAACGAATGAAAATAATGAAGAACAGCGCTGTTAAAATCAGTGAAGAGTCAGAGGTTCTTACCGATCTGCCCATAGGCCATGCTAATAAGCCTTTCATTGACCAGCTTGTCTGTCTTGGGGTTTCTGGGTTGTCTCTTCATGATGTCACTCTCAGCAGCCTCATAAGCCAAGGAAATTGCAGGGACCTGGAAGTGGGGACCGAGTTGATAAAGTGCACTTTAAATGTCGAACAATCCTGTTCAAGTTCATGTCGTTATGACAATTACGCTTACCATGTCGGTACCGAGGTCAATGCAGAGAATGGTGACGGTGCCCAGAGGAAGGGGGATGTTTGCAATGATGAACAGAAGAAAAGGTGTGATCTCAGGAATATTACTCGTCAAGGTGTAAGCAATTGACTTCTTTAAGTTGTCGAAGATCAGGCGGCCTGGTGAAATAACAAGTCAGCGTTAGCTTATAATATTTTGCAGCTGAAATACAATTAATGCTATTATTTGAAGGACCTATCCGCCATACCTTCCTCGACTCCAGTAACAATAGAAGCAAAGTTGTCGTCCAGGAGAATCATATCCGCGGCCTGTTTGGAGACGTCAGAGCCAGCAATACCCATTGCTACACCGATGTCGGCCTTCTTCAGGGCAGGAGAATCGTTAACACCATCACCAGTCACAGCCACAATGGCTCCCTGTCAGAATAAAATATAAACTTGTACAATATTGTCTTTAAAGTATTTCATTTATGATTCTGACTGCACAATTCAACGGCTCCGAGGTCATGAGCAGCTACCTGTCGCTGGCAACCTTCCACGATGATCAGCTTTTGTTGAGGAGACGTTCTGGCGAATACAATCTCAGTGTGGTGTTTCAAGACATCATCTAATTGCTCAGGGGTCAGGTCCTTAAGATCACCACCATGAACCACACATGCCTTGGCATCTCTGGAAGCAAGAATGAGGGAAGAAGCAGTTGATATGCACATCCCACTATCACAGAGAAACCCTGTAAGAATATACAAATGTAGGAACTGCCCACTACCTTCTTACAGGTAAATGCTAAGACTGAATTTCTGATTACAGGTACCAGATCCACCATTTCCTCATTCTACAATTCTATACTGGTTGTAGATGACGCTCCTTGTCAGACCCTTGTCTGTCTGTTCTCTTTGACCCTCGTCTGTCATTCAAACCTCATTAAAATCACTTAACAAGTCTGCATATTTCCATCAGTGTAACATCGCCCGCCTCCGCTCTATGCTGTCTTAAAGAAGCTGAGATCCTGGTTCATGTCCTCGTTACTTCAAGGGTACACTGCAAAAAATGATATCTAAACAAGTAAAAAAAAAAATCTTTAAAATGTATAATAAATCTTGTTTTTCTCATTTCAAGAAGAAAGGACTTGTTTATGCAAGATAAATAATCTAGTTTTTAGATACGTTTTCTTATTTTAAGAAATCTTAAGATAAATTTACTCACTATATGGGCAGATAATTTTACTTGATTCATGTAAATTTTTTCTTGGTTTTTGTTTATTTTTTCTTGTTTTTGACAGATTTATTTGCAAAAAATAAGAAAAAAAAAAAATCAAGAAAAAATTTACATGAATCAAGTAAAATTATCTGCCCATATAGTGAGTAAATTTAATCTTAAGATTTTTTAAAATAGGAAAAAATATCTAAAAATTACATTATTTATCTTGCATAAACAAGTCCTTTCTTCTTGAAATGAGAAAAACTAGATTTATTATACATTTTAAAGATTTTTTGACTTGTTTAGACTTCATTTTTTGCAGTGTAGGTTATTGTAACTCTCTTTTCTATGGTTTACCCTCCAAATCCCTACACCCCTTCCAGCATATACAAAACGGTGCTGCCCACATCACTCCCATCTTTCAACAGTTACACTGGTTACCTGTAATTAAACGTATCCAGTATAACATCCAGTATAAAGTACTTCTAACTTCCAACTCCGCGTGCCTTGCACAACTACTCCATACCTACATCCCATCTCACAAACTAAGGTCCTCTGATACAGGTCTCCTTGCTGTCTCAAGATTCAGGTGGTCTACACCATGGATGGCATGTCACGTAGTGTTGCTGGCCCCTCTCTCTGGAGCTCCCTTCCTTCACCTGTTCGCTCCTGTTCCTCTCTCTCTACCTGTAAAGCCCAGCTTAAAACCTAGGGTTTTTAGGGTCTTCCTCTCTGTCTCCATCTACCACCAGTCCTGATTAATCGTTGTCTGGCTTATTGTTGCATCTTATTTGTGTATTATTATAAATCGACCTTGGGTTCGTGTGATCTAAAAATCTAACTTATTGTTATTATTACCTTGGGTTGACCTCATTTATGGGGATGTTCAGACGAGCAGCGATGTCTTCCACAGTTTCATTGCCTTCAGAGATGATACCCACACCCTTTGCAATGGCTTTAGCTGTGATTGGATGATCTCCAGTAACCATGATGACCTAGGATAAGGTCAAAGTTAACATTCAAAACCATTCAGACTGTTAACATCTGCTGACATGCCAAGTCACGCAAATCGTTATACCTTGATTCCAGCACTCCTGCACTTGCCAACAGCATCAGGCACCGCAGCACGAGGAGGATCAATCATGGACATGAGTCCAATAAAGCACAGGTTCTCAGTGGGGAAGTTCACCTCATCTGTGTCAAACTGGAAGTCGTCAGGGAACTGATCATCAGGAAGATTGAAATGGCAGAAACCTACATGGATCACGGTTTGTTAGCAACAAGCATCACACTTGGTCCTTTCATATCATCAGCTCAACCACACAAACTGTCGGGTTTACAGTAACAGAATATTACCCAGCACTCGCTCTCCCAGGCCTCCCAACTCCAAATATGCATTCTGGAAAGCATCCTTCAACTCATCATCCAGTGGTTGCTCTTTTCCTTGAAGCATAATAGTTGAACACCGGTCCAGGATCCTCTCAGGAGCTCCCTTCATTACAAGCAGGTGTTTGCTCTCTCCTTCACTGGGGTTTTTGTGAATGGAAAGCTAATGGATAAAAGCCCATTGTAAAAGACATTAGCAAAGCAAGCAAACTGCATTTGCATTATTGTACAAGTAGAGTAGATCGTATTACCTGGTATTTATTGGTGGAGTTGAAAGGGATCTCTGCGATCTTTGTGTATTTATCCCTCATGTCCTTCACTGAACCACAGCACAGCTCAATACACTTCAGCAGTGCAGACTCTGACGCATCACCAGCTGTATCTCTCTGTGGAACAAAGCCATGCTTTTATTTTCAGTGCCGCAAAGCAACATGCACTATTACTAATTCAGTTTAATTGGACAATAACACTAAATTGCCCTAATGACCGTAAATAATGAATTGCAAACTAGCCTTGATAAGTAAACATGTTTGGTACAATCAGCCATTGGAAAAAGATTCACAAGAAGCCAGCAACTGAGGCAGAAAGTGTTTACAGGGACACTGGGTACTACTTAAGAGGCTTTTGGGAGCTAGGGCCACTAAGTTCCCTAGAGGCAAAGAATTATATTACACTTGAGCACAAGTACAAAAACAAGGCGTGGTGAGTAAACATCTTGGAGAAACGTGTAAAATAATAAATATCTGACATCAACCTTTTATGGTACAACTCACCATAAATAGTGCAAACTGCATGCTTATAAACAACGTAAATACCTTAAGGATAGGAACGCTTTCTTGATCTGCGAGGAAGACGGCACGGTTGCACAGGCCAGCGATGCGAGCCAGGCCAGCCCAAGTGGCAGAGCTTCTGTCAAAAGAGGTTCCACTCTGGTTCTCTGTGGTATCAGCTTCATGAATCTGGTTGTCGAACCACATGTGTGCCACAGTCATACGGTTCTGGGTCAGAGTTCCTGTCTTGTCTGAGCAAATGGTGGAGGTGGAGCCAAGGGTTTCTACAGCTTCAAGATTCTTTACCAGACAGTTCTTCTTGGCCATGCGTTTAGCAGTTAGAGTTAAACACACCTGTTCACACGGACAATAAGAGATTAATTACAACTTATACATGCAAATTCTGTCACATGTAAATAGTCTGTTCTGTCCATTGCCAGTGTTTCCCATAACGAGTGCAACTATAATTTTCTAAACCTGAAAGTCACATGGTATATGTGTACAAAATATGACTCAATTATGACAAAATGAAAACATTTTATTAAAATAACTTTGATTATTGTTTGCAACCTCATAGATGAACCATTCTCCTTAATTGACGTAGATTTCTTCCTAGTTTTTTTTACTTTTTATTCGAGACAGCATGTATGATTTGTTTAAAACAATACAGTCCTAATCTTAGTCACCTGTATCCCATGAATGACATCAAATCTTGTTACATAAGCCAAAGTAGCCATCAACAGGTTTGATATTTAGTTTGATGTTGATCAATTAAATTCAGCAAATGCTAAATTTCATGACAAAAGAATAACGATAGAAGAAATAATCCACTTTTCTGTATTAAGGAAAGGTCACAGAAACAGGCTAAGAGATATCCCAAACCGAGCTCATGTGTAGGAGATGTGATACTCTTTGTAAAAACCTGACATGTCCGTCACTGATGGGCTGCATGAATCTACTGTGCTGGGTTCATTACATCTAGATCACAGACACACTTCATACCATTGTGTTTGCACTCTTTCAAAAAAAAAATCCAAAATAATAAAGTTCCTTTAAAATATTTGTTAAGTGCAAATAAGACAATGGAGATGCCAAAAATTATCTCTGAAATTAAATCTTAAAACTTTCAAAGCATACAGTACCAGTCAAAAGCCTGGACACATCTTCTCATTCAATGTTTTTATTTTATTTATTTTTTTCCTACATTGTAAATGAATACTGAAGTCATCCAGACTATATAAGAAACACATAATGAATCATGTAGTAAACTTAAAAGTGTTAAACAAACCAAAATATGTTTTAGATGTTAGATTCGTCAAAGTAGCACCTTTTGCTTTGATTACAGCTTTACACACTCGTCATTCTTTCAATCAGCTTCATGAGGTAATCACCTGAAATGGTTCTCCAACAGTCTTGAAGGAGTTCCCAGAGGTGCTGAACACT
>JAOVVH010000034.1:3404295-3424119 GCA_028566435.1 Scorpiodoras heckelii | reverse complement strand
GACCAGCACAGATCAGGTACTATTTGGGTGGTGGATCATTCTCAGCACTGCAGTGACACTGATGTGGTGATGGTGGTGTTTTAGTGTGTATTGTACTGGTGTGAGTGGATCAGTACTCTTGGCACACATGCTGAAGCAATAATTAAGCACGGCACCAGGAAACAAAAATTAAAACCAGTACTAGGGGCAAGAGCTGTTTTTATAATGCAGTTGAAGTCCCCAAAGGCAAGTCAGAAGAATAAATATACTTGGTTACAGACGATTAGGAAAAGCACTTAAAATGCCAATTTATTTCAAAAACATACTAAAAGTGGATGGATGGAGTAAACATTATTAAGCTAATGTTAATGCAGCTACTAAAGTATTACTTATTGTCACCCATTCATGTTTTTAATAAGATTATTTAGATTACAACTTAATATTATAATTATTAGAACCAAATATCAGATACTTGTGAATGCACAAGGTGGAAATACTAGTTATAGGGTTATTATAAGATATTGATGTTAGTACGCCTGACCATGCATATGGAGAAACCCCTAGTGGTAGAAATATGTCATAAACTGATTTTTAGGAGCTCCCATTCCACTTAATCCCACTTAATACTGACAGTGTAGTTGACAGAACCAGTACTGTCTGTGGTGCTGACAACAAATTGCAGACAGGAAATACATGAGTTTCAAAGTAAAACAATGTAATAGGCTCCTACAAAAACTGATTGGGATAACGCAGACATGACTGACCCTGTCTTGCTTGAATGTTTGACTCATGTCACCACATGCAAGTGTAATTTGTGAAATAAAATTAACCACTTTTGAGCAATTTGTGTATGCAAACCAAAAAGAGCAAATAATGTGCAGGTACCTTGTGGTGCTGTTGTGGTGCAGACGAATTTCATTAATATTGTTTCTAAGTGACAAGGAAAACATGATCTTTTTATTGCACAGTTGGACTTCAACATCACGACACAAGTATAGGAGATGGCTGGCTTGTTTAATTTCTTAGGCAAACTACTCATAAAAGTGTCAAATAAACCATTTTTGCTTTAGTTTACAAACCGCATTTCCAGAAAAGTTGAGACACTTTCTACAAATGAAATAAAAACTAAAAAGTGTCATTTGTTAAATTGATTGAACTTTTGTTTAACTGATAACAGTACAAAGAAATTTTTTATGTGTTTCCCCTGACAAACTTCATTGTATTTTGTAAATATAAAAAAACGTTAGAATGCGACGCCTGCAACACGCTCAAAAAAAAAAGTTGGGACAGGAAAAGATTTTACAATTAACACTGTTGTAGAAGGTTCCACAATTATCAGTGTACCTGATAGTGAAGGTGAAGGTGAAGGTCATCAAGGCTGAGTATAAAAGGAGCATCCACAAGAGGCTTAGACTTTACATGTAAGGATGGGTCGTAGTTCACCACTTTGCACCAAACTTCATGAAAGAATTGTCAGTCAGTTCGAATACAATGTTTCTCAGTGCAATGTTTCTTTAGGTCTATCACCATCTACAGATCCTAATATCATGAAAAGGTTCAGGGAGTCAAGGGGAATCTCAGTTCGTAAAGGCCAAGGGTGGAAACCGCTGCTGAATGTGTGTCACCCTCAGGTGGTATTGTTCGAGAAACTGTCATGTACGGTTTCTGGAAATGGGATTTGTAATTCATGCACTCTGTTTCATTGGGATTTTACTGCATTCTACTTTATTTAGCGCTACTTCATTGTCATTGAAGCTGTTCCATCTAATCTGCAAAAATCAGTACTGCAAGCAAGCAACTGGTTTTTAAAGGGAGGTTTTTTACCAAATGTAGTGATCTGGGTTTGTTTCTTTATATGGCCTGTTTGCAAACAAAGATGGGAATTATCTGATTTGGTCCTCCTGTATTTTTCCATCTCCAAACATCATGTTATAGGACCATTACCATTATTCACTGTGCTTATGGAATGATGATTATGTTTCTCAGTTTTGTGCTATTGGATGATATTTAAAAGATTACTAAGGCTGTTTTTAAGATATGCTTGGAACGTATCCGTGGTTTGCCTGGCTAGAGTTACTGCTCAATTTGTCATTTCAAAGCACTCCTGGGTAAAATGTGATGTTAGTTTTTGCTAGTTTTTATCACACCTGAAATCCCATATGAACATGTTGTCCTGAACTAATGCTCGGTTCCTGGGGGCAATGTGCTGCATTCCTCAGCTGCTCTTCCATGCATACAGGATATCTGAAGAGCTACAGTGTGACGTACAAGAGTTCAAAGGAAGGCCATGTCAACAGGAATACACAGAGCAGAAAATGGTTATTAAACCTGACATGAATACCATCCCACGGAAAATAATCAGGGGTAAGTCGGACATAATGTTTCATAATGGTGGAGATTAGAAAGTTATTATGACGGGGCAGTTTAAATCCATCTACTTGTGATGTAATACAGATTTGTTACAAACAAATTCTATAAGGCAGATTATGGAAAGTTTCACTGCTTGTATCACTCTGTCTGTGCTCGGTATGTAATGTAAAATACCATGGTAAAGCTTGAGGTCAGCTAGTCATGATTCAGTCAGGCATAAATCCGCAGGGCACCGCACATATTATACTCGGTCTTTCTTTTCTAAATCATATCATGTCCAACTCTGTACACTCAGACGAATAAAATCAGCTTCGAATTGACCAGACTGATTGGTGAAAATATTCATTGCAAATTTCATATTTTCATAAAGATGCCTCAAGGTGTGTATGCAGGCTCAAATTAACCAGACAGATCTGTGAAATGATTTACGGTCATACTTTTTCGTCCATCTTTTTTTTTTATCCATCACACATTCACTGGTGTGTCACCAAGATGAAAAAGCAGCCTTTTAGACTTTGAAGTACTCTTTTAAATAAAAGATGTGCCTTGAACTATGCCATTTCCCTGTAGGTATTTCCAGATTTCTGAAAACTTTAACAAAGAGAATTAGGCATTTTTGATCATTTAAAACAGCTCTGGACCCACTGCCATATTAAGTTATAGGGTATTTCAATAAATGGACCAAGCACTAAAACATTAATGCATTTTTATTAGTTAATCTTTGGTTAATTTTGAGTTGAGAATGTAAAGAAAAAGTTTTAATTGTGGGAAACAATTTCCAATAAATGTTATATTATAATGCAAAAACATTATAAATTATAATGTTTTGTAGCATGGTTGTTTCAATTTCATTAACTATTAAGAAATTTAAATAAATATAAGCTAGCAAAAATGTACAGCATAAGAACAAGTATTCTTCAAGTAAGAAGAAATCTATTCTGAATTCAGTATAATATTGTATAATTCTGTATTTAGTCCTGGTTGTTTCTTTAGACAAAGCATTAATTGCTTGCCATCTAACCCCACAGAACATGATATAGTGACCGAATGCTTATTGTAAAAAAAAAAAAAACCTAGCACATAGCATATTAGGTTAATTGGTGTCTCTAAAAGTGCCCCTATTGTGTGAGTGTGTGTGAGTGTGTGTATGAGTGTGTGTATGAGTGTGTGTGCCCTACGATGGATTGGCGCCCTGTCTAGGGTTGATCCTGCCTTGTGCCCCATGCTGCCGGCTGGGCACCGGCTCTCCCGTGACCCTGGGGACAGGAATAAGCGGTTAAGATAGTTAATGAATGCATGTAAATAACACACCACAGCTGTTACATTTCACAACTGTTACTATTTCTATTAGCTTACATTTATTTACATTTTCATGCCACAAAACAATATAATTTATGTTTTACAATGCACTATATTTATTGGAAATTGGAAACTCCTACAAAGAAAACATTTTCTTTATATTCTCAACCCAAAATGAACCTACGGTTAACCAGTAAAAATGACCTAATGTTTCAGTGCTTGGTCCTCACACTGACATGCCCTATTACATAGCCAGTGGCAGTAGGCGAAGAGCTGTTGATGATGCGAAAGTCTGTATTTGCTACATAAAATTCCAGTTATAGCAAACATTTCTAACAGTTATACCATTATTACACTTGAAGTGGCCTGTCAGTCAGCCTGTGCATTGCATGGCAACATGCAAAGATCTGTACAGCTGTGGCTTGTACATGAAAAAATCAACAAATGGTTTCTGAAATGTCAGTTGATCTGATAGAAAGTTAATATACATTTCTTGTTGATGTAACTGTTGTATAAAGCAATATCACACTTGCAGTCAAACTGTGATTACGTGTGGTTGAATCACAGCTGTTCTGAAGTTCAGCATACCAGGACATCTTCCTCCTGCAGTATTGCTAAACTGCAGTTAATTTTATTTCCTTTTGAGAAAAGTTTTAGTCTATATAAGCTGCATTTAAATGCAAGCCAGACAATGTATTAGCTGAGCATTTTAATATAAAACAATAGTTTTACATGGGAACGTGAGGTACAAGGCAGGTAAACACTTAGGTTTTTCCATCTGGCTTGGTGATGTTTCTCTCTTGTTTCCATGAAAAACTTCCAGCCCAAATTACCTAATGTTTGTCAGTGAATTCAGCTGTGCTCTGATAATGTTACTCCAGATAGAAATGTCTCTGACTGTGTATATGGGTATCACCCTTTTGCTTAAAAAAGCTTTTTGATTGCTGCTACTAATAATATTCAGCCATTTAACCTGTCAATTAACATAACACATTTTCACTGATTTTGACATCTTCCCTGGGTGTTTACTAGAACAAACAGGGACTAAAGTTAACCAAAAGGGATAAAAAGAAACACTGAATCCTTGCAGGAAGATTACGACTGTAATGATACCTATAACCAGTATTCAGTCCTTACTTTGTGTTTGTATATATCACATTAACCAATAAAAAAAAGAAATAAACATCCTGGTTCTTAGGAAAAATACATTTTACAATCCCATGGTTATTCCCAATTTATAGCCATCTGGATGCAAAATTTTTATGACAGAAGTAATTGCAAATGTCATTCTGAGCAAATTAATCCTGTCCAAACGAGGCTCGGTTTGGTTTCCCGGTGGACCTGGCTAGCTAGCTGAAAGTTTGATTTGGTGCAGACCAAACCTGAGCTGCTAGTACGATTAGTTTTCTTGGTGTGAATGCTGTTTTCCAGAAAATGAGGGTCTGGTGTACAGTTCACCTGGACTTCAGGATGGTTCGCATTTGGTGCGAAAGCTATCAATCCAAAACCAGGAACTGATGACATGTAATTTGTATGAAGGTTGCAAAATCATGAGCATGGAAGGTGCACTTTTAATTTGTAATTGCAGTTAGGCAGACTCTTCTCTCACTGTAAGGGTATGCATGTACGCTCTGCAAGCCGAGCTGCGAATTCATATCGCAATGCCACTTGTTCCTACAGAAACTTACTCATCCGAACAGCTCGCATCACTCTCAGCAGCAGGATGCATTGATGGTATAGTGAAAATGCCAGATACTGTTATTTTGGGTTTGAGAAAGGCGCTATAGAAATTGAACTTCATTCATTTTGGTGCTGATGCCACATTAACAGAAAAGATGAATGAGAAAACAAATAGTCTACAGCATACCTGTCAGTTTTGCCTCCCCTTTGCCTCCTAGTGGACACCTGACCATCACACATTTACATTTAGATTTATGGCATTTTGGCAGACACCCCTATTCAGGGTGACTTACATTTATCTTATTTATACAACTGAGCAGTTGAGGGTTAATGGCCTTGCTCAAGGGCCCAGTGGTGGCATCGTAGTGGTGCTGGGATTTCAACTCATGACCTTCCAATCAGTAGTCTTAACCACTGAGCTACCACTGCCCCATCACACCCATATGTAGTTCTTACCCAGCCTGTTTCCACAATCGTGGATGCCCAGAATTATCAAAAATGTATTTTTATGCTGTAGCATTATGATATCCCTTCACTGAAACTAAGGGCTCGAACCTGTTCCAGCATGACAATGAACCTGTACAACAAGTATATTGTATACCATTCAGGTATGGTTCGCCAAGGTTGATCGAAGAACTTGGCTTATTTGCACAAAGCACTGAAATCAACCCCACTGAACACATTTGGGGGCCTTCTTGTCCAACATCAATGTCCAAGAACTAAAGGAGAGCCTTTTTAGAAGTGTAGAGAGGCTCCAGCTCTATACTATAGTCCATAGTTTGGGAAAACTATGCTCACAAGTACATCTGATCATGATTGTCAGGTCTCTACATACTTTTGTCCATGTGTAGTAACAACAGTAGTTTTCTGTGAGGAGATGATTATTTATTATTTCTGGAACAAGTCTGCAGTTGACCGTGTTTTGTAATTGTTTTAACTCTGTTGGGTTCAATTCCAACAAGGCTTTTAAATATAGTGGAAACATGTTGTTATGTATTGTTATTGTATTATTATGCAGCCATGAACGCAGCCATTTCTCAACATTACTCTTAGTTCACCTTTATTAAAATAATACAAATATAAGTTATTTGTATGACTAATACAAGTAGGCAGTGTATATTTTTTGTGCCGTTATGTGCAGTCATCATAACTTTTATAGCTGAGAAAGTGGTTTTCTTAGTAGTATGTCTCCTTTTCCACCCATCCTACAAGTAGAGAACATACACATTAGAAAAACGTCATATAAAAGAGAAACACGTTAGTTTGTCACAAAATCCACATCATTTCCACTCTCAAAAGAGTTAGTTTTTCTTACCGCCTGGGTTTCTTCGAAGGAGGTACCTTCTTGCCTCATCATAAAGGAAGATGATCAGTGAATATGGGAAGGCACAGAACCACCAGCTTGGTCTAAACATGAAGAATAACAGTTACATAACTGACTACATTGTAAATGTTTGTGAAAGAAGAAGTCATTTCCATTCAAATAGACTCAAATCTATATTACAAATAGTACATATACTTACTTCAGTGGGTACATTCTGAGCGCTACGTCCATGCCTGGGCAGTAGGATAAGAAAGCTGCCAAAGCTGTCTCCTCAAACAAGCCAAATATTAATATTTTATTTCTAAACAACAAAAAAGAAAGACGTCATAACAGGTTAGAATGCAAAAAGAGCAAGCTACATGAAATAATCCGTTTAACATTTCACCAAAACTCACCAAAAACTGTATGATTGCTTAATATACTTTCTATAACTTTGTTTACATACTTCATTCCCTGTTGTAGAATGGAGTTCCTCCTAGTCTTACAGATGATCAGATCGGCCCACTGCACAATCACGATGCTTGCAAAGAAGGCTGTATGACATGTGTACTCCACAATTTTTCTTCTTTCATAAGTCTATAGAAGCAATGTGGAAAGGACAGCATGTACACTTGAACGTGTAGTATACAGTATATGAAAAGTAAATTCGTTACAGTCATGTATGTATGACATACCCATTGCTGGCCATAGCTGTCTTCTAGATCATTGTAAAATTTATCGTCCCAGTTGACGCGCATTCCTATGAGGTCTGAAGGCAGGAATCCATTCTCAGCGAGAATCACAAAGTAAGAGAAGAATCCTGCAGTAGCTTGCATCATTCCTATAAAGACACAAAAGTCATAGAACTGTCATTCCTATTTTTTTGTTCATATTCATAATTTTGACGCTTGTCAATTCCCACCCACTAGCTAGCTCTGTCCAATTGCACGAGAGCCACCAACCAGGATGGTGAGGGCTAGAATGTGCTTCCTCCATGACACGTGAACCACCATCTTTTCAAATGCTGCTCATGCGACATTACAGGGCAGCTGAACACACTCACAGGAAAGTGCCTTCTTCCACAGAGCACAACTGTGGAGGGCCATTCTGAGCACAGCAGTGACACTGACAGTGAGTGGATTAGACACTAGTGTTGCTATGGTAAACATCTTAGGGTTACTGGTACTTTCAGAAATAGCCATCAACCAAAAAAATAAAAAATAAAAAATCCAGCTAATAGACACTGATGAAGTCTAGAGGAAAATTCCACACTGTACTTGAAAACGAAGAGCTACAGATTATAGCTGTACACCTACAATGTGTCTCCAATAAAGTGGCCATTCTTTAAAGCGCTCAGCAACACCACTGTGCCTGATAGAGTGTTGCACCCGGGTCAGTGCTGTGCCGTGCTCTACTATCTATCTACTGATACACAGATTGCTGTTTATACATGTATTACAGTATGTAACTGTCAGTATTGGACAAGCTATTTGGAAAGTGTAGTGAGCTAAGCTACCAGTTACTCTACATTAAATGAAGCTTTACTACACAGAAGTAAATCCATGCTGAAATCCATCTTTCAGCATTCTGTAAAAAGATAGCTCTGAGGTCTTGTTGGATCTATTTGTACAGTCACAACACAACAGCTCTTTCCCATTTTAGACGTGTTTTCGCTGCATTCAAACTGAATGCTGCCACTTAGTATCTTAGTCTTTCTGATACACTTTTGTCAATTGCGTGCCTCTATTCCCTTACTTCCCTTATTACCCCTGTCAGAGGCATCAGCCCAAGGACTGGTATATCATGCGATGTCACCGTCATACTGAAGTGACTACACACTATACATACTGTTTGTCTTTGAAAAGCGGTGGCATCGTATACCGATCTTTAGTTTTATTTCAGACCGCACCTGAAAGATCTACGGTACTTGAGCTTCAGAAATGCTTGGGGAAATATAACTTGTGTGGACGCTACTGATCTTGATCAGTAAAGAGCTTGCCTACGGAAAAGCTATTTAACTCAGAAAACTGTGACTTTACCCGCGCTACTGAAAAATTTAATTAAACTAGTAACACCGCTACTTGTAGTGACACTAATACCCAAGATTGGTAAGTGTTCAGCTCGAAATTTGTGTGACAAATTAAAGGAAATGACGATGGTTTGGTTATGAAGTGGATAACATTGTTGCTGGTATGGTTCCAGTCTACTTATTCACTTAAAGAGCAAATCAATACAAAGATATTCTGGCTAATGACGTATCTTATGATGAAACCTGATGTGAAGTTTCTATCCTCATCCACATGGTAGGAGGGCTCCCTGAATGATATGATATGAAAGCGAATAAAAATCATATGCTATGGCCTTCACAGTCGCCTACCCTGCTGAACTGCTACAGGAGATTTGGTCCGACATGTTAGAAAGTGCTCTCCACCACAATCATCAAAACATTAACTGAGGGAAGGTCTTTTGGAAGAATGATCTTCATCAGTTCAGTATAGTTCTACAGGCTTATGCCAAAAAAGTTCTACAGGCTTATTCCAATACAAGGTGGCTTGTGGTGGCCCTTTTACATATTTCTTGATGGCTTTCTCCTTTTAGGATATGTACTCTTATTGGGCTATAATTGAAACACATATAAGTAAATACATGATTGTAAGCCTGGGTTGAATACAAAGACTAACAAACGTATCTTTGCGCAGTAAGAGCTCTCTTACCAATTTGACCATAGGCCATACTAATAAGCCTTTCATTCACCAGCTTGTCTGTTTTAGCATTTCTGGGTTGTCTCTTCATGATGTCACTTTCAGCAGCTTCGTATGCCAAAGAAATAGCAGGAACCTGAAGTATGAGTAAAAGTCACAATTACCATATCATCTTTATAGTCTTCTATTGAATGGATCTACTCTGATAGGACCCTTACCATGTCAGTTCCCAGGTCAATACATAAAATGGTGACAGTGCCCAGAGGAAGAGGAATATTTGCGATAATGAAGAGCAGGAAGGGTGAAATTTCAGGAATATTGCTGGTCAAGGTGTATGCAATAGATTTCTTCAAGTTGTCAAATATCAGACGGCCTGAAGACAGAATAACATTTTAGCAAAATATTAGCTTTGCAGATTGTTCATCTGATAGTTCATTAGCTCTTCCAACCTTCCTCGACTCCAGTAACAATAGAAGCAAAGTTGTCGTCCAAGAGGATCATATCAGCAGCCTGTTTGGAGACGTCAGAGCCAGCAATACCCATTGCTACACCAATATCAGCCTTCTTCAGAGCAGGAGAATCGTTAACACCATCACCAGTCACAGCCACAATGGCACCCTGTAATCAAAACATAAATATTTACAAATTAAGTAATTAAAGCAGCAACATTCAGAATTTTGAAAGAAATTTGGAAGAAAAGTGTACTGTATTAAATGTACCTGTCGCTGACAGCCTTCAACAATGATCAGTTTCTGCTGGGGAGAAGTTCTGGCAAACACAATCTCAGTGTGGTGGCTTAGGATGTCATCCAGTTCTTCTGCGGTCATCTCCTTCAAATCTCCACCATGGACAACACATGCCTTTGCATCCCTGTAAATAAGCATTTCTTTAGCTGCTATCTAAACAACTTTGTACCAATTCAGAAATGTTTTTAGTATAATAGTATTATAATGCTTTTAAGTATTGAGTTACCTTGGGTCAACATCTCCAACAGGAATGTTTAAACGAGCAGCGATGTCTTCTACAGTCTCATTGCCTTCAGAGATGATACCCACACCCTTGGCAATGGCTTTAGCAGTAATTGGGTGATCTCCTGTCACCATGATAACCTGGAAATGCAAAAATTTAATAAATAAAAATATTTGAGATCTTTAGAAAATCTAATTATGTCATACAACATACAGTGACAATAAGAGGAACTGAAACACTGCACCTTGATTCCGGCACTCCTGCACTTGCCCACTGCATCAGGTACTGCAGCACGAGGAGGATCGATCATGGCCATGAGTCCAACAAAGCACAGGTTCTCCGTGGGGAAGTTCACTTCATCAGTATCAAATGCAAAGCCTTCAGGAAACTGATCATCAGGGAGGCTGTAATGGCAGAAACCTGCAAAAACAATCAAATTAATTGATTCAGTCATTTCTCATTAATGAATTTAATCATCTTCAGGAACTGCTTTATCCTGGTCAGAGTCATTCACACCTAGGGACAATTTAGAGTAGTCAGTGCATGGTTTTTTAGGGGTGGGAGGAACTGGAGGAACACTACATGGGCACTGAAAAACAAGCAGAACTTGATACAAGATTCAGCTCAGGATCATATCGGGGACCCACTGTGCCAATCAGACTTAATATCTTAAGGTATAGTGTAGTTTTTCTTTTCTACCAGGAGAAAAGCAATTCTTCAAGGGGTGAATTAATTCACTGCTATACCATCCATAAACTGTGACCTACCTAATACTCTTTCTCCGAGACCTCCCAGTTCCACATAAGCATTCTGAAAAGCATCCTTCATTTCATCATCCAGTGGTTGCTCTTTTCCATGAAGTATAATAGTTGAGCACCGGTCCAGGATTCTCTCAGGAGCTCCCTTCATTACAAGCAAGTGTTTTGTCTCTGAAGAGTTGGGGTTCTTGTGGATTGATAGCTGGGGACAGTCAGATGATATTAGGACTTGTCTTTCAATTGCTTTTTCCTCCAAAAGTCATAATACACAAAATAAGTACCTGGTATTTATTGGTGGAGTTGAAAGGGATCTCACTAATCTTTGGGTATTTGTCCCTCATTTCCTTCACTGGACCACAGCAGAGCTCAATACATTTCAGCAGAGCAGACTCGGATGCATCACCAGCCGTATCTCTCTGTAAGAGCATAAGCCTTTAGATGTAGAATAGAATATTAGCCCTTAAACAATCCTTCTTTAGTTAAATTTGATAGTATAGCACACCTTAAGGATAGGAACATTAGCTTGATCTGCGAGGAAGACTGCACGGTTACACAGGCCAGCTACACGAGCAAGGGCAGACCAAGTGGCAGAGCTTCTGTCAAACGAAGCCCCACTCTGGTTCTCTGTGGTATCAGCTTCATGAATCTGGTTGTCGAACCACATATGTGCCACAGTCATACGGTTCTGGGTCAGAGTTCCTGTCTTGTCTGAGCAGATGGTGGAGGTAGAGCCAAGAGTTTCCACTGCTTCAAGATTTTTCACCAAGCAGTTCTTCTTTGCCATACGTTTAGCAGTTAAAGTCAGGCACACCTATAGGATGCAGAAAACTCTTGATGTTCTTTGGCCTTTGTTTAGTTTAAAACGTTCAATGAGGTTACATGTGAGTACTGAGAGCTACTTAAAATATGAAAAACATTAGTAGAGGATATTAGACCAGATATGGTAATCTATGCATTCCAAGGTGCCAAAATTATGTCCATTCTGCACAATGACTTTCACATAGATTTCCATATGAAATGATTACCATATGAATTCATAACTTTCACACAACTTATTTTAGGCTTATGGTACACAAGCTCATTTGACTGAAAGTGAATAATAATTCTACTTTTACTCACAGTTACTGTTGCAAGCAGACCCTCAGGCACATTGGCAACAATGATACCGATAAGGAAGATGACGGCTTCAAGCCATCCATATCCAAGAATAAGGGACAAGATGAAGAAGGACACACCCAGGAAAACAGCCACACCAGTAATAATATGGATGAAGTGTTCAATTTCTTTGGCAATTGGTGTCTGTCCAACCTCAAGACTTGAGGCCAGGGTGGCAATTCGACCCATCACAGTGCGATCACCTGTATTGATAACAATACCTTTGGCAGAACCTGAGAACAAAATATTTTAGAAATATATAAATATATTACATATTTAAAATAATTACATAATTTCCTTATCTCTCAACTTTTTCTACCTTCAACACAATTTGTAGAAAAGAACACAATGTTCCTTGTTTCTAGAGGATTGTCATTGGAGAAGTCAGGAGTACGTGTCTGAGGCTCAGATTCCCCAGTAAGGGATGAATTGTCTACCTAAAAGGTGAGCAAATGAAGTTTATTAGAGAAATGGAAAATAAGCAGTTTGCAAGAAGCCAGTGCCTTGTGACCATGGACAACATTAATTAAGGCATAGCCTCAAATGAAATTTAAGTCAACAGGCTGGGATAGACTTGTGACTACAGGCTATTATCTAGTGGATTGATCTAGTGGAGTAACAGGCAGTTGAAAGTTGAAAACATACAGTCATCCATTATACACTGAAGTACCAGATAAACTGGGACCGGATCCTGCAAAAAATACATAGAAATGCCACCTATGCACATCATTAGTTGTGTCCGTCAGTGAGTATATAAAGCGATAGACATCTATGCAAGCTTCTAGAGCTGTTTCTGCTGTGAAAATGGCAGGTTTTGTGATTTACCACGCGGTTTACAGTAATAGTTGGAGCTCATGAGACGGGTCATAGCATTTCGGAGACAGAAGCAAAGTTTGGATTTTTACATATGAGAATTTCAAGGGTGAACTGTGACTACAAGAATTCTGGCAAAATCTCGAACTTACGACAGCAGTGTGGCCGTAAAAAGACTCTGGGTGAATGTGAGCAGCGTCAGCTGGCAAGAATCATTTCACATGATAGGTGTGCAACACTGCCTCAAGTAACATCAGAATTCAATGCTGGGGCCTCAACAAACATCAGCATGAGGACTGTACAATGTTCACTCCAAGATCCCGTGGGGCCCCTTCCAAGTATTAACTGGTATACCAGTTTTTCTGGTACTTCAGTGTATACTCCAGCAGCTCGTTTTGAGTGGTTTTTGACATAGCTTTGTTTAACTGTGTTCGAGGTAATGTAATTAAAAGGGAGATTTTTTCTCCTTTTTTCAGCCTTATATGTATTTCACAAATATTTCTCATGTCTCAGAACATTAGAGACACAATCTGTGCTTAGTCTTTGCCTATTATGGAATTTTATTAGACTTCACTCTGATGATTTGTGATCTTGTTTGGAGCGCTTATTTTTGAGAATTTTACACCTCTATTACCATTTAACATTTTTGACCACTAGGTGCAATAATAGTAATTCTATAAAAGCTAAATATGGCATTCAGCTCACTGCCCCACGTTTATGCGACATCTAGGAAGGTGGGTGAAACCAAGGAAAATGTTTGCCAAATTGTTGGTTTTCACTGTTCAGAAATATGAAGCAAAAAAGTCTGTGGATTTCAGTGTTTCTGTCGTGGTTAATTAGTCAATATAGTTATTTGCAGGAGTTTTGAATGATGTCACCTTGCATCCATGTGCAGAGATAATGCGCAGATCAGCAGGAATTCTGTCACCACCCTTAATCTCCACAATGTCACCAAGCACTACTTCCTCAGCATTAATGCTCTTCTTTTCACCATCACGGACAACCAGAGCTTGCTAAATGACAGGAAAAATATCAATAAGTGGTAACATGACCTCAATCCAGTTTCTCAGTGGAATAATATCCTATGTTTATACCTGAGGCACAAGGTTCTTAAAGGATTCCATGATCTTTGAGCTCTTAGCCTCTTGATAGTATGAGAAGCATCCAGTGATCATTACAACAGCAGACAGGACAATTCCGAGATACAGCTGCAGAAAAAAGTGTGTGAGTGTGTGTGTGTGTGTGATAGAGAGAGAGAGAGAGAGAGAGAGAGAGAGAGAGAGAGAGAGAGAGAGACGGAGATGGTTAGGGGTTTGAGGCAGGGGGAAGGTGAGGGGCAAAGGTGTTCGATTAAGTTACTGTGTAGATACCACTGGCATTTTCAAAGAATCGACATCATTTATTTTTCTTACATTATCATTTGCTGGTTCATCTTCTGCTGCAGCCTGGATTCCATAAGCTAAAAAACAAAGAATCGCTCCAATCCACAATAAAGTGGAAAATCCACCAAAGAGCTGTTTACAGAATTTGACCCATTCTGGGGTTGTAGGAGGAGGCGTCAGAGCATTGGGTCCATCACGTGCCAGGATCTCTTTGGCACGAGAAACAGTTAAACCCTTAACCAAAGTATGAAATCATGTTAGAAATTTGTTAATGGAAAATTTTCATCCTCATATAACACACAACAGTTGGCCTATTATTAGTGTTCTCAATTAATCAGACCTTCAAGTGTTGAACAAATTATTTTTAAGACTTTTCTTATAAAAATACACAATTATGTTGTCACTTGTCTAAACGTATACAAGAAAAAAAAAATTTAGTTATAAGACACTGCTAACTTTTACTTACTCTCTCAAGGTCAGTGCCATATTTGCGATGAAGCTCATCTAAGGTCAACTTATGGTCATCCTTCGTAAAAAAAAAACAGAAGACAGCAAAAATCGTAAGAAAAATGATCATTTATCATTGACTTTCTGACTTTTAAATTTTAAGGCAGAATTTCTCACCAGATCGACTTCTTTTTTTAGTTCGTCCATGTCCTTATCCTGCTTCTTTCCCTTTTTCTTCTTTTTCTCCCCATCTTCTGAGGTTGCTGCTAATTTATACTTATCACTGCCCTTCTGTGTAAAATGTGGCAAGAAAAAAAAAAAAATTTATTAAATCATTACCAAAGCACTAAACATATTAGAAATATCACAACTCATCTACAGCAAGCAAAAAATAAAATAAAATAAAAAAATCAGTTCATCAAAGCAGTTAAATTTTTTTTTGACACTTACACCTAATCCCATTTTTTTTCCTTTTTAATTTAATGTTCAGCAAGGCTTTTCCTTTTCCAGTCTTCTGGAGACATCTAAAAGCTCCTGCTGTTTCAAAATGGCTTCACAAACCTTTATATCCCACTTGCTCACCTGCCTGCAGGGGAGGAGATTCGAGTAAACTTGAGACAGGATTGGCAGATGTGTGTGGGTTTTTTTTCTCTCTCAATTTATAATTTGTGATCTATTTAACCTTCATTCCCACTTTTGAACTTTCAATGACAACCACTAGCAAAGGACAACCGAAGTCCTTCGCTGTAAAACCTACCTAGTTTTATGGGCCACTATTGCCAAAGAGTCTGTAAATCATTTACACAAACATGCATACTGACTGTACTATATTGCTTGTACTTAACTGCTGTTTCCTCTTTTCTCATTTTTTTTCTTTAGGAATATTACAGAAAACACTGTTAAGACCATCCCTGGAAACGATCAACATAATCTCTCTCCACTATAATTACTTGAGACTCAAAGGTAATAAAAGCCAAATAATGAAAGCCTACCTTGGTTTGCAGGTATTTTGTAAGCCACCAGGGCTTTTTAAACCTAGATCATGTTTTGTAAACGGCTGCCTGTTTGTTGTATGACGGTGTAAGATCGCTTAAGATAAGACAAGTACATCTGATATCCTCTCCACAATCCCACGATTCTCACGTTCATTTCAGCACAGTAAAAATGTGGCTACCAGAACGTCCATTTGCATGTGAATTTGCCTGAAACGTCTCTCCCACCACATACAAATAGTCTGTCGTGTTAGATACCTGACGAAACTCAGTATTACTGAATAAGGTGGTAGTGCAACAATTGAATAGTGTCTGTCAAGTGCACACACTTATGAAAAGGATCTTGCACAATGAGGACTCAGTTGACTGAAATGCAGACTGCAGGCATATCAACTTGTCTTTATCTTGTCTCAAGAGCAGCTTTTAAAAATCACAGTTGAGCATTTCACCTTGTTAAAGATTAAAATAGGCACCGTTCAACATAGTTACATTTTAATAAACTCTATTCCTCGCTCTCATAAAACTCCAACATTCATTAACTTGGAAGTGCCTGAGAGAGCACATTACACCACAGTGGAAGAACCAGTTTTATGCAAGCAAGTGACACAGACAAGACAAGTACCAATATCCAGAAGAACACGAATTTCACTGCAGAAAGGTTAATAATGCAGGATTGCCAGGTATCTAACTGGTTCAGGAATAGACCATTGTATCCACTTCCCTTAAAAAGTGCACTGAGCCAGACTGTACAGATCATTAACCTTCTCTGGCTGAGTTTGAAGCATGCGACGGTGCCCAATGGTACTTGGAAAAAAAGGTCTCCGTTTTAGCTGCGATTACAGGTCTTTCGTGAAAGTTGACATCCTTAAGATGTCTATCAAAATCTACGCCAGTGTCTGACACTAACCTTCATAAATGTTTAAACAAATCAATCAATACTTCAAATGACAGTATTGATTGAACAGTGAGACCATGTTGAAACCGCCATGAAGAAAGGAACTCGAAGTCAGTAAGACAGCATCTAGTATCTCCCCCATTTTTAGTGAATATTTTGCCTGATTATAACCTTTTTGTATTAGGCCTGGACAGGAGGGAAATATGAGGGTGAGTCAAAAATGATCCGCGCTCTTGCTGTAGAATTTATTTTAATCAACTTTCAGAAAAGACAGACATAATTTTACG
The DNA here is from genome assembly GCA_028566435.1 of Scorpiodoras heckelii. Taxonomy (NCBI): domain Eukaryota; kingdom Metazoa; phylum Chordata; class Actinopteri; order Siluriformes; family Doradidae; genus Scorpiodoras; species Scorpiodoras heckelii. The sequence goes on along the minus strand of JAOVVH010000034.1, from coordinate 3,407,088 downwards.
ACACAGTCTCCCTGCTTTTCAAAACACTTTGTCCATCTGTTAACAAGTTTTCGTATTCCCTCATTAAAAAATGGTTTAGGCCGAACTGCGAGCCACAAATGCACTGCTGTCTTCACCTCTTCATCAGACGTGAATATTCGTCCTCGTAGGGCTTCTTTCAGGGGACCAAACAGGTGATAGTCTGATGGAGTAAGATCAGGACTATAGGGATTAACACCTCAAATGCATTAACACCTCAAATGGAAGTTTTTGGAGAGTGTCGACAGAATGGGAAGTGGTGTGCAGATGTGCATCATCATGCAACAACACAATATCCTTGGACAGCAGTCTTCTGCGTTTTGTCTGAATGTGAGGCTTCAGCTCTCCAGTGAGCATCTCACTGTAACGAGCACTGTTGATTATTGAACCTTTTTCCTGATAATGTTCCAATACTGGTCCTTGAGAATCCCGGAAAACTGTAAGCCCCAATTTTCCTTGGTGCTTACACCGTTACCTTTTCCTTGGTCGGTGATTCAGGATGTTTCCATTCCATACTCTGCCGTTTACTATCAGGCTCGTAGTGGAAGTTTTAATATAACAGAAATGCAGATAATTTTTGACTCACCCTCAGTCATCAATGATCACAAATAACCATCAAACACAGTCTTATTAAGTTTATGTGCTGCTTCTTGACCTACTATAGAAAAACAGTAAAATTTTCCCTATTCTCCTTCCTATATCCCATTATTATTTATTCTGCATTTGTGGTTCCTATGTGGTAATAATGTCAGTGCATGTATTTCAGTGGATCTAGGCCTTGCCATGAGACAGATCTTTGACAAAGAATTCCTAGGGGTGGGGCACACACACACACACACACACACACACACACACACACACACACACACACACACACACACACACACACACACACACTGTATCTCAGAACTGGAACAAGGGTAATTTGAGGTAATTTGAAGTCCTCCCAATCCTCCCAGTATAACAGTTGTCATTTTGTTTGTTACTTTTCAAGCCGATCCTGAAAGCTGATTTCTGTCTCAACAACAAAAAGAAAAGCTTTTATAGGACCCTGGAGAGATGAATCTGTGTCCATGTACTTTTCTTTCAGCCACATGCAACGGATGGAAATTTCAGCGACAGACAACCAACCAAGAGGAAGAGTGGTTTCAGCAGATCAGGCACCCTAATAAATACTCACTGTGTTCTCTGTTTTCTTGTGCCTTCTGCAGGGATTTTTATTAAATAATGGAGTGCTAAATAAAGTAGCGAACATAATCCTGCACCCAGTGCATTGTTATTTCAAACAGACTGAACCTTTTGTAAGACATTTTGCTTAACAAAGTAGATTGAGGGGATACAATCCAAAGTAGATATTTGAATAGGTTTTGTTTAGAATAGTAAATGAAAATAATGTGCAAGAGTAGTATTGAATAAAATGTACTTCATTTCATTATAGTCATATATTTGTATGTTTTTACAAGTAACCATGAGGCACAAATAGCTAAACAATAGATTCTCTGTACCACAGACTAACCCAGTGGAATGTTAGGACTAAGTCTCTGAATGGCCACAGTCAGTCGCCCACACTGGTGCTTTTGTGTGAGCCAGGCATGCTGCTTGTAAGAGACCATTGTTATGTTCTTCTACCGAGGACAGAGACTTGTTTGCTCAGGTTACCAGAGTCTAACACCACCCTTCCCAACACAATTTTCCACTTCTCTTCTTTAGCAGAATTACCTGCTCTGATACTTCATGCACTTGGTGTTCTTGTCAACAGCATAACTTATTTTTACCCTGATGTTCCATATACAAGAATGGAATCAAATCTTATGGCATATTTTATGGCATATTTACTGAAATACATTTATGCTATGAATAATGAAGTAGATAGTGCTCAGTTTTCTCATAATCAAAAGAAACAAAACAATACTCCAAACATAATGACATACTGAACTTGCAAAAGACTCTTTACTGCACAATAAAGGTATATTTGACAATATTGTGATTTTACATTCTAAGAAAAAATTGTCTGTTTCACTGGTTTGTTTGTACAACACTGTGATTGTTTTCTTAGCATGCTGTTTTAAGCTAATACCCTCCAGTAATAACAGAGTGTTCATGGGGTGCCGTTTGTAAAAAAAAATCTGCACCTCCAGTATTCCTGAACAGTTTTTGCACATTTAGTACTGCCAAATGTAAAAAAAAAAGGCAAAACAGTTTTCAACTATCACATTTTAGAGAGAAATTCATGTCAAATATTGTAATACCATTTCAAGAGTTATATTATATACACCATATTATATTATATCAGCCATAACATTAAAACCACATGCTTAATATTACGTAGGTCCTCCTTGTGCCACCAAAACAGCTCTGACCCATTGAGACATGGCCTCCACAAAACCTCTGAAGGTGTGCTGTGGTATGTAGCACCAAGATATCAGCACCCGATCCATTAAATCTTGTAAGTTTCAAGGTTCCATGGATTGGATTTGTTTGTCCAGTACATTCTACAGATGTTTGATCAGACTGAGATCTGGGAAATTTGGAAGCCAAGTCAACAGCTTGAACCCTTGTCATGTTTCTCAATTGATTCCTGAACAATGTTTGCAGTTTTATCCTGCTGAAAGAGGCCACTGCCATTAGTGAATACCGTTGCCATGAAGGGGTGTACTTGGTCTGAAACAATGTTTAGATAGGTGGTACATGTCAAAGCAACATCCACATGAATTCCAGGACCCAAGTTTCCCAGCAGAACATTGCCCAGAGCAACACACTGCCTCCACCAGCTTG
>JAOVVH010000034.1:3017557-3027789 GCA_028566435.1 Scorpiodoras heckelii | reverse complement strand
ACACCATACTAATAAATTATTGTGGTCTAAAACCAGGTGTTTCAGTTTCATTGTCTAACCCCTGTATATATATTCTTCGGTATATATATATATACCCCCACCTCATTCTTCTTTCTCTTTCCTGCACTGTTTTCCCTTTTTTCCTCCCGAAGGCGTTTAGCACAGAAATGCTCTGATGATGAAGATTAGCAGGCTTCATAGGGAGGCTATTAATGACGAACAGACCATTTAAATAGAAATAACTGTGAGATCAAACCGTGGCGGTTATTCACCTCGGCTCTCACTCACACTTATCACAATTAAACGTTGGCCACTCTAATAGCACACACACTGATACATACATTACAGCTGGCTTTGAAATAACTCTTGAAACGTGGAATTTTTGTAGTTGGAATGGACTTCATTTACATATAAATTGCCCAGTGGGGTACAAGCGATAGTGTTTCCACACAAGTATTTTTTTTAAAAGGAAATCAAACGCATTTACAGATAAATAGATGAGAATTGTGTATGCATTTTTATCTCAAAACACACACACACATTTCCTTCCTTTATTTTCTACAGCATGATAAACCTACACAAAGACTGCTTGAGGAAAATGCTAAAGTCTTACACTCTGACCTGCTTGTTTACCAAAGTGTTTAAAGTTATATCTGAAATTTCTATAACATATCAGTATTAACATGTTATTAACACATACACTATAATTTTCAGCTAACTGACCATCTGCTAGTTGAATAAATCAGGGTAGAGAGTTTGCTAAAGCAAGCTGGTGAACATTTATGTCTTAGATAACTATATCGTTTCTGATAACATTAGCTAGTTTGCCACAGTATTTAATTCCACCTTCCAACACAGTTAGGTTCTGTTTAGTATAACAAAAAATATAACTCGAACTTTTATGTTCTATGTGTTTTAAAAAGCTAAGCGCCAGTTAGCGAACATTTCTAACAGTTATTTAGCTAAAAGCTTTGTTAACCTGCAAGTAGAACCTGAAGCTCTGTTGGCTTACAAATTTGCTGCAGCATTTATTGACACCACTGGCCATTGATGTTGTAATAATGTATAAAATAGGCTTTTTCTAATACACATAAGTTATTTTTATTAGTTTAAAATTTTAAACAATGATCAAAAGAGAGCTAATTTCTTCTTAATCAGCTAATCGTATTTAATCTACCACTGGTAACTGCAAGGTAAGAACACTTAATCAGTTAGAATGTAATATGTTTAAAATGACATTAATGAGCATAGTTTGTGGTATACGTTAAATAATAAATATATTTAAATTTTAATATTTTTAATATTAATATTTTTAATATTTTAATAAATATTTAAAGTATAAATAAATTTATACGTTCTTAGCCAGTAATTTCTAGAAAAATATCCATTTTAAAACCTCAACTTGATTTAGCCGAAGGTAACTAATGGTTAACCAGATTCTATCTTAGTTGGCTTGCTAGTTAGCCAAATCTGTTAACCTTGTTGGTTAATTTAGTACAATGTGTATATGTGTACACTGTACCAGAAAAACTGATAAACCAGTTAACACTTGGTAGGTCCCCCACATGATCTTGGAGGGAACGTTGCACAGTCCTCACGCTGAGGTTTGTTGAGGCCCCAGCATTGAATTCTGATGTTACTTGAGGCAGTGTTACACGTCTATCACATGAAACGATTCTTGCGAGACAATGCTAATCACGTTCATCCAGAGTCTTTTCACTGCCACACTGCTGTCATAAGTTATCTTGTAGTTACAGTACACCCTTGAAATGCTCATATGTGAAAATCCAAACTTTGCTTCTCCCTGCGAAATGCTATGACCCATCTCATGAGCTCCAACTATTAAACCATATTGAAAATCACAAAATCATGATAACTTGCCATTCTCACAGCAGAAAGAGCTCTAGATGGTTCCATAGATGCTTCCATTTTTATTAAATTGTTTTTTAAAGCTTCTTTGGTAATATTCATAATCCTCACAAAGTTTGTCTGCATGTGGCATACTTTTGTTTGGGTGTTCGCGAGCAAACATTGCTCAGTGCTCATTAGCTTGCAAATTAACTTTCAGCTACTAACAGAATGACATGTTAGACGAAGCCGATTTGTATGTAACAACATAATTAAACATAATCTGAGAGCAATTTCCAGAGGCAATGTCAATAACTTATAAGCTGGACAAATATTACAAGTTTTAAGAATACCAATGCATTAGCAAACAGATCGCTGTTAATCAGTTCAGTCAGCTAGCATTGCACTTTTACTGTAACCAACATTCAGCATCTTTGTCTTTATCTAGTGCCTATATTTAATGTAATTAGCTCATTATGAAGTTCCAGTGCTTATGAAATGAAACTTTTTTGACTTACACCCTTTTTTAAAGTATGTTGGAACAAAGAGCAGCATTTTTACTGCGTCGCTCTTTAACCCGGCCCATATGGTGCTGTTTCTGCAGTGCAAGCATAAAGTTTCACAATGGGAAGTTTTTTTTGAAGATTGTGAGGCAGCATTTGGCCAGTTTGCTGATATTTGTGTGTGGGTGTCCACTGGGAGAAACACATACAAGTAGGGTAACCACTCCATGATAACGATAGCCAATATTTGCACATATGTAGACATGTTTAGGCTACGTGAAAAGCTAATCAGACACACAGCTGTACAGTTCATTGTTCCTTTTCAAAAATGTAGGCCAGGACAAGTTCACCAGCGTGCTTATCCCACACGTGTAGATAAAAGCCGTCACTTTCACTCGGCTGTATCTCATTTCTCAAATCTAATTCACTTCCTTAATGCACTCTGTAGCCACCGGCTCCCATTTGGCAGCTGCCCAAACCCGAGCACTTCACTAATGAGACTCTCGGCTCTTACAGTGTTCAGAAAAAGCTCTTTAAATATCTGTTCACAAGCTACCAAAAACTGACGTTAATTAGCATCAAGCGGAGGCCGTGGAGGTGAGAACGGCTCCGTGTGCTCAAATAGTTTTAATCCAGGTCAGTGGATATGAGCACTGCATTAACTGCTAACGCTTTACTGTAGCAGTTAACGTTAGCAGCAATAGCAGCTTGTCATGCTCACAAAGTGGTTTAAATGTTGTATGGCCTTTATTGGAAAGTTCTGGTAAATGTTTTAGCTGCATGGTTATGATATGTCAGGTGACCCTGAGCTGCTCCTAGTTTGTTTAAAAAAACAGAGGTAATAATAATTTTATAATATTAACACTATGTACACAAGCATACAATGTATGTTGAGCAGAACAGCTGGGATTAAGCAATCGGTGTCAGTTTGTTTTGTGTTTTTAGCAAATATATTAGTGCTGTCAAATTAACGTTCATTAACGCGTTAAAGAATTAATCGCGATTAAAAAAATTAATGCCACTAAAAATTTTTTTAATGCAGTTTACAAATTTGTTAAATTATGCAAATCAGCGGCGCTGTCAGTGAACACAAACATTCCGAAATTGACCATTACGTTACTCGTTTTAGGCCGCATTCCAATAGCAAGTGTCCATAAGCTGTATCCCTGCTCCCTACACACTACACTGTGTACAGAATAACAAGGGCCCTTCATAGGGAACTCGGTCACTAAAACGACTCTATTTCAACAGCGGACGGCATTACACTGGTTGTGTTCTACAAGACAGCAAATTGGCAAATAAATTCCTTTAATTAAACTCCAACTCTAATCAGTATATCAGATGAACGAAAGACAAAAACAATTTTTTTATTTCAAATAACGAAAAGACAAATGATCATTAATATTTCACTTTTATCAAAAAAAGTCAAGTGAATAATGAGGCAACATTCAACAGTTGTTTCTCTTTCATTTTCAATGGCTCTACGATACCGACCTGCATGTACAACACAAATCAAAATGTGGGTTAAAACCACGATTGTGTGTGTGTGTATATGCATGTGTGTGTGTGTGTGTGTGTGTGTGTGTGTGTGTGTGTGTGTGTGTTAGAACACTATAAACTCATAATATCATGGCAATATTAGGCTTTCAGCCATTTCTTTGAAGACTTATTTTTCAGGGGCAAAAATGAGTGTACAACAGACATCTTTAATAGTAAAAAGAAGACGAATTTGATGCACAAGTTTGAATATTTTGGGGGGTTCTCTGAAGTCAAACAAGGGTGACCCTGTATTACACATACCGGTTCAAAAATATACACACAGCACATCTAATATTTGGCTAATTGCACCTTGCACCTTGACCACTTGCTTCTGGCCACCATTAACAATCTTATTGCCAAATACTGTTTGGATATTTGACCACTCATCTTGGCAGAACTGGTAGAGATCAGTTAAATTAGTTGGTTTCCTGGCAAAGACCTGACTTTTAAGCTCACACCACATATTTCTGATTACGGTAGGTTTTTAGGAAGGCCATTCCAAAATCTGAATGTTAGTCTGCTTTGTCCATTCCACAACCGGCTTTGATGTGGGTTTGAGATCATTGTTCTTCATTATTCCATACAATTCATGCAAAGTAACAGTTCATGCAAGGTAGCAGTTCCACTAGCAACAAAAGCTATCACCACCATGATTAACAGTTGATACAGTGTACTTAGGGTTGAATGCCTGACCATTACTCCTCCAAACATACCCCTGGTCATTGTGGCCAGACACCCAATCTTCAGTCTAATCTGACCATTAAACCTTCCTCCAGAAGGCTTTTTCGGTAAGCTGCAAATGGTAATTGAGCACTGACAGGTGAAGTGAATAACATTGAATATGTCATTACAATGTCAATTGTCAAGGTTTGGGAAATATTAGGCAGCAAGTGAACAGTCAGTTGTTGAAGCCGATGTGTTGGAAGCAGGAAAAATGGGCAAGCATAATGATCTGGTCGACTTTGCATCAGAGCATCTCCAAAATGGCACGTCTTGTGGGGTGATCCTTGTACACAGTGTTTACTACCTACAAAAGGTGGTCCAAGGAACGACAACTGGTGAACCAGAGACAGAGTAATGGGCACCCAAGGCTCACTGATGAGTGTGGGGAGCAAAGGCCAGTCCATCTGGTCTGATCCCACAGAAGTGCCATTGTAGGACAACTTGCTGAAAAATGTAATTCTGGCTATGATAGAAAGGTGTGAGAGCACACAGTGCATTGCAGCTTGGTGCAAATGGGGCTATATAACCACAGACCGCTTAGAGTGCCCATATTCACCCCGTTAACCACTGAAAACACCTACAGTTGGCACAGGAGCATCAGAACTGGGCCATCGAGAAATGGAAGATGGCAGCCTGGTCTGAAGAATCATGTTTTCTTTTACATAGTCTGGGCAGCCAGGTGTGTGTGTGTGTGTGTGTGTGTGTGTGTGTGTGTGTGTGTGTGTGTGTGTGTGTCATTTCAATGAGGAAGAGATGACACTGTGATGCACTATGGTAAGAAGGTAAGCCAGCAGATTCAGTGTGATGCTCTGAGAATGTTATGCTGGGAAATCGGGTTGGTATATGTTACTTTGACACATACCATCTACCTAAATCTTGTTGCAGAACAAGTACACCCCTTTCATGGCAATGGTATTCCCAAGTGGCAGTGGCCTCTTTCAGCAGGATAATGTACCCTGCTACAACGCAGAAATTGCTCAAGTATGGTTTGAGTAACATGAGAAGTGTTGAAGGTTTTGACTGTGCTTCTGAAGTCCCCAGATCTCAGTCTGTGGGATGTGCTGGACAAACAAATCTGATTCCTGGAGGCCACACATCACAACCTAAAGTATGTAAAGGATCTTGCTGTTAACATTTTGGTGCCATCTACCACACTGGAGTCCACGCCTCGATGCGTCAGAGCTGTTTTGGCCACACAAGTGTACCTACAGAATATTAGGCAGGGTGTTTTAATGTTATGGCTGGTCTGTGTATATGTAATAAAATAAACAAATACTTGCATTCTCAATTCAGCTTCCACTTCTTAGTAAAATAAGAATTGGCTCTAGCCTTAATTGTAAACTCTTACAGTAGTTTCAGCTCCAAGGCAAATGTAAATTCAAGACAACTGCTGCTGCTTACACAAATAGTGATCATTAGCAATGCAAAATCAATAGCGTTAACACACCGGTGCAGCTTTAATGAGCACAGTTCATCTCATCAGCTCAATAGGGCTGCGCTGTTTGGAGAAGGACTAAGTGTACACTAATATTTTTCATACTGATCCATTATTTTATACTATTCCATCCTGCTCCTATTTCTACTCATGTCCTGTTAACTTGTTCCCCATATACACCCTGAGGGTGTGTTTTAGCATTGTTTTACCACACAGATTTTTTATTATTTTTTTGCATAGGTTTATTTGAAGTGTAAAGAAGTGGATGTGTTCCCTATCCAGAATCTCCTGAGATGGGTCGATGAGGCTCCACTGTGTACCACATCACCTGAGGTTATTGTTCTCTCACAATCGTGCTCCTGTAAAAAGGGTCTCTCTAATTGTTCTTTGCCTCGAGCTGTCTCTGGGGCGCCGGCTTTGGAGACATTTGGCTTGTTCAGAAAAGTGAAGAACGAGGCCTGTGCTGTGGTTCTTGCTCTTGTTAGCGCTGATGGCAAATGTTATGTTGAGGTATAGAGTTAAAGCAGTTGTTGTGTTATTATGTGCTCATAAGTGTGTTTGTTGTTTAAAGGTGGAGTTCTACAAAATACAGCAAATGAAAGTATATGCTTTCATTTTTACACCTCTGTTTTTAGCTGAAGAAGCTGTGTGGTACTATGTAATGTTGCAATACTGAGATATGTAACAGCGTTTGGGGTATTAATAGAGTACAATTAATGAGTGATGGAATGTCAGGAAGCTGAATAGGCCGATCAAAATCCAGCAGCTCTTTGGTGTATATACAGTATAATGGTTAAGGGTTTTAACCTTATATTATGTTATGTATATTGTAGTTGCAGATAATGAAGTGAGCAAAGTTAGTGCATGAAGTTTCAATGCAGTGTCATGCATTGACATAAACAATGGGTTGTCCAAAATAATCATTTTAAAAAAGATGCTTGGATCCAAACATTTAAAATGGACTCAGTGACATTTTGGTTTGATGGCCAAATTGGCCTAAATTAAATAAATGACCTTTAGTCTCAATGTCCAAAACAGAGCATCTGATGGTTGAATTTTAGGTATGATATCTAAAATAATGTAAATTATTCAGAAAGGGTGCATACCAGATATTCCCTAATGGCTGCGGCCTCTTTCAGCAGGATAATTTGCCCTGCCACATTGGAAAAATTGTGCAGGAATGGTTTGAGGAACATAACAATTGAATTGGCCTTCGAATTCCTCAGATCTCAGTTCGATTGAATGTCTGTGGGATGTGCTAGACAAACAAGTCCAATCCATGTAGGCCCTATGTCGCAACTTACAGGACTTTATAGGAGTTCCAGACCTCCTCTGGCATTAACATCAGCACAAAAACTGTGCACCTAATGCTTAATGGAATGGGTTTCCTTGGGTGAGTAGCTGCATGAAAGCTTTACATCACCAAGTGTCTGATGGAGTGGTAAATCTTGTAGAAAGCGTTCTCAGAAGAGTGGAAGGTGTTATAGCTGCAAAGGGTGGAAGAACTCCATATTAATGCATATGGATTTAGAATGGAGTGTCATAAAAGCTCCTGCAGGTGTAATGTGTAGGTGTCCAAATACTTTTGTCCATATAGTGTATGTATTTTAACAGATTTCCAATACAGGCCCCACCCCATCCCAGAAAAGGCTCAAGTCCACACATGTATGGCAACAACACATGAAATCCCCCAGCTTGGGCATCAGCCCCACCACAGCAGCTTTTCACAAAAAAGTCAGTGTACTATTTGACACACTAATGACCCCTGAAAAGAGATGTACCTCCTTGTCTGTGCCATGGATTACATCAGTGAAAGAATCTACAGACAGACCAAAAATCCTGCTTGCGACAAGTAAACAGCCCCTTCCTGCCCCAAGTCTCATTCGACTAACTGCCTCCAGCCTACAAATGTCAGCGGTGTCCTTTCTGTTTATACAGAAAGTTGGTGATGCTACCATATATATAGCATTAACATTTACAATCTAACAATTGTGTGTGTGTGTGTTTGTCTATTTGGAAACATTTAAATAAAAAAAAATATTGATTTAAATTGTTATTATTTATTTTTTCCCTTTTCTTTAATGCCACATGTACAACAAGTCACATCTGTATGACAAAATCAGTAGCTTTTGGCTTATTAAAATGATTCTAGTTGTCAGAAATGGAAATGAAGAAGTGTTACATGGTTTTATTAAATGGTCATCAAAATGACGATGAACGCAAAGCTCCTTTATGAAACTGCCAAAGGAAGGTGAAATACTTCTCGAACATTCTTTCATTATTAAATGTGAAAGACTTTAATAATCACCTGGGTGAATTAAGCAGAGCTTTTCACTCCATTCTCTTCTATACTTTTATCCTTTTTTTCTTTTCAGATTATTTTAATTTCCAGGCCTGTGGAAGGTGCAGATAATTTTTCTTTTTACTGTTTTAGCACTGATTAAGCTATACAAAGCTGTGAGGTTGTTGCTAGCAGCTTAAAGCATCCATTTAAAAGTCTCATTTTTGAGTGCAGTGATGTTTGAATTTTAATTTTAATCTTTTAATTTTACATCAGTGTACAACAGAAAATTCTGTGACAGAAATGAAAGGACCAGTCAGTCAGGAGCAGTATTTCTTTTTAAGCATCTTCATAAATTTTCTTTTTTTATATAGATTTATTTTAAACATTAACATGCTAATCACCAAATAGCATTACAGCAAACATGCTAACTACAAACTCGCATTAGAGTAAACATGCTAACCACAAACTAGCATTATAGTAAGCGTGCTAACTACAAACTAGCATTATAGTGAACATACTAACTACAAACTAGCATTACAGTAAATATACTAAACACAAACTAGCCTAACAGTAAACATACTAACCATAAACTAGCATTATAATAAACATACTAACCATAAACTAGCATTACAGTAAACATGCTAATCACAAACTAGCATTATAGTAAACATGCTAACCACAAACTAGCATTAAATTAAATATACTAACCACAAACTAGCATTAAATTAAATATACTAACCACAAACTAGCATTAAATTAAATGTACTAACCACAAACTAGCATCATAGTAAACATACTAACCACAAACTAGCATTATAGTAAACATACTAACCATAAACTAGAATTATAGTAAACATACTAACCACAAACTTGCATTAAAGTAAATATACTAACCACTAACATTATGGTAAGCATGCTAATCACAAACTAACATTATGACAAGCAAGTGAAACACAAACTAGCATCATAGTAGAGTAATTAAAATGTAATTGTTAGTGTAAATAACTAGTAAAGGAACATTTGAAGGTGAACAGTTTGAGTAGAGACTTTTGGGCAATAATTACGGGTGCTCTGTAAATAAAACAGGTTCTTGACGGTAAATATTAGCTGGCAGTCTAATTACAGGTGAGGAAAGCTGCGCTAGCGGAGATCAGTGTGACAACACTGAGGCTAATCATTCGGAGAAATCTGTTTAGGAAATACACCGAAATCTCATGCAAACTTTTTATACCATCATCGCTCCTTTTTCTTCTCAAATTGAAGAGAGGAATGAAAATCCTAAAAATAAATAAATAATAATAAAAAACAAACAAACAAACAAACAAACAAACAAATATATAAATAAATCCTTACTCAAGGACATCTAAGCTTCATTCATTATTCCAACATACTGTACTGAACATCGTACTAGAGCTATTCCTGTCAACATTAAATATGTACATATGCATACAAAAGAATTGTTAGATACATTTTATAATAAAATATTAACAAAAATCTATTAATAAAAAGATTCATTTGTGTAAAACAAAATATATATATATATATATATATATATGGCATGCCTACAAAGACCTCTCCTTATTATGGGGAAAAATTGCATTTACAATAAATATCCTTCCATATTTCCATAATTATATTGGAATTTAATTTTCATTTTATTCCCAATGCACTGTATTTTATTATTTTATTATTTATTTTATTATATTATTTTAGCGTAATATTTCATCTTGATTGATTGCTTGATTATATGAAATAATAATAATAATAATAAAAAAAAATAATAATAAAAATAATAATAACAAAACAACAACAACAACAAAAATAATATAATAATAATAATAATAATAATAATAATTATTATTATTATTATTATTATTATTATTATTATTATTATTATTAT
>JAOVVH010000034.1:2917897-2929231 GCA_028566435.1 Scorpiodoras heckelii | reverse complement strand
TGTTCTACAGAATGAAATGTCTGAATGAGTGCTCATACAAGACTGGTGATTCCATACTTTTTGCCAGGGGTTGTATTATCATTGAGTCTTTGATTGCCTGCTTAATGACCACACCAGGAACACTCAAGCCAGCCTCACTCATTAACTGACTAAATTGCACTGCCATGTGGGTTGGAGAATATTTTTCAAGTTACGACTGATGCCAAGTGTTATAGACCAACAAGGTCTATGCCAGTTTTTGAAGATGACCTCATTTAAGGGTAATCGGTGCAATAGTGCTTTTGGGGTGACATTGGGATGATTGCTTGTCCAATTTAAAAAAAAGCCATTAGACAGTTTAGGGTTTTATCCTCTCCCAAATACCCAGCCATGGAACGATATGATGAGGAACATGGAACAGGAGTTCCCTACGCCTTTTTGTTACCAACAACTAAGTTGTCTCTTCTTTAGTTTGAGTGTCCTGTGCCACTCAATATAACCTATCCTTATTCCAAAAGTGGTTTTGTAATAGCAGCTAACTGCTGCTTCGCTAAAAAAAAGGAAATTCAACTGTTAAAGCATGTAATTAGATATAACCTATCAGTGAATTTGAGTTTAATGTTGGTTTATTACCAATAAAATTAAATTGTAAACACCACCAAAACCACACGAATCAACATTTAACCCATTCAAAAGCACTAACAATATAGGAAACAATTACCAATTGTAATGCATATTTTAGAAACTCAAAGGGAAATACAGTAGTTAATACCAGAGAAATAGATCAAAGTAAAGGCTTTTGTAAAGCAAAAACCTTATCTATTAAAGCATGCATCTATATCTATTAAGGCATTTTAATACCCTGTTATAAGAAACAAAACAAACACATACTGTAAGCTTGTCTTGAAATACCCAAGGGGAATCCCACATTGGGTGGAGGGAAGGAGCCTTCTCCATCCTCTGATAGCCCTTGCAGCACTTCCCCCACCAATGTGGTGCCCATTTCATGCCATGACCCACTACTACAGGACCCATCCACAAACATTTCCCTCGGTATTGCCTGGAACCCTCAAAACAATTAGTGAATGGTTGAAGCATAGCATAACTTTCACCTCCACTTTATGCTTTTGCCCTGATAACGGAAAAAATGACTGGCATCAGAGGATACAAATATCCCCATGCAGACACCTGACCTTCAGCAATGAATCATGCTTTGGTGGACTATCACAGGTTCCCCAAGGCCTGATGTGTACTTCCTTGTATACTCAATAGAATGCAGTACATTCTTATGGTGAGTACAGGATGTTCCCCTGTTGAGAAACAGGTGGACCATGGGGAAACATTACAGAGCTAAAGAAGTAAAAGTGAAGTGTCAACTGGGTCCAGGTTGCTGGTTTCAAGAGATAAGATACAATAAGAGAGTAGGAGAAAGAGATCAAGAAAGACCATAGACACCTGGACAAGGATCTGTTGCCATGTGATCCTCTGGCAGCTGCACGGATTCATCAGAGATGTTGATGGTGACATGATAGGCTGGTGACAGGTCCCACTCTGCCATTTCTGTCAGGAATTAAGTGATGAATTGCTCCAGTGCCATCCTCTAGATAATGTTCTGTGTCTTGCTTCTGTGCCATCAGACACCTGTGACAGGAGTCCCTCAGCTGTTGCATATAGTTGAAGAGGTGACCAAACTCGGGGGACTACAGTGACTGGATGCTGGTAATGGTGGTCCTCTTTGGGTGTCCAGGCAATATGCTGCAGCACAGCTTTTTTGATGCTGAAACACTCCAATTGTGTCTGTGATGGTTCCCCTAATATAGGGAGGAGTTGCAGAGACCATTTATCCCCCAGCCACACTCAAAGAGCTCCAGGAAGGCCCCAACACATTCGTGAATTCCATCTTGGTGAGCGTCATGTGGCGCAACTGCTGCTTGTTGTGCAAGTGAAGGAGCGCCTGGTGGTGGGTTTGGTGGGGAGAATTTGACATTCTCACTAAGTGATGAGACTTCCATGGCAGTTGCAGAAGTCTTCCCTTCCAGTTTGACCCTCCTTTCCATCCACAGCTGATCTTTGACTATGCCCCTGCTGCTACAGTATCCAATCAGATTGCAGTTCCCACCAAAAATGTCACTGTAACCAGTCAAATCACAGTTTCTGCCCACAAGAAAACTACAACCAATTAGACCACAGTTTCCACCAAAAATGCCACTGCAAATAATCAGACCAGTGTTCCCACCAACAGTGATATTGCAACCAATCTGACCGCAGTTCAAACTGAAACTATCATTTTGTTAATCAGATCAAAGTTCCCACCAAAAAAAATGTCACTGTAATCAATCAGATCGCAGATTCTGGCAAAAACTTCAGGTCACAGTTCTGAATCAGCAGGTAAAATTTAACTGTAACCAATCACAATGCAGTCATATAGCATTTTTTGATATAGTATATTTTAATCAAATAAACATTTGTAAAAAATAAAAATAAAAAAAATAAAATGAATAAATGAATAAATAAATTAATAATAATAATAATAATAATAATAATAATAATAATAATAATAATAATAATAATGTTAGGAATCCACTTGAGGAGGTTGGAAACAATTGCAGATATTTATTAAACAAAACAACCATATACTCAACGGAAGTCAAAAGCATGATCAAAAGGGCAAAACGGAAAAGCACTTGGCAAAAGGCGAAACATAAACTTGCTGGACATAGCGTCAAATAAGGCAGATCTAAACGTGGTCCATGACACATGACAAAGATACGCACAATGATCCACACTGAGGAATGTGTAAACAGTCCTTTTTATATCTCCCCAGCACGGGCTCTTGGCTGATTCTCTAAATGAGCACCAGGTGAGCTCGTTGAGGCTAAAACTAGGGATCTGTAGTTCTTGGCTGTAGTCCCATGAGAGGGCGTTTTTGGCACCCTCTCATGTCGGCGGACATGACAGAACCCTCTCCCAAGGGTGCAGCTCCGAGGCCCCCAAAACCCACACTACACCGCGTGGTGGGCCTTGGCCATGGGGGGCAAAGTTCAAGTTCATTTCAGGACATGACGGCTGTCTTTGATGCCCATCCGCAACCGTGGAGCTTGGTTGAGTGTTCTTCCCAGGGGATCCCATGGGAGTGACGTCCTCTGTGAAGCCAAAGGGGGAGCGACGATCTGAATGGAGACAGAGGGGGGAGCGATGCTCTTAGCGAGGCCAGAGGGTGGAGTGATGTCCCGAGCGGAGCCAGAGGGGGGAGCACTGATCTCTGCGAGGCCAAAGAGAGGAGCGACGGCCACTGCGGAATGAGAGGGGCTGAGCAACCTGCCAAGCAAGGCAAGGATCCGGAGCGACGTCTGGAGTAGACCAGGCAGGTGGAGTGACTGCTCAGGCTAAGTAATGAAGAGGGGTGACGTCCTCAGTGGAGCGAGAGAGCAGGGCGACGTCCTCAGGCGGACGGCCAGGAGGCAGAGCGATGATCTCTGTGACACTAGAGGGCAGAGCGATGTCCTCAGCTGAGCAGGCGGGCTCTGCAGCATCCTCAGCCAAGCAAGAATGCATGGTGATGTAGTCAATGGAGTAAGAGGGCAGAGTGAAGTCCTTGGTGGAGCCAGCAGTCACCATGAGGTGAACATTGGGGCAGGATGGTGAGGTGACATCCTCAAGTGTGCCAGCAGGCACAGTGACGTCCTCAATGGAGCAGGCTAGCGAGGTGACGCTCCATTTGGCAGATCATTCTGTTAGGAATCCACTTGGAGAGGTTGGAAACAATTGCAGATATTTATTAAACAAAACAACTATATACACAACGGAAGTCAAAAGTACAATCAAAAGGGCAAAACGGAAAAGCACTTGGCAAAAGGCGAAACATAAACTTGCTGGACATAGCGTCAAATAAGGCAGATCTAAACGTGGTCCATGACACATGACAAAGATATGCACAATGGAAATGCTTAAACAGTCCTTTCTATATCTCCCCAACGCGGGCTGTTGGTCTGATTCTCTAAACGAGCGCCAGGTGAGCTCATTGAGGCTAAAACTAGCGATCTGTAGTTCTTGGCTGTAGTCCCATGAGAGGGCATTTTTGGCGCCCTCTCGTGCTGGCAGACGTGATAATTAATAATAATAATAATAATAATAATAATAATAATAATAATAATAATAATAAATAACACATAGCACATACTGTGTTATAAAACATCTTTAAGTAATGCCTAGTCCAGAAATATTGGCACCTTCATGAATGAAGCAAAAATGAAGTTGATGATTGATGGAATCATAGATGGGTGCTGTATAATTTTATATTAATACATTTACATTTCTGGCATTTAGCAGACACTCTTATCCAGAGCGACTTCCAGTTATCTCATTTATACAGCTGAGCAGTTGCAGGTTAAGGGCCTTGCTCAAGGGCCCAACCGTGGCAGATTGGTGGTGCTGGGATTCAATACAATTATAAAAGCCTACATAGTGCTTTTCTTTAGTGCTAAACTATTATTCAAAAGCATATTGGCATCCTTAAATGTTGTGAAGGGAATAATAAAAAAAAACCCAGACATAATTCTGAACATAATTCTGTAGTTTAATGAATTTTGATAAGTATTGCCTTTCTTCTTTTGGTTTTTTTTGTTGTTGTTGTTGTTTTGTTAAATAAATACTCACAGTCCTGGGTTGGTAATAACAATTTATTTGTTTGGCTTCGTGTGGAAAATTGCACTGTTTGTCCATGATATGCCTCAAATTGGAGACATTGTATGGATTAGATTGAAACTGATTAGGTCTTTGGTGTAAAGTCTCCCAGTTTCAGTGTCAGAAATGTCAGTTCAAAATCAATACTATACTGTTAGTGTCCAGTCCAGTGTTTGTGGATATACAAGTCTTTTTTACCTTTCTTTTTTTCCCATTTTGACACCTGTTGTGCTAAAATTGGTTATGCTACATTGATATGTGGTACTTAAAAGTTTTTGACAGCTCTGAGTTTACAAATAATCAGTCAGTGGTAAGTGATTTGGCAGTAGGGCAAAACCCATGGTTCAGCTTGTGGCCAATGCTTTTTTTAATATTTATCAGAATTTTTCTTTATTTACTATTTAGAATGACTACTTCTATTATTACTAATTTTACCAAAACATCATCAGTAAATCTTGATGTTTCTGTCACTGTACATTCTGTATAATACATTTATTAACTACTAGCTAACAATCCAAAATTTCAGGCTTAGTCATTAGCTAGTTTTGTCTCTATGTACAGTACATCGTTGCCTGGCAACACTGCATGCATTTTGATTTGAAAGCATCATATCTCACAAGCAGCCTGTCATTTGGATAGACGAGAAGTTGAGTTGTGGCAAATGAAGATAAATATTCAGTCTGAAGAAATACGATCAGGCGAAAAAAAAAAAACTTCCCAGTGCATTGCTATGGCTGCTAAGGTAATGGAAAAGACTTCTGGAATGCGTCCTTGATTGTTTGGCAATTCAGCTAACGAAATACTTTAAAATCTTGTAGCCACAATATATTCTAATGACCAAAATAATCCAATGGCAACCATATTCCCCATTGGTAGTGGCCTCTTTCAGCAGGATAATGCGCCCTGCCACACTCCAAAAAATTGTTCAGGAATGCTTTGAGGAACATGACAAAGAGAACAAGGCGTTGACGTGGCCTCCAAATTCCCCAGATCTCAATCCAATCGAGCATCTATGGGGTGTGCTAGACAAACAGGTCAGCTTCATGGAGGACCCAACTTGTAATGTACAGGAATCAAAAGATCTGCTGCTAACAACTTGGTGACAGATACCACAGCACAACCACAGAGGTCTTGTGGAGTCTTTGCCTTGACGGGTTAGAGCTGTCTGGGTGGCACAAGGAGGACCTACACAATATTAGGCAAGCGGTTTCAATGTTATGGCTGATCAGTATGTATATATCAGCAGTAACATGGTCCTCCTTGTGCTGGCAGAACAGCTCAAAACCCCATATGCAGAAGCTGTGATGCACTGTGTGTTCTGACATCTTTCTATCAAAGCCAGCATTAACGTTTTCAGCAATTTGTCTTACAATACCTCTTCTGTGGGATCAGAGCAGATGGGCTGGCTTTGCTCCACACATGCAATGAGCATTGGGTGTCCTAGACCCTGTTAGCGGTTCACTAGTTGTCCTATCATGCACCACTTTTGGTAGGTATTAACCACTGCATACTGGAAACACCCCACAAGTTTTGAAGATGTTCTTACCCAGTTATCTCGCCATCATGATTCGGCCCATAGATCCTTACAACTGCCCATTTTTTTCTGTTCCCAATGTATGAACCATGAGAACTGGCTGTTCACTTCCTGTATAATATGTCCCACCCCTTGACAGATTGTAAGGAGATAATCATGGTTATTTACCTTCACCTGTCAGTGGTTTTAATGTTATAGCTTATCGGTGTTTATATACATTTCTATTTCTATGACCTTAAGTGACTGCTCCTCTCCCTCCTCTTGGTTTAATAAACTGCCCACAGGATATTAAACTCTGGACAACATAAAACATCAAGCGGATAAGAAACTAATCTGGCATTTCCATGGCTGGAGGTTGCTCTTGGAAACCTTGGAACCAGCATAAAAATGGCACTGCCTAATTATTTAGAGGTTTGATTACTGATGCAAAGTACATAAGCCAGCAACAAGTTGTAATTTCATCTCAATCTTTATCTTACTCATCTTAATCTCTACTGGTTACCTGAGTGTCTCTGCTTCACGCCAGGTCACATCACGCCACTGTGTCACTGATTATTTCCCCAGAACATGGCACTGAATGACAACATCACACTGTCTTCTATCTAAATGTGTGTGTCAGAGTACTAGAGCTTAGCGAAGCTGGATGGACTGCTGAGAGCCTCGAGGATAAATAGCAGTAGCTTTCCTCCTATCCTCTCACAGATAATCCACAATGACAGAGAGACAGACAGCCAGAGAGCGAGATAAAGATTAGCGATAGACAATAATCATTTCAGAAAGATGATTTTCCACCCGTCGTTGCATCTTCTCAGAAAAATGAAAGCTTGTTCGTCCTGGTGCAAGGGTGGAACAAAAGACGCAGATTAGATCTTCATAAAGATTAAAAAAATTACTGCAAGGAAAGGAGAGCATTTTCCCCGTGGAATGGAGGTTTAACAGGTGTAAGGATAGAAATGTGTCAGATTGCATCACATGGGGGCCAGGGGAAGGGGCACACAGAATGTGACTGAGAGAAGAAAGGAACTGAAAAACTTGTATTCACCAGATTATCATGGGACACCTGGAAATTTTGAGATGAGCTCAGGTTTTTTTTTTTAAACTAAACCTTTGTGTACAAAGAAATGATTATACAAGTTAAGATGCAAGGTAAAATACAAGGTAAATAATCAATGAAAGAGTGCTAGTCCTAATCTCATGGGATTTTCACTGATGTGGTCTTCTGCTATTGCAGCTCATCTGCATCTTGACTGGACGTGTTGTGTGTTCTGAGATGCTTTTCTGCTGAACATGGATGTACACAGTGGTTATACTAGTTACTGTTGTCTTCCTGTCATCTCAAACCAGTCGACCAATTCTGCTTTGACCTTTCTCATGAACAGTGTGTTTTGACCCACAGAACTACTCATCCCTGGATATTGTTTGTTTTTTCGCAACCACCCAAAGAGCCCATCTGATCCATAACCAAGCCAGATTTCTGAAGTTGTTTTCCCCCCAAATTATTTTTTCAATTTAGTGCAAATTGGTTTTTTTAAATATGTTTTTACTACTAAAGTTTTGCAAAACTTTCCTCTAGATTCTTCTGCTAAACATTTTTTAAAAAATAGACAGATCTTTTTTCTATTATTATTATTATTATTATTATTATTATTATTGTTGTTGTTGTTGTTGTTGTTGTTGTTGTTTTTGTGTGGTGATGCAGTCAGTAATGCTGTTGCCTTGCAGCAAGAAGGGCCTGGGTTTGATTCTTGGCTGGGTGGCTAGGGCCCTATTTGTGTGGAGTTTGCATGTTCTTCCTGTGCCTGCCTGGGGTGTTTATTTGTTTCCTCAACTTATTTTTGAACTTTTTTATGTAACTATACTTTACTACACAGAAAAGGCTCCACCAAAGGCTTAGTCTTTGCAAGCAAGGATGGGTCGTGGTTCAGCACTTTGTGCCAAACTTCATGAGAGAATTGTCAGTCAGTTCAAATACAATGTTTCTCAGTGCAACATTGCAAAGAATTTAGGTCTTTCACCATCTATAGTTCATAATATCATGAAAAGGTTCAGGGAGTCAGGGGAAATCTTGGTACGTGAAGGCCAAGAGTGGAAACCGCTGCTGAATGTGCGTGACCGTCAAGCCCTCAGGCGGTATTGTTTGAGAAACTGTCATGCTACCATGATGGACATAGGCACATGGGCTTCGTAGTACTCTGTAAAATGTATTATGTAATGATGAAGCCATATATTAATTTATTTATAAATGAAACACCAGCTAGTCTGAGATGGACTGAAATACAGTGGAAATGTGTGTATAATACAATAATAATAATAATACACCTTTGTCAATTTGACCACAATACCTGACAAAAAATGTTTTTAATAATAGTAGTAGTAGGAGTAATAGTAGTAGTAGTATTCATAGTAGTAGTACCTTTTACAGCAGTTTTTTTTTTTTCACGTAGAGAAAGTGTTATAGGATCTTTCCATCACACCACAAACACTCCTACTGCCTCCTCATTTTGCCACATTAGCCCCAATGACAGGGTCAAACTGCTCAAATGGAGCCTATTAAAGTACCATGAGAGCCACTAATAATGATTAAGAGGCTTGGTAACATTTGCCCCATGTGTTATGGCCCATGCTGGAGAGGGAAAATAGCAGGAAATAATTTTTTGTCACATTTAGAGTTCAGTGGGTATAAAAGCTGGAGAGAGGAAAACCAGGTGAGCAAGGTCATGCTAAAGCTCCATCCCACAAAAACATTGTTCGCCTGTAAGTAAGAATTATTTAGAATAAATTCCTATGTGTTAACCCCACCCCTCATACTAGCATTAAAAACTTAGATCTGTTCAAGTCTCAACTACATGTGAAATTTTGAAATAGTTAGCCATACTTACGTATTACATATTAGCTATATTACTATTGTTACTGGGTTTTTTTTTTTAGCTATAACATTTTCCTGACTTTTTCATACTAGTTTACCAAATTTACTTTGACCACTGATCTTTGAGCAGTATTTGTATACAAATTTTCTTTAGACGGTTTTCTTTCCTAGCTTTACTGAACATTTCTACTAGCTTTAACATTTGTACTAAACATGTTTAGATATTTTAACTATTGTGGTTAACTGCACATTTTTGACTTTTTTATTTTTATTTTCGTGAAACAAGTTTGAGCAGCCTGAATTGGGTATACTAAGTTTAGCAGTTTTGCTGTTTTAGCAATTTTGTCCATTGTTTTCGTATACATCTTTTAGTAGGTTTAGAATAGGTAAATATACAGTTTGTCAAGCTAGCGTTAGCAATTTTTTTTACCTGCTTCTTTTGTTAAACATATTAAAAATAAGTACAAAAAAAGTAAGAGGTTTTTACTTTCCTTTAGCAGTATATTACTAGTATATCAGTTATGCTAAATAGGTTTTTAGCAGTTTGACCTGTTTATGCTGCTGACCTTTGTAAGGTACTTTACTATTTGTTATGCTTTTTTTATTTATCTAAACTTTGTTTGATAAATTTTCTTGACTAGCATAAGCAATTTTTTGCTTTACTAGTTAGCAGAAATGTTAAACATAATTTTATAGAGACACATTCTATGGGACTCATTCTAAAAAATGCAATAAAAACTGAAATCTTTCATTTGTTAATTCACTTGAACATTTCTTTAACAAACAAAAGGACAAAGAAAAGATTTTCAGTGTTTCCAATGGCGAACTTAGTTCTATTTATTAAATATAAACACATTTAGAAATCGATGCCTGCAACACACTCAAAAAAAAAGTTGAGGCACATGTGTGTTTACCCCTGGGTCACATCACGGTTTCTTTTAATTATAGTTTTTAATCATTTGAGAATTAAAGTACTAATTGTTACAGTTTCAAAGGAGGACTTTGAAATGGCTTTGGCCCATTCTTGCAGTATACAAGACTTGAGCTGCTCAATAGTCCATGTTCAATGTTGTCAAATTCTCCTCTTCATGGTGTGCCATACATTTTCTATAGGAGACAGATCTGGACTGCAGGCAGGCCATATAAGATGCACCTCTTAATCATTGAGTTCAGGCGTTTCATGGAGTCCCATTTACACAGGTGTATAAAATCAAGCACCTAGCCATGCAGCCTGCCTTTGCAAACATTTGTGAAAGAATAGTTCATTCTAAATGCTCAGTGAATTCGAGTGTGGTTCTGTAACATGGTGCCACCGTTGCAACAGGACAGTTCATGAAATGTATTCCCTTCTAGATGTTCCACAATTAACTGTGAGTTGAATTATTGAAATGTGGAAGTATTTAGGAAGCACAGCAGACCAGATAAAGTTACACAGCTGGGTCGCTGAGTGCTGAGGCACATAGTGCATAATAATCACCAACATTCTGCTGTCTTGATAACTGCAGAGTCCCAAATCTCCTCTGGTATTAATATTAACACAAAAGTTGTGCACCGGATGTGCACTTCATGGCACTGAGTTCCATGGCCAAGCAGCTGCATGTAAGCCTTACATCACTAAGCATAAGCACATTGGTGTAAAGCACACAGCCACTAGACTCTGGAGCAGTGGAAACAGGTTCTGTATAGTGACGAATCATGCGTCGCTATCTGGCAGTCTGATGGATAGTCTGGGTTTGACAAATGCCAAGAGAACGTTACCTACCTGACAGCATTGTGCCAACTGTAAAGTTTGGTGGAGGAGGGATAATGCTGTGGGGTGTTTTTCAAGGGTTTGGCAAGGCCCCTTAGTTCCAGTGAAGGGAAAACTTAATGCTTCAGCATCCCAAGACATTTTGGACAATTGTATGCCTCCAACTTTGTGGGAACAGATTGGGGAAGGCCCTTATCTGTTCCTGCATGACTGTGCCCAGTGCATAAATCAAGGTCCATAAAGGCACAGTTGGGTGAATATGGTGTGAAAGAACTTGACTGGCCCACAGAGAGCCCTGATCTCAACTCCATCGGACATCTTTGAGATGAACAAGAATGAAGATTGCAAGCCAGGCCCTCTTATCCTACATCAGTGTCTGACCTCACAAATGCTCTTCTGGATGAATGGACAAAAATCTTCTAGAAAGCCTTCTCAGAAGACTGGATATGATGAATGAATGAAGTTCAATTTCTATAGCGCCTTTCTCAAACCCAAGGACGCTTTACAGTCAACATACACCTT
>JAOVVH010000034.1:2900545-2912133 GCA_028566435.1 Scorpiodoras heckelii | reverse complement strand
TGCACTTTGTAGTTATATGGTTACTACAAAGTGCAGCTATATGGTAAGTGGAACAGAGAAAATGGACAATGAGTGTAGAGAAAAGGAGGCGGTCATAATGTTATGCCTGATCATTGTACACAATATGCATCAGAGTGCCGAATGGTGCTTCACTTGAAATGGTCCTGTCGCATGGAACTGTGAATTATATCCTTTTTTTTTTTGTAAAGGATGGTCCAGTGTACCCTGCGCTAAAGGAAATAAGAAAGGAAACAATGACGCATCTTTCCTTAGCATTTAGAGAACTGGACAGGCTCTTACCATCCCTGACACTTAGATACTTCCGGGTCATTTCACTCACTTAGAAACCTTTGTAAGCAGGCCATAGCAAATCGTCTTTTGCCTCAAGTGAATAAAATGCTTTCAGTGGGTGGAAATTTCACCATTATTTTGTATTTAAAGCAGAAAAGAGTATTCAGAACCCAAGACACTGTTCATTGTGGGTTTTTTTTGACTGAAGGATTGACCATAAACAAGTCATACCAGAAGGCCAAACAGCAAATGGAACATTTTACCTTGAACGTATGCCAATTTAAGTGTCGCCACATGGTGATTTGGCTGGAACCATGTGAGTAATCACATTTAAATTGTCGCACCTTGTATATAAATTAAATGAGCTGATCTTGATTGAAATGCATTATTGTCATGTTTCCGATGTTATTACTGCGAGGACGGGAAAGTGCCAGTCTTAGCCGCTTCTTACTTCACAGACGTTCTTGTATAAAAAATAAAGTAAGGATTTAGATGGATGAGTTTACAACACGCACTCCTCCGTGGTTCCTGAAGCGATCGCTCAATTTCTTCTCGGTTTGCGTGCATGCATTTTCGTGGCCCGCTCCAATAAAGCGAGCTGATCCAGCAGGGAAATCAAATGTGAAATGGTACAACCTTTGGTGTGGAGATGAAGGAAGCTTATTGTTGTACCTAATTGATTTGAGTCTCTCAGGATGAAGACGATGGAGAGAGGGGGAAAAAAAAAGGAAAGATGAAGAGAATGGTGCATTACATCTTTTTGATCTGAATGGTGGGGAAAATTGGGTGCTTTCATTATAGTCATATTAATCAGTGACCAATAATTGTGCGAATACAATTACAGTTCTATATTAGAAAAAGAAAGGGGGTTGGGGGGTTGAGTGTCTGGGTTTAGTGAGAAAAAGCTGCACTGTAACTGACTGTATTATTATTATTATTATTATTATTATTATTATTATTATTATTATTATTATTATTATTATTATTAGTGCTGTCAAATTACCACATTAACAAATGTGTTAACGAGTTAAAGAATTAACTGCGATTAAAAAAATTAACACCACAAAAATTTTTTACGCAGATTGCAAGTTTGTTAAATTACGCAAACCAGCAGCGCTGTCAATCAAAAAATAATAATTCCGAAATTGACCATTATGTTACTCATTTCAGGCTGCATTCAATAGCCAGGGTCCCTAAGCTGTATCCCTGTTCCCTACACACTACACAGGGTACAGAATCCCAAGGAGACTTCATAGGGATCTTGGTCACTAAAACGGCTCTGTTTGGACACCCTGCAACGTCATCAGAACTCAGCTATATTTAGCATGACAAAAAATGCTGTTGAGACTCATTTTCTATGCTGTAGGCACTTTTGAAATAAATGTGAGGAAACGTCTGTGAACTGTGGGTGATGTGTTTTAATGTATTCATGCATGTTTTGGTTGTGGTTGG
Source organism: Scorpiodoras heckelii (assembly GCA_028566435.1). Taxonomy (NCBI): domain Eukaryota; kingdom Metazoa; phylum Chordata; class Actinopteri; order Siluriformes; family Doradidae; genus Scorpiodoras; species Scorpiodoras heckelii. The sequence continues at coordinate 2,910,390 of JAOVVH010000034.1, read as the reverse complement.
AATTGATGTCTTTAATTAAACTCCAACTCTAATCAGTATATCAGATGAACGAAAGACAAAAAACATTTTTTTTATTTTAAAAAATGAAAAGATGTCAGTCTTCTTTAATATTTCACTTTTATCAAATAAAGTCAAGCGAATAATAAGGCAACATTAAGCAGTTGTTTCTCTTAAAATAGACAAGTGATAAACGGCATCAACATTTTCAATGCCATACGATGCCAATCTGCATGTACAACACAAATCAAAATGTGCATTAACATCGCAACAATTTTTTTTTTTAAATCACGTGACAGCACTAATTATTATTGTTGTTGTTGTTGTTGTTGTTAATATTGTATGTCTAGCTTGACAGTGAATATTATCTTTAGTCCTTAACTCTAAGTATTGTATGTATTTATTATATAATTTGCTACAATTACACTTAGCATACTGTAAAAAAAAATAAATAAACAAATTTAAAAAATCACTGTTATGTTTCACTGCTCTCTCTCTCTCTCTCTCTCTCTCTCTCTCTCTCTCTCTCTCTCTGTATGTATATATAACATTTATAGTCATATATATTATATATTTTAATTTCATATTTTTTTATTAACTTAACCTATTTTTACACTTTTGTTAACACATTTTAAGGTTTAATTTGTCTTGTTTAATTGCTACATATTTTATGCAAAGAAGCAAAACTATCCAGGCAATTTTGAGAAATACATTTCTCAAACCAGCTTAATCATTGTACAGTTTTATTTTTGTTGTTGGTTTTTTTTTTTTACAATTTATTTTCCTGGGTAAGGTTTTTTAAAAAAAGCAGGGTAATCATGGCAGCTGTATGCTCATTGTGTCTCTCTTCAGCAGGACAGAAGTGGACTGTTGCTGGCACCAGAGCAGCGGAGAGCTTTACACGTGTCGGAGTCGAACGCTGCATCACGGTGAGAGCTGAAAACCCTTTTCGCGCACCACATTTTTACTTGCTGCTTTCTCCTCTACGGTTTTGCTGATGCCCTTAAAATGTTATAGCTCAGCAGCTCAGGGCTTCAAGGTACATCCTTAAAAAATGGCACAGATGAAGGTTTTTAATTTCCCAAAGAGGTTTCACTTGGTGCTCCCTCTGACAGAGGAACATTCAGCAGGGTTTTAGAACCCTACTTTAGAACCTTTGTGGGTTTCCCCAGACAGAAGAATGTAGAAGAATTCAGATTTGAAGAATGGGTATGGTCCTAGATTGAACTTTGTTTGAACCTGAGAATGTATGATCCTGTCTGCATGTCCTCCTTAGGTTCTATCTGCTTTCCAAAAATTTTATGTACTATGTTTGTTTTAAAGCATAATAAATCTTCAAAAGCGGGTTAAAAACTTTAAGTGATGTAACCTCCCTTTTTCGACTTTATCCCTGATTTTCTGCTACAGTTCCACATTTACACTGACACCAAATTGCTCAAAAGAAATATTTCATTATCGATGTTTAAAATAGAACATACTGTATGCGAAGGTTTAATCCTAGTGCTCTTGTAGGATGTTGTTTCCTTCCTGTCTGATTTCCCATCAGCATTATTATTATCTTGTATTATGTCCAGAACATTACCTGGACATCCAGCCTCTTGCTCTTACACCGTGTTCCTATGCTGAGGTTCTGCTTATCTTGCACTATTACTCAATCACCGGTCTGCCACAGACATATAAACCTTCTGCTTGTAATGTTGTGCTTCCTTCAAGTGCCTGGACTTTGTTCCTGCTTTATCACATTTTGTTGTCCATCACTCTGCACCGATTTTGATCTGTAATTGCTTTTCTTTTATCCAAAAGTCTCGTTCCTCCATTTTTTAGTGTTTATTTCAGTTTTTTTTGTTCTTGTTTGCTTTCAACTTCTGTATCTCTTCTCTGAAATAGAATCAGTCCAGAAATGTTATTCAGGTTTTGCTAAATGTGTACACAGTTTTTATATTTTTATATTTTTCAAAACATTTTCAAATTTATCTTTCATTTTTTAACATAGAGTAGGAAGATTTTATAGACTTGTTTTCTTCCATTATGTTTTCGTTGTTGTTGTATTTGTAAATGTACAAAACGAAAAACATTTTATACTTAAAACCCAGTCTGATTATGAGTTTAAAAAAATATGTTTTATGAATTTTTTTGCAAGGTTCAATTTCAGGCAGACAATACCAAAACATAAGGCAGAAATCAAAGTCAAAGCAGGCAATGGTCAGGCGATCTGCAAACTTTGCAAACTGGGCTAGGCAAAAAAATCAAAGAACAGACGAGCAGGCTTAGGTCTTATACACTGTAGCAACAATAGATGAAAGAACAGCTCAGTAACACAGTGCGGCCCCAGGGTGGCTGGGGAAACTAAGGAACTTACATGCACAACAGAACAAAGGACTAAACTGTAAACAGGTGAAAGCAATTAAATAAAACACACTAGAGTAGTGGTAGCTCATCACCACCAAGCTGCCACTGTTGGGCCCCTGAGCAAGGCCCTTAACCCTCAACTGCTCAGTTTTATAACTTGAGACAAATGTAAGTCACTCTGGATAAAAGCGTCTACCAAATGCCATAAATGTAAATGTAGAACTCGGGTTATGAGGAACAGGTATAAACTAAAGACTGTGCAGGCTGTATAGCCTTCTTAGCTGGCTGCTGGGGGTTCTAGGAAGTGACAGGGACTGGGACGAGTATATGTTTGCTCCAAGCTCACTTGCATTGTTCCAGTGGCAAGGCACATCTGGGCACTGCGAAGGCTAAATGCAACTGAAATGGGTCCCCATCATTTATCTGAGATCTAACACTAACTGACCTGGAACCACCATTTCAATTTCATTCTCATTACTTTCCGGACGGACCTTCTATATCGATCAGCTGTAAAACCAGTGACAGGTGAAAGGAATTACATTGATGTATATCAATAGCAAGTGTAAGCAACTGAGCAACTTTGACAAGGGCCAAATTATGATGGCTATACAACAAACACGGTATCAGGTGAGAGTTTAGAAGCAGACTTTTTTGGGGGCTTTTCCCCTTGTTTTAATTATGACAACCATCAGTAAAATTATTTATTTATTTATTTATTTATTTATTTATTTATTTATTTATTTATTTATTTATTAATTATTATTATTATTATTATTATTATTATTATTTTGGTTTTCATTTATTTTTCTAAAATATATAATTTTAGATAAATTTGTTATTTAAATTTATTTAAATAACAATATATATTTTTTATTTTTTTATTTTAATTTTTAAAAAAATGTTACTAGGTGATGTATCCATGGCTAGTCACCTTCTCCATCATGTTTACATAACGTTTATAGCCTATGGCTTATTTTGTTAGAGGAACATTAAAGTAAATTGCGTATACCACAGTCAAGTTCAGAGAATGCAGACAATGTAGTTACACCTTGGTAAAATTTGCTTTTTACGTTGCTTTTTTTGTTGTTGTTTTCTAGCTAACCATGTTACACACACACACACACACACACACACACACACACACACACACACACACACACAAAAGTGTTTTATTTTAAACTGTACTAAAAGTAGCTGTATCTCAGGGTTTAGAAATGTACTAGTTTCAATTGCATCTTCAGCCCTTTGCTTATGAAACACTTAGGGTTTGGGATTATCCATTCTAAGAACTTCTCATCTTTTTTTTTTTCTGGGAAAAAAGCCAACATGAAAATAATTTCCACTCCACTGCCGTGTTGAGTCACTAGTAACCGTTAGTGACTCAACAATAGTAAGGGCAGCGCTTCAGGCTAAAAGTTAAACCTTCCCTTTAAAAAGGGGGAAATGGTGAAAACGAAAAGCTGCAGCTTCAAAGAGATTTGATTTCTGCTGAAGCCATGAAGCGGCGGAGAAGAGTTAAGACGATGGATGTGGAGCTAATCTCAGCATGGAAAGGTCCAGGAAAATCCAGACCCTGTCAGCATCTTTCTGCCGGATCAGGCGAGGGGGGATTCGTCTGACAAGGTGTGAGAGAGACAAAGACATTTCCTTAGAACTGATTTTTCCTGTTGGATAAGTATAGATGTCGGACATTCATGTAAGCTATTTATGAGCTACACCATGATATTATAGCGTACACTATCTGTTGGATGTTGAGACAAAATCTGGAAGATATTTGGAAAACCCAATCATTATAAAACCCTTAAGCACAGTTTATAATAATTGCTTAATTAACTATTAACATGTGAATGTAACTGCAATGCATTAAAATGTAATGAAATAAGCTATAAAACTGGTCATTGCTGGTAAACTGATGGACAGATCTGGATATATGTATCATTACTAGATCAGTATGTAAATGGATTGATGGATGGATGGATGGATGGATGAATATTGAATTGATGGATGGCTGATGGATGTTAGATGTATGGCGATATCATTACTAGACTGATGTAACTGTGTAGGTAAATGGATAAGTTGATGGATGAAGGGATCCTTAATGGAATGATCAATCTCTGCATAGATAGATGGATGGGTAGAGAGATGGATGATGGTTTGATGTAGCCTTAACACATTGACATTTGACTGTCACTTGTGGACAGATAGACCACTGGGTCTAGATGTCGGTTCACCAATCGTTTATCCATCATCCATCCATATTCATCACCAGTCCATCCATCCATCCATGAATCCATCCATCCATTGATTCATTTCAGGACGTTTTGTGACAAGCTTTGAGTTGTAGTTTTGTAACATTTTTGTGTATAACAACAGCTTTTTACTTCCTCATTTTTTTTCTTATAGTTTGACAGCTCCATGATGGATTACTTCATTACGCTGAGAGGTGACGAGTGAGCACCTTCATTGTGCCTTCTCATCCTCGGTGGACAGAGGGGAAAAATAGATTGCTCTTTTAAGACAACGGTTTTGTCCCTTCTGGGAAAATGTCTTTCCGGTGACACGTCTTTCCGTTGTCATTCCGACACAGAACAGTAACCCGGAGGTTCTCGCAGTCTCTTCCTGCATCAATTTGCATCATACTGGTGGGATGTTGCACCTTTGTTTGCGTACTTGGATGCTAGCTAGGTTGCGCTCGCCAAATCCCACACAGCTCAGCAGAGTATGATTTCAGAGCGAGACAATAATGGCATCGGATTTGGCCCTGAGCTTTTCTGTGTTTTTAAACAAATAAAGGGATAAGAACGAACAAAGTGGTTCTCCTTGTGGTCATTTCCATGGATTTTCTTACATCCATGATGATCACTGTGCTGCTCCACCTCTGCTTTGGCCATGCCCCTGGACTAGGCTTTCCTAGTCCTTTTTTTTGCCTTGTTATTACCTTGAATTTTGTAAACAGCTCGGGATGTCTGAAGGGTTCTCTTCTTCTTTTGGATGACATTGTTTGCTGCTGATGTGACACTGCATCTGATTGACTCTGGTTGCAACTGCATACCCATTCTAGCTTTGTTAGATTGATGCTACTTGGAACGCTTTCTGAAAGCGAAGCCCCTCTGACGTAGGGGGTGTGTCCTGTATAAATAATACAAATCAGAGAACCCTGAAGCTTCATGGAAACTTTTGCAATATGTTAAATGAAACTGATGGAACCAAATAAAAAGTAGAGTAGAATCAGAAGTCATAGCAAAAGGAATTCAGTCATATATCACTTTCTTGTTCTGGGACATGCTCTTCTTCTTCTTCTTCTTCTTCTTCTTCTTCTTCTTCTTTTAATTCTTCATCATATCCAACTTTATCTGACATTTTGTGTTTCCTTGTTTAATTTTCTTCTTCTTCCTCTTCTTTTTCTTCTTCTTCTTTTACTTCTTCTCCTTTTTCTTCCACTTCTTCTAATTCTTCTTCTTCTTAATTCTTCATCCTGCCCAACTTTATCTTTGACATTTTGTTTCCTTGTTTAATTTTTTTCATTTTAATCTTCTTCTTTTTCTTCTTCTTCTTCTTCTTCCTCTTTTTCTTCTTCTTCTTCTTCTCCTTTTTCTTCCTCTTCTCCTAATTCTTCTTCTTCTTAATTCTTCATCCTTCCCAACTTTATCTTTGACATTTTGTTTCCTTGTTTAATTTCTTTTCATTTTAATCTTCTTCTTCTTCTTCTTCTTCTTCTTCTTCTTCTTCTTCTTCTTCTTCTTCTTCTTCTTCTTCATTAAATTCTTCATCCTGCCCAACTTTATCTTTGACATTTTGTTTCCTTGTTTAATTTTATTTTAATCGTCTTCTTCTTCTTCTTCTTCTTCTTCTTCTTCTTCCTCCTCTTCTTCATCTTCTTTTTCTTCTTCTTCTTCTTTTAATTCTTCATCCTGCCCAACTTTATCTTTGACTTCTTGTTTTTAATTGTTTACTTTTGGTCATTTTACTCTTCACAGACTATGTATGTGGTCTGTCTCTGCGCCAAGTCTATGTTCATGTGTTTGCCTGTTTTCTGAAATTCCCCATGTTTGTTTTCTTGTTCAAGTTTAGTAATCTCCTGTGAACGTTTGGCTCAGCGCTTTTCCATTTCCCGTTTTATTCTTGCTTTATTTCTTATGTTTCAGTATAGTCGCGTGTTTTGGTTTTGTTGCACTTTGTTAAATAAATGTCTGCGAATGTTTCCAACCTCCTGAGTGGATCCTTTACAGAATGATCTGCCGAACAAGGGAAACAGCGGATATTTTTGCCAGGTCCCACGCACCGGTTCACAGCACTCAGCGGCTGGAGGAAGAACGGGACGCGCTACAGAAACGAGAGGCCATCGCGAGGGGAGAAAGCCCCATTTCCCTCCCAGAGCACTACTATGGGGAGCCTAATTGTTTAAGCGCTTTCCTCCGCCAATGTGAGCACTTTTGCTCCCAACATGGAGGTATGACTGACTGCCAGCAGCTCACCATCCTCATAAACTGCCTTGGGGGTAAAGCCTTGCAATGGGCAGCCGCTATATGGAACTGTGCAGGTGAGCAGAACCTCTCCTGTGCCACGTTTGTCATGCAAGCAAACACCATGTTTAATTATGCTGCTGGTGATCAGGAAGAGTGCGTTTCCCACCCGCCCCTCCCCTCATGAGGATGTCGCTGTGCCTGCTGGCTCAGCTGGGAGCGTCACCTCGCTTCCCTGCTCCAACGTTCATGCCACGGTGCCCGCTGGCTCTGCCAAGATCGTCACTCTGCCGGTTTGCTTTGTTGAGGATGTTACTATGCATGCCTGCTTGGCTGAGGATGCAGCTGAGCCCGCCTGCTCAGCTGAGGACATTGCTCCGCCCCCTGGTGTTGCAGAAATTATTGCTCCGTTTCCTTGCTCCGCTTCGGACGTCACCCCGCCTTCTTGCTCCACTATGGACGTTGCCGTGCTCTCTCGCTCAGCTGAGGATGTAGCCCCGTCTTCTGGCTCTGCTGAGGACGTCGCCCTGCCCTCTCACTCCACTAAGGACATTGCCCCTCCTCGTTACTCAGCCTGGGGAGTCACTCTGTCTGGCTGCCTGCTCCACTCCGGACATCACTCCGGATTCTTGCGTTGCTTGGCACGTCGCTCCCCCCTCTCATTTTGCAGTGGCCGTCGCTCATCTTTTGGGCCTCGTAGAGATCGGTGTTCCCCCCTCTGGCTCCGCTCGGGACAGCACTCCGCCCTCTGGCTCCGCTTGGGACAACGCTCCCCCCTCTGGCCTTGCTAAGAGCTTCACTCCACTCTCTGGCTCTGCTCGGGACGTCGCTTCCCAATTTGGCTTCATGGAGGACATTGCTTCCCCGGGCTCCCCTGGGGACATCGCTCAGCCCAGTGCCACAGTCATGTCCAGGCATCACAGACAGCTGCCAGGTAATGAACTGACCTGGAACTATGCCCCCCGGGGCCCAGGCCCACCATGCGGTGTAGTATTGGTTTTGGGCACCTCAGAGCTGCACCTTTGGGAGGGGGTTCTGCCATGTCCGCCACCACAAGAGGGCACCAAAAACGCCCTCTCATTGGACTACAGTTGAGAACTATGTACCCCTAGTTTGTGCCTCACTAACCTCACCTGGTGCTTGTTAGGTTTATTAGCTTAGAGGCCGCGCTGGGGAGGATAAAAGGACTGTTCAAGCATTCCCCAGTGCGGATCATTTGTTTGCATCATTCATTTGTCACAGACTATGTATGTGGTCTGTCTCTGCGCCAAGTCTGTGTTCATGTGTTTGTTTGCCTGTTTTATGTACATTAAAAAATATTAAGAACTTCTAAGCAATGCATAGAATTGCATCCAATTGCACTGAATTGCACAAATCCTTGTATCAAATTGCACGGAATCCTTGTATCTTATGAAAGCCCAGGTATCTAGATACATATCAGATCTGCATATAAAGGAGTCATAATCCCCAGGCTCATAGTCCCCATGTCATCAATTCATAGCAACACTGGGATTTTAACTGTTAACTGTTTATTCATTTGTAGGATTCCTTTACTTTTTCTTCTTCATGTGCCCCTCTAATTCTCTAGTATTATTTATTAGTGTATTTATTTGTAAAAAAATTTTTGTACCCCATGAATTGTATATTATCCTTGCAGGGTGCAGACTTGCAGGGTGCTGCTTGTTTCAGATAAGATAAGCTCACCATGTTCCTGCACCATGCAAAAGATTCCCTGTCTGACAAGATTTGTTTGGCTTCAGACGGACACGTCCAGACATCGTGCTGAGTGCGAGTGAGCCTCCATGTTCACCGGAAGTCACATGTCCTGCTGAGACAGTATGATGGAGATGGAGTCCTGTGACTTCATGGAAGGTTCAGAGACAAGTAAGAAGAGAAAGAATTTAAAAAAATAATAAAAAGAAGTGGAGCAACAAACACTATAGATAGGCACACTATCTGCTGGTGGGCAAAAGACACTGATTAATACTAATATGGCTCAGGATTGGAAAGCAATCAACAGGGTTTTTTTTTTTATTTGTTTATTTGTTTATTTATTTATTTATTGCACACAGGTCTCGCTGTTTGCCATCAGAACTCAAGACTGATTGCTTGATTTGAAAGAAATTCTGCAGCTTGTGTACATCACTCTACAACAAACCTGATCAAGATGTTGACTAGTAAAACTTGAAATGCGAATAGGAATCAATCATGACTTCACGGGACACACATACTGTTCTTTCTTTGATCTTTCAATATGATTCACGATGGAGTGTTGCTCCTTCTGAGATGATACAACCCTGATAAATCAAAACAATTCATCTGAAGAGCAGCAAGTCATTATAATTGGATTCAAGCTTCCAATACACCACACCGCTTCCAAACAGATCCAAACAGATTATGAGAAAAATGGTAGGAAAAAAATCCCATTGGATCTGTTAGATAATGAAGGAAGCCAGGCAGTTTCTTCTGTTGAGTCTGTATAAGAACAGTGTCCAATCAATAAAAAATAAATAAATACTAAATAAATAAATAATAACACCAAGCAGCAAAGTGTAACTAAATATGTTTTAGATCAGGGGTTGGGGATCTATGGCACCCGAGCCAGATGTGGCTCTTTGGATGGCTGCATCTGGCCCGCAGACAAATCTTTAATAAAAAAAAAAAAAACGTTAAAAATATAAAACATTCTGATGCATTTCAATCCATTCATTTCCTACTGCTAATGTTCATGGTTGCGTGTGGCTGGAGCCAATCACAGCTGTCCTCCGGGACAACACCAAATTTTTATTGGATAATGCATAACGTACACGAGTCATTGTGAGGTCAGGAAGTAAACTTTTAATCAAGTAGTCAGCTAGCTAATTGCAGAAACCCTTTTATCGAAGAAGATGGCTAAAAGAAAAAAAGACGAGGAGTATCGTACTTTTCAGCAGGAATGGACAGAGGAATTCGCCTTTGCGCAGGTTCTGCAGTGTGTCTAATATGCAATGATAAAATTGCATCGATGAAACGGTCAAATATAAAGCGGCACTTCGA
>JAOVVH010000034.1:2698387-2717878 GCA_028566435.1 Scorpiodoras heckelii | reverse complement strand
AACTCGGCTAGCTATCTACCTAATTTGCCTAATTTCTCTAGCAAAAATAGCTAAGAAGTGTGTAACCTTGTAGACAAATAAAAGACACCTGTCAAAGCACATAATGCCCTTTTTCACAGCTAGCCATCATGCTAATCATGATAAGATTAGCACACTACTCCAACCAACATTAAGCAACACAAAATCTGGTCATATTATGTTGGAAACGACTTCACTGGTTATTTTTGCATTAGAGTCTTTGCTATATTGCATCAACAAACAATGCTAGCATACAGATCCAGAAATAGAAATTATTACTGTGTACTACAGGATGATCAATTTCATAGCTAGTCAGTAGGTTAATTAGGGGTTAGCTTATGAGATTAGTGCTCTATGGACATGAGAATGACCCAAAAAACCCTCTCACTGAATGCATGTTATTATTATTTTCAAAAGTAGATAATAGGCTGGTGTCCTGTTAGACTAAATATAGTGGAAACAATGGTGAAATGAAACTTAGTTTATAGCTAAATATGTACCTTATGTGAGTCAGTTTGTACCTCTCATATCAGCTCATATCTACAAAGCTCACATGCTAAAAATACAGTCATGCTAATGATGCCTTTTAACAACCTCCAGGGCCAAACATCATAACTTTGCCTCAGGCTGAATCATGCACTACACCCGCTCCAGAATACTAAGACAGAAGCAAGGGGTCAAGGGTCAAATGGCAGCTGACTCCTCTCATCACACTCCAAGAAAGTGAAATAATCTGTAACTTGACCTTTGCCTTGTCATCACGTTCACGTTCCAGCAACTCACTAACGTACTTGTTGACCCCCCTCCCCTTTTTCTATGAGTAAAATGTGTCATGTGTATGTTTCTAGAATCTAGAAAACGGCTTCAGAATCAATCACTGTACACATGAAGTGTATGAAATAAATGTTTCAATCTCTAAAATTAATTTATTGTATCTTAGCAAATTTTAGCCAGCTAATTTACACAAGCTAACTTGAATCTTATCCCCCTACCTCAGATTAGCTTATGTTAACCAGGTAGCACTAGCAGTGATCATAATTAACATGTATGAATTAGATATTTTTAAAAATCCTATCAGGCTAGCTTGGGTTAACTAGCTAACATTATCAGAAAAAAAAATTGAAAATTACAATTTATATAATAGCATTAACAGTGATAAATATCTATGAATTACAATTTTAAAAAATCAGGTTAGCTTGTTTTAACTAGCTAACATTAACATTGATTAACTTCTATGAAGTGCAAGGGAAAAAAATTCCTGTCAGGTTAGCTTGTTTAAACTGTCTAGCATTAATGGTGAATATAATTAACATCTTTGAATTAAAAAAAATTCCTGTCAGGTTAGCTTGTTTTAAATAACTAGCATTAAGAGTGATTTTCTTTTTGTGTGTGTGTGTTCACAGACTGTTCTGAGTGAACAGTATGCTAGCATACTTTTTTTTTCTTGTCTTCTCCTATTGTTATCCTCTTTCTTTAATTTTTCTGTCTGTAAGGTGGCGCGTGCACACGCTGCAGCCGCTCTGGGATGAGGTGCTTTACACCGAACCCCCAGGGAAATGAAATTTCGTTTCAGTATGTGCTTGCATGTATTTGGAATGACAATAAATTTCATCTTATCTTATCTATCTTATTATAATTAACATCTGTGAATTACAATTAAAAAAATCCTGTCATGTTAGCTTGTTTTAACTAGCTAGCATTAACAGTGACAAAAATTAACATCTATGAATTACAATTAAAAAATCATCTTGTCAGGTTAGCTTGTTTTAACTAGCTAGCATTAATATTCATTATAATTAACACCTATGAAATACAATTGTTTAAAAATCCTAGCAGGTTAGTTTGCTTTAACTAGCTAGCATTAGCAGTGATTATAATTAATATGTATGAATAATATATATTTTTTAAAAATCCTGTCAGGTTAGCTTTTGGAATTTTAAAGTGCATGCATGTGGCATGAACTATGAAGTCTCACCTAAATGGCAGCTAAATAATTTTTTCTGTTAAATCCATTATAATGTAAAACTGTAAACTGTAAAATTGATAATAAGTTTAGGAGCATTAGCATGCTCCTAGTATGCTCCTAGTCATTCCTATATTAACTACTCGTCAACGTAAAAATGTGATGTCATTTAACTAAGCAAAGTGTATCGTTGCTGATATGCTGAAGGTTTCTTTTAGGAAAAATATATTACCATTTTACGGAAGAGTTTCAATAGACAGTGCTTTAAAAATGTTCCTATTCTTATTCCTGTTATCATTTTACTGAGAAAGCAGTCCTGATGATTGGAGTGCTTCAGGTGTTCTTCATAATTTAATGTTACTACCAAAAGTGCAATGTGTCATTTAGTATTACATTAAAAAATTGTAATCATTGACAAACTGCTGTGGTATAAGGGGAATAATATTTCTGACATACAAGCTCCAAAACAATACTCTCTGCTCCCTCTTTCTCACTTACACACAAACAAGCACACATATTGTACAGCCAAAAGCGGAGCACTCACAACTGGGACATTTTCCATAAATGTTTAATAAATGTCTCCAAACAATAATACTCCACATCAACATTTATAAGAATTTGGAATACAGTATACACATTCTCTTTCAGATTCTAAGTTAACCAGCTGATTCACATCTGGGAACTAAACAACAGACTATCTATGGTGTATGGAAATGCAAAAAAATATAAGATTACATTAACCTTCATTGTGTGCGTCATTAAAAAATAACAATAATTTATTCATTAGCCATTAAAATTTAATCGGGACAGGCGTGAACATGTCTGTAAACTTAAAGTTTTTTAGGGAATCTACCTCTAATCTGAGACTGCTGCACATTTTACCTTGTAAAGAAATATGTCTACTGCTTCACAGTAAGCTCCTCAGTTAGTTTCCTCAACTGGCGGAACTCCTCTCTGAGAGATATATTTATATCAAGATCTAAGTCGACAACTACAGGATCCAGTGTAGTCGTGGTCCTCAGGGACTGCGTCAGCCTCATTGCCTGGTGTGTCATCCTCCGCCGGTCGCTTTCTCCTCTCCCAAATCCCCAACAGAGAAACTGTTCCATGCAAGCAAACACCAAAACCGCTTCCTTCTTCACTGCCCTGTCTCAGACCCTGGCTCATGAACATCCTCTTTGTTAAAATCTCAGCTACAAACTCAGGTATGGGGACTAACTGTAAAGCTCTCCCACCACATAGAGACAGTCCATTGTCACCCGGTTTCCGCATTGGAGGGAAAAGTATTAATACTAAGCACTTACTGGAATCTTGGCACAAAGGCAAACAGCAATATTCAGTTGGAACACTATTGGATCAATAAAACTTATTTTCTGAGACATTGATATAAATCATAGCAACAGTATGGATAGCAGAAGTGATTTGGCTGGCTGAGATTTTAACAGAAGTATATCAGCACTATGTGTATATAGGTGCATATGTAGATGTGTAGGGAGGTAGACAGGTAGGTAGGCCATCCATTCATTTTATTTGGTTGGAATGAAATGATTGGACATTCTTTTTACAGTCCTCTGACACCCACAGATAAAAGATTGTGTGTGTGTGTGTCAGTGCTTTTGGCATATAAATAGTACAAACCCCATTTCCAGAAAAAGTTTCTAAACTTTCTAAAAATGCAGAGAAAAGGACAAAGAAAAGATTTCAATTGTTTTCAATGACTAGTAATTCTATTTCTTAAATAAATGAGGGAAAAAAATAATACTGTAAAGGTTATACAAGTAAAACTGGAAGGCTCCATAATTAGCAGCTTAACTCATAACAGGTAAAGTCATCAAGGATGAAAGGAGCCTCCACCAAAGGCATAGTCTTTGCAAGCATGGATGAGTCCTAGTTCACCACATTATGAGAAACTTCATTAGAGAACTGTCAGTCAGTTCAAATGGGCTCTCTGGGCCAAAATCATCTGAGATGGACCAAAAGGCAGTGGAAACGTTCTGTGGTCAGACGAGTCCATGTTTCAGCTTGTTTTTGGAAAAAAATGCACATCAGATTTTATGTGCCAAAGATGAAAAAGACCCTCCAGACTATTACCAATGAAAAGTACAAAAACCAGCATCTGTAATGGCATGGGGGTGCATCAGTGCCCACGGCATGAGTGATGTGCATATATGTGAAGGTACCATTGATGTGGAGACTTATATTGGTATTTTGGAGAAACATAAGCTGCCATCAAGATGACATCTTTTCCCATGAACTCCATCTGTATTTCAGCAGGACAATGCCAGGCCTCATTCTGCACAAGTTACAATAGTGTGGCTTGACAGGCCTGCCTGCAGTTCAGATGGGTCTCCTATTGAAAATGTATGGCGCATCATGAAGTGGAGAATCAGAAAACAGTGACCACGGGATGTTGAGCAGCTCAAGTCATGGTGTAGTCATGGTCTTGTGGTTAGGGTGTCTGCCCCGTGATCGGAAAGTCTCGGGTTCGATTCCCGTGGCTGACAGGACTCAGCTGAAGTGTCCTTGAGCAAGGCACCTAACCCCCAATGGCTCCCTGGGTGCTGGCTAGGGCTGTCCACCACTCTGGGCATGTGTGTTCACTGCCCCCTAGTGTGTCTCACTGCATGGATGGGTTAAAATGTGGAGGTTCAATTTGGCTGTGTGCAAGCACAGTGACAAAAATGAGTCACTTTCACTTTTTTCACTTTCTTGTACACAGCAGAATGGGCAAAAATTGCACTTGTATCTTCAATTCCCAAACAATTAAAAAGTATAATTAAAAGAAAAGGTGATGTGAACCAGTCGTAAACATGCCTCTATCCCACCTTTTTTTGAGTGTGTTGTAAACATCAATTTCTAAATTTATTTATATTTAATAGTGCTGTCAAATTAATGCATTAACAAATGCATTAATGCTTTAAAGAATTCTAAAAAATTAATGGCACTAAAAATGTTAACGCAGATTAAAAATTAGTTACATCACGCAAACCAGCGGCGCCGTAACTGACTGTTACGTTACTCGTTTTAGGCTGCATTCAGATCGCAAGGGTCCCTAATCTGTATTCCTACACACTGCACAGGGTACAGGCTCTTCATAGGGAACTCGGTCACTAAAACGGCTCTATTTGGATGCCCTGCAACGTGATCAACAGCGGACAGCCTCGGGTTTGCACCTTCAGTATAGCACTGAGCTGTATTTAGCATGATAAATCAAACAACCCTGTTCAGACTAATTTTGTATGCTGTTTTGAAATGTGATGAAACGTCTATGAACTGTGGGTGATGTATTTTAACTTTGTAATGTATTTTTGGTTGTCTCTTCTCGTGCACAGTGCTCTGATCTCTCATGTTGAATGTAAGGATCTCCTAGCTCCTTATCTATCATAAGCATTGCTAAAGATTGAAAGGAACAATGAAGAATGAAGAAGTTGTAGTGCTTTTCGGGTTGCTATATTTTTGTATGTTACATCTGTTTAATGAGCGATGGAGACGACAAAGGCGAAGGATCTGCATAACACATACACAAACTCCTTCCCTTCCATTGTGGTGGCGGGTCTCTGAGGTAAAATCGAATCAGACAATCATGTAGCAGCAGCACAACAGATCTTCTGGCGAAGCGATATACCCATGTTCCCTCGCTCCCTATACACTGCGCAGTTCCCTTTAAATAAAAAAAAAAAGAAAAGACAATAATCATCTTTGATATTTAACTTTAAAGTCAAGTTAATAATGAGGCAACATTCAACAGCCATTGCTCTTAAAATAGACCAGTGATAAACGGTAATTAACACGTGATTTAAAAAAATTATTGCATGACAGCCCTAATATTTAGCAAATAGAATTAATTTCATCATTCAAAACAGTGAAAATATTTTCATTGTCCTTTTGTCTGTTAAATAAAGCTTAAAGTGAATCAACAAATTACGTATTTCAGGTTTTATTGCATTTTAAGACAGTGTCCCAACTTTTCTGGAAATGAAAATTGCAACTAATTGCAAATGAATTGCAATTAGTTGGCTTTTGTTATCCAGCTTGTTATTAACACCTCATCAAAGCTTCTTAAAATCCTCAATCTATCACTATTTAGCTGGCAAACACGAGCCTGGCAGGAACTCTAAAGGACGTTTTAGCAGAGTACAGCACGGCTTCCATTCTGCCTGCTGGTGACACTAAAATAGCATTAGCTTATAAGCAGACCAAGCAAACAAGATGTGTTAGAATGCTTAATTGCCCCAAAACAATTTCACTTAGCATTTAATTCCACACAGAGTTGCTCATTAATGACCAGACGCTGATGATTACCACTCATCTGCTCATCCTTGCACTTAAATTTGCATTTTGCGACATGTGGAGAAGGACAGATTTTGAGGAGAAAGCTCTGTGGTAGAAGCTGACCGTCGTTAAAGGGAACGAAACTTTTATGGACTGCAGTGAACTTTTTTGTATGAATATAAAAATTGTTTGTTTTGCTGGCATTGCGAGAGGAGCCGTAAAATGGCCAACATTGCAGTTCAGATATGAGTTCTTACTAGTTTTTGGAACATAACTTTTAAATGGTTATTGTTCTCAAACATTTAACTAGATACTAACGGTAGTGTTTTGGACAGACATTTAAAATGCCCACCCTTCTAATTAAAGCATTAACTCATCATTAATTGTACCATTTGGTATGAAACATTATTATTACAGGTGTCCTAGTAATAGCATTAACTGTTTTTATTAGAACTGATGTTCTATTTAAAAAAAAAAAAACAGCAGCTATTCTCAAATGATACTGTAAATCATAATCTTTGGAATGGGACCTTAAAATGACGAATGTGTAAGTGAGAACACTAATTAGTTCTCAAGTGTTTGGGATGGAGCCATAATGGAAAAAATGGCCGACCTTTTAATACGAACACTAGTCATAATATACAGCACTTGGCATGAAGCCTTAAAATGGCCAACATGCTAGCAAGAACAGTAATTGGTTATAATTTTTAGCATTTGTCTTATTTGTCATACTAGTCATTAATTGTAGTGTTCGGGACAGAGCCCTAAAGTTCCATATGTTCCAGTAAGGACACTAATGACGCAGAAAGGGTAGTGTTTTGGACTAGGAAAACCATTAACTACTCAAAGCCTTTACATACTGATGTTCTAGTAAGACCACTAACTAGACATCAGTTCTATAATTTATGGCAAAAACCTAACAAACCCAGGATTCTAGTAAAACCACTAAGTAGTCATGATTTCTAATATTTAGGAAAGAGACATCAAATGACTGATATTCTAAAAAGAGCATGTCATAATTTCTAGAATTTTGGACAAAACCTCAATGTTTCAGTAAAGACACTAAGTAGTCATGAGTTGTAGCATTTAGAACAGAGCCCTTGTAACAAGTACCTTTAATAAACAGAGCATTAAGGCTATGGCTTTAACTTAAATGGTCTTTGAAAAAAATCCTCCTATCAACTCCTTAAAAGGTCAGGGCAGCATATTTTCCCTCCACTAAGGTCATCTTCCATACTTCTTCAATCAACAGTGACCTTTAATGAACCCTTTACTAGTGTTTTTTCTTTCCCTCCATCACCTCCTAATAAGTCCATACAAAGCCATGTGATTACATACAGTATATGCACAGAACATAGTCAATAATTACATTTGAACTAAAGTGTTAGTAGTGAGGCTCGACAGTCCTGTTCCTCAACTTAATCCAAAAGTTTGGAGAAGTAATGCTCTTAGGGAGAGGACGAGAAAATGAGAGTAAATGAAAAAAGGCTGACACTCAGCAGTTTTGACTTTAAAAACCATGTGCGCACCACTACAAGCTTATGTGGCAATGCAAGCCCATTGTTTACTCCTGACACAGTGCTCTGTTAAATGACCGTTGGACCACTTGTTCCGATGAAGCCAGCCACAACAGTAGTGAAAAAGGTCCAATAAGTGACAAAATTACCAACAAAAAGAGCATAACCCAGGAAAGGTACACCTGTATGGAGTGGTGATGGCCATCTTCACCTTGCTCTGTTCATCCATAGCCTCCATTCACTTTACTTATCCAAGGTACTAAAGTAGGCAGCATCCTGCATTGACTCCAGTAGCTCATGTCCTAGAGGCAGGGCGTTGGCATCATGCATCATGTCTTGATGTTCAGGCAACAGTTGTCCACACAAAATGTAATGCCATCTGACTTTGGTACTAAAACCACAAGAACAGTCCAGGAGAAGGAAGATGGTTCTATTTTGTTGTCCTTCAGCACCTTTTGGACATGTTCGCTGATGATGTCCTGCTTTTGGATGGAGGTCTGGTACTGTTTTCTCCTGACAGCGATTTCATCTATGGTGATAAAATGCAGTGTTGTACCACCTTGAATTTCGATTTTCCTTTTTTTTTTTTTTTAGTATTATTTATGTAGTGCTTTTAACAACAGACATTATCCCAAAGCAGCTTTCCAGAGATGAGTTTTAAATTTATATCAGGGTCACTGGTATCTTCTGGTGTCTCAGGTGTAGTAGCCTGACAGAGAGAAAGAGGGAGAGGGATGTTATTTGCATGCTATGGTTATGTAGAGTGTACATTGTGAACAGTGCAAGCAGAGACTCTGGCAAGATTATCTATGAAAGCATAACTAAAAAGAGAGAGCTAGAAGGTAGCACAGACATGAGGGAGCTGTGTGACATAAAGCAGCCAGCCACTACACCATTAGCAAACCTGAGAAAACACATGAGAGTGGAGGGGGGACAGCTTCCAAACATCCCAGTTTACCAGAACATTCTACATAGGCAGATCTGATGTTGGACACTGATGTTGGACAAGATGGCCTGGCTTTCAGTCTCAGCTCTAATTCATGCCAAAGGTGTTCTATCTGGTTGAGGTGAGGACTCTGTGCAGGCCAGTCAAGTTTTTCCACACCAAACTCGCTCGTCCATGTCTTTATGGTGCTTGCTTTGTGCACTGGTGTGCAGTCATGTTGGAACAGGACCGGGCCCCCAAACTGTTCCCACAAGGGAACATGAAAGAGCATGAAATTGTCCAAAATCTCTTGGTACGCTGAAGTATTAAGAGTTCCTTTCACTTGAACTAAGGGGCTGAGACCAACTAATGAAAAACAACCCCACACCATAATCCCCCCTCCACCAAACTTTACACTTGGCAAAATGCAGTCAGACAAGTACCGTTCTCCTGGCAACCACCAAACCCAGACTCATCAATCAGATTGCCAGATGGAGAAGTGTGATTCGTCACTCAGAGAACACGTCTCCACTGCTCTAGAGTCCAGCGGCAGCCTGCTTTACACCACTATATCCAATGCTTTGCATTGCGGTTGGTGATGTAAGGCTCTCTACGCACTGCCCTTAAGCTAATCTGAAAGCCACATGAAGTTTGGAAGTCTGTAGCGACCCTGAAAAAAAGTTGGTGACCTCTGCACATTATGTGACTCAGCATCCGCTGACCCGCTCTGTCATTTAATGTGGCCTACCACTTTGTGGCTGAGTTGCTGTTCTTCCCAATCACTTCCACTTTGTTATAATACCACTGACAATTTACTGTGGAATATTTAGTAGTGAGGAAATTTCATGACTGGACTTGTTGCACAGGTGGCATCCTACCTTGGAACCACGCTGGAATTCACTGAGCTCCTGAGAGAGACCCTTTCTTTCACAAATGTTTGTAGAAGCTGTCTGCATGCCTAGGTGCTTGATTTTATACATCTGTGGCCATGGAAGTGATTAAAACACCTGAATTCAATGATTTGGGTGGGTGAGTGAATACTTTTGGCTATATATGATCAGCCGTAACATTAAAACCACCTGCCTAATATTGTGGTGGTCCCCCTTGGGACACCAAAACAGCTCTGACCCGTCAAGGCATGGACTCCGCAAAACCTCTGAAGGTGTGCTGTGGTATCTGGCACTGAGATATCAGCAGCAGATCCTTTAAATCTTGTAGGTTTCAAGGTTGGGCCTCCATGGATTGGATTTGTTTGTCCACTACATTCTACAGATGTTTGACTGGATTGAGATCTGGGGAAATTGGAAGCCAAGTCAACACCTTGAACACTTTGTCATGCTTCTCAATTCATTCCTGAACAACGTTTGCAGTGTTATCCTGCTGAAAGTGGCCACTGCCATTAAGGAATATCGTTGCTATTGAAGGGGTGTACCTGGTCTGAAACAATGTTTAGGTAGGTGGTATGGGTCAAAGTAACATCCACATGAATTCCAGGTCCCAAGTTTTCTGAGCAGAACATTGCCCAGAGCAACACACTGCCTCCACCAGCTTGCCTTCTTCCCATAGTGCATCCTGGTGCCATCTCTTCCACAGATAATTGACATAAAAACACCTGAACATCCACATGATGTGAAATAAAACATAATTCATCAGACGAGGCCACCTTCTTCCATTGCTGCATGGTCCAGTTCTGATGCTCACCTGCTTATTGTAGGTGCTTTTGGTGGAGTACAGGGTTCAACATGGGCACTCTGAGTGATCTGCAGCTACACAGCCCCATACACAGCAAACTGGGATACAGTGTGTGTTCTGACACCTTTCTATCATAACCAGCATAAAATTTTTCAGCAATTTCTGTTACAGTTACTCTTCTGTGGGATCAGACCAGACAGGCTAGCCTTCAATCCCCATGCAATTTCTTAGGTCAATTTTGGTATGTACTAACCACTGCATATAAGGAACACCCCATAAGACCTGCAGTTTTAGAGATGCCCTGACCCAGCTGTATAGCCACCACAATTTGTACCTACCAAAATTGGTCTGTGTCTCCCAAGTCCAATATGTGGTCTTCACGTTTTGGAAAGGGAAATGAGACATCATGATGGTTTTCTTGAAAGAAATATTATTAGTCTGAAATGAACTTACCTTTGTCTATTTTATGACACAAAACAAAGGAACACACAAACCTGATGTACAGGCTTCTTTTTTTTTTTGTATGTGGAGAGGTTCAGAAGATATTGGGAGATGCCTAAGTGTATCTATTGAATATTGTTTCGTAGCACCTGAATACTTTTGTGTATCTGCTCCAAGTTTTGTGTTAAATTAGCCAAGGACTTGGCGAATCAGAATTTCAGACTATTCATGACTGATATTTGATCCCTAGCAGCCATGCGCACAGTGTAAACTCCAAAAATAAAATTTGCTTTTGTGTTTGCTTGTTTTTTCTCTCTGATCATTAGCACAATGTCCTTTAGCCCATTGTGGGAAGAAATTCCAAGCCAAATCCAAAATCCAATCAGTTATTGGCAAAAACAAGAACCGTGCTCAGCTGGTCCAACATGCAGGGCAGAATGTAAGATTGTTATACCCGGCCATTAAACACGTTCAAGTCAGAACCCTACCTAGAAGTAAATTCTGTTGTTTTGGATGGAACTTTGTAAGAACACTAGTCTCAATTTATAGTATTTGGAGTAGAGTCATAAAATGGCTGATTTCCTAGTAATAACACAAAGTAGATATGATTTCTAATGTTTCAGATGGAGTGTTAAGAGTATAAGAGATGCTCTAGTAAGAACACCATCTAGTCTTGACCGGAACTGGAACTTTTGTTCTGATCTTTATCCACACTTTTATATAACATTGTACATACAAAAGTGTTGTTAAAGGTTGTTTGTGATTTTGATTGTAAGCATGAAGCTCATTTTTAGGATGGAAGACAGAACACACTGTTAATTTGATTAAAGTGTACATGCTGTAAGTGTCATTCTATTTATTAAACATTTGTGAGTTAATATCCATCAAGGAACACTCCGTTAGCCACAACGCTCCTGCCAGCCATAATCATCTCCAAGTAATGAGGCCCCTGAATAATGAGGATGCCTTCGTGTTCAACTCATATTCTGTACTAATTGGCTGTCAGGGACAGGATTAGACACAAGACTCAGCTAAAATGTGATGGAAGCTTATAGCCTCCAGTTTAGCATTGTGAAAACGGTATGTTTTTACCTTTATCCCCTTTTACTGTTCCTTCTTTTTGTTTATAGTCAGAACGTGACTGTCGTTTTGGCACAGGTCCTCAATATTGCATACTGTATGTTCAGATGAGAACACTAACTAGGCATGTAACATTTGTGGCACAGAGCCATAAACAGACACAAAAATAAGCTAAAAACTAGCTAGCATTCTGGTAAAAACACTAACTAATCAAAAACTGTCGTTTTTGCTGCTGCTGTTGTTGTTTTTCTGACAGAACCCTAAAATAACTGACATTCTTCAATTCATGTGTTTGAGATTGTCGACACAAAATAGGCCTAAATAATATTGTGAATCACAGTATTTGAGATGGGACCTTAAAATTGGCAATGTTCTAGTAAGAACACTGACTAATCCTTAATATATCAATAGTGTACTAATAAATAAGTAGTGCAAATCCTAGTGTTTGGAATAGAGCAACAAAATGGCCTATTTTATATTAAAAAAAAACCCCACTAAGTAATCATTAATGAACAGTAGAACTGTTCAACCTTCAAAACGGCCACTGTTGCGTAAGAACCCTGGGACGGAGTGGAGAACATAAAGTCATAAGCGCTGATGTAATGAGCACAAACCCTGCATCTCCAGCAGAGAGAAAATGAAACACGCTCTAATGAGTTGCCATTTGCTTCCTTATTTTTTTATTTATTTAAAAAAATTGGCTATTTTTGGATGAGCTTATCTTTTTTTTTTCCCAAGGAAGCCAAACGAAGCTCCCAGCTGCTGGGCGAGATAGCGGCTCTGTTCTCTGTGATGAATAGTCTAATTCTGCTTTTAGAAATCATTTAAATGTGATCCCCCCCCCAGCACTATAAGCCGCTCTAAAGACAAACACGCTGCTTATTAAAGTCACATTTATTTATTAGAGTTTTCCTGCTTTTCCCTAAATTTAATATCAACTTTTAATATGTGCAAAATAATGAGCTAATATTTGATCATGGTTTGCGATATAAACACTATTAAAGCACTTTCCTAGTTTGGCTGCATTTTTAGGCTGCATTAGTGTAAACTGAAATAAAGATTAACTACACCAAGACTGTGTCTGTGTTTATATTTGGATTAGTGCAGCGTTCGGTTTCTATTTTTTCTATTTATGTGTGTACTGTATTAGTGTCCATAATGTGTGTTTGTATTGAATATTAGTGTTCATATTAGTGGTCATGTTTCGTACTGAATGTGCACAGTACAGAAGCATGCAGTGTCAGGAGCTGAGAAGAAAACATTAGCAAAGCCCCATACACATGTTGGCTAGGTTATGCTGGCTAATGCTAGTCTTCTCGTGCTAGTTGTTGGACAACCAGCTACACATTCACATGAGCATCTCAGTCACTGGCCATCGTTTTTGGTCACACTTTAATACTCTGGTTTTAATAAAATGTCCATATGTTTTTGTTGAGTTTTTTTTTATTTTTTTAATCCCAGTGTAGTTTCATGTGTCTTGTTTAGCAGTGGCAAGTCCTGGCTGGAAATAACTCGAAGCAATTTGACAAGCATCAAGGACCCACCAACTGAACGAGCCACAGTGCAATTTTTGTTTTCATTTTCCGAACCACTTTCTGCCTCCACATTATATACTGAAAGCTTGGGTTCCCCAAATAGTGCTGATTCTGCAAAGTGGCCTAATTTCCTTTGTTGTTCCATATTTCTCCCATGATGTCAAGCTTCAGCTGAGAGTCACAAAGGATGCTTATGCCAAGGATAGAACGTGGTGTGATAGCCATCTTGAAGAGTGAAATATTAAACAGAATAGTGGATATCATATACAAATTTAGTGCTTATCCAAATAAGACCACTATGCTAAAGCATTTGTAACAAAGCATAGTTGCCAGTCAATTGAAGACGATATTGCTGGGTATTCAGCAATTCAAGATGGGCAATTACCGTCAAAGGCTGATGACAGCTGGGTGCCTTGCAGTTCTTGTAAATAAAAAAGAAAAATGGTGTGATAAACAGCAAGTCAGTCAAGAAGCCTAATAAGGGATTGGTCCACTATCTTGGTAGAGTGACTGAAAGGACCGACTGCTGTTTAATCTGAGAAGGATCGAGATCATGCTTCGAAAAGAGATCCTGGATGAACTGGGGATGAATCATTAAACCCTGTGGTCATAGACAGAAGACCTGCATTGTTTATTGACAGACAGGCCATCATTGTCAACTGAGGTGATCATGGATATTATGCATTTGCTTAGCATTTATGTCTAAAAGCATGAAATCTGTTTTGTTTTCGTCTGTTTCTACTCCTGCAGTCCTGTGGGGTTTTTTTTTTCTTTTGCCAACACTCATTCCATCTCCTGTGCTGTGTTGAATTCAGTGCTGAAAACTCAAAGATTGTCACTATAGACCTGAAGGACAGGATGCTTTGGTGTCTAGTCTTTTACAACTCTACAAAGCAGCATCAAATATGACCAGGTTTCTGCAGTCTCTTCAAAAGGAATGAACATGAATGTATAGGAATGAACTTGTGCCTCTTGTGCACTAAAATTAGACTCCTAGCGTAGCTATTGCATGCACCCACTCCTGTTCTTATAGGAAACAAACCTAAACAGAAGAGCAGGTGGCCTACTTCGTCTTCCCTGCTATATTTCAGAGGATTTCTCTGACATAATCAGGGTGTGTGATGTAAGCATTTGATTCTGTTTGCATGTTACGCTGAGGCGACGTTTGTTATGTTCATTAGAGGCATTACCACAAACAAAGAAACTGTAAAAATAAAAATAAAAATAAATAATTAAATGAATAAATCAACAAATCAATAGATTAATCAATTAACAACAACAATAATAATAATAATAATAATAATAATAATAATAATAATAATAATAGTTATACAAAACTAATGGTTTTGTTTCTTGTTTGTTTCTTAGTACAGATAATTTTTTACGTGATTCAAAATCAAACACCACACAAATGAGTCAAAACACAAGTGTATAGGTGCTATGTATTTTCCTGCACACATTAAAGTACAAGGATCTCAGCATCAACTCAAAAGAAAAAGTGTGAAGGATGTCAAGGATATTTTAAACTTGATATCTGAATTTAGATGTGTACCGTATGTCTGGATATATCTTTGGGCTTACTGTGAAACCGTCGATATGGTGATGAAAGAAACGCAGGTTGCACTGCTGGGGTTGGGCGAAGGCCTTCCAGATGACGGATATCCTCTAGAAGTGGTTAATGTGGTACTATTACTACTAAACTAAACTATTAGTACTAAACTACTGTGGCAGTGGAGGAGACGATCATCCTGTGTGATCTCAGAGTTGTGTCCACTGGATTTGCCATGGAAATGGGCCTTAATCTGGAATAATCTGGAACTGGTCAGACGTACGAGGGGAGCCAGAGGACAGCAGGACAAACTAATCAGGGCACAGAATCAGTTCAAAATGATCGTCATTGACTGCAGAAGGTCCCACCCATAGTGTTTGATTGACAGAGACACAAACAGCATCGTAGTTGTGTTTTATTCATTGGCCGTGAGTGTGAGGATGAGACGGCAATTGCAAATGTATGTAATGCCGTTTCCTTCTTTAGTATGGCAGACTCATACTAGTTTAGCCGCTGAAAGCAAAATAAGAAATGGACTTCGCATTTGCGTTTTTAATTTTGGCAAATACAATTGCAAATGCAAACATAAATGAATAATTTCTAATTAGAAATTGATTTTGACATTTGATTAAAGAACTAAATACAGTATGCTTCCATAGTATTGGCACCCTATTGGAATCGTTTCTTCCTCTTCTCCTTCTACTTCTTCTTCGCCATTTCACATTTCTCATGTTAGTGTTGATAATCTTAGCATTTGTCACACCTCTGAGAAATCAAAATTCAAAAGTGTCAAATGAGGTAGAGACTAGAATAATATTCAACAGCAGCGAGGAGGACAGAGAGGAAGACAAAGAAGAACTCAAGGATCACAGCAAAACATGCCAGAATATAAGCTATGCTAAGAGCAGGGCCCCTTTTCAGACTCGGAAGTGACTTATCAGTGGAAGTTGTGAACAGCGCTGGGCTCAGCACGGCCTCTGTAAATGAGCCTGCAGGAGAAGCTTTTGTCTTGTCTTAATGAGAAAGCCGCAGAGCAACGGTCACATTAACATACTATGCTGAGTTAGCAATGCTCAATCCGCCCCATTATTATTGCAGCTCTGTGGAAAAGAACATAAATATGCATGCAAATGGACTTTATACTGCTCTCTGCTCATATAACATTTTTTATATAACTCAAGGCTCACCACCCTGCCTCACTTCTGTTGCTTAGCATAGCAAAAACCATCTGTAACAAAGATGATCTGCCTTAGAGTTTCGTAGTTTCTTACAGAAAAAGCCAGAATTCATGTCTAGTCAATGTTCTGATTGGAGTGGCAGCCATTTTAATAAAGACCCCATCCATCATGTCTTGTTAATGTGCTTGCCAGGTTGCTAGGTGCGAGGTATTGCAAGTTTATGGCTCCATCCTAATCTAAAAAAAACTAGGTTACCGATTTCTAATTCCCATTTTTGGTGGTATGGCGGCCATTTTTACTTCATTTCAAATGAAGTCATGCTAGCATTCTTGCTAGATTGTTGATCACTAGTTAGCATTCTTGCTAGAATGTTCACTGCTAGCATTCTTGCTAGATGGTTCATCGCCAGTTAGCATTCTTGCTAGATTGTTCATCGCCAGTTAGCATTCTTGCTAGATTGTTCATCGCCAGTTAGCATTCTTGCTAGAATGTTGCCCATTTTCAGGCTAGACTAGTTTGTGCTGTGAATAAATCCACAAGCCCAGGTTTGCTAACATCAGGCTAAGGATGAATTGTGGAACTAAAAACTCTAAGCTAGTCAACTTGGTAATTAATGTTAGCTAGGTAATATTAGGTGAAATAGTATAGTGATGTCTAATGGACATGTTTTGCGATTGGCTTTTCAAACTGAACTTAAGGCTCACCCCTGCTGTTTCTACTGTGAGGACAGGAAACATTTACCCTTCCAGTTCAACCACAGGAGAAATGTTTCCAGCAATGAAATAAGGAACTAGCAGATTGGTTTCTCTAAAACTTAAGATTAGATTCCACACTTATAATTCAATTAGGCTTAGTCCCAATTCATTAGTTTCAGGACAGGGTGTTTCTCACATAGACAGAGCTGTAAGACGTTTAGCACGGAGCATGGTGAAGAGATTCCCGAAAAAAAAGTTCACAGATTAAGGGAAAGAGATTTACAGTGTTGCAGCTATTTGGCATGAATCTGGTTATAAACTCAAGTCAGATTAAAAAATCAGGCACCATAATAATCCGTGATCAGGTAGTGCCATAAAAGTAAATAATCTCAGGAGTATTTAGAAATAATAACAATATACAGAGAAAAACTGAACATGCCCGCAGTGGACTGTCGATGGTGCTTAAGTGTCCTGTATTGAACAGGAGACCACTTTAAACGTTAAAACCAAATATTAAAAATCAATCACGATTCTCCTAGGATTTTTTCTCTCGGCAATGTCTCTGTTAGAGATATTTGCATGAGTGCTCTTTTTTTTTCTTAGCAGGTCTCCATTGCATGTTGTGTGTGTGTAAGACACAGCTGTGGTCAATCTGTTAACAGTCAATTTAAACTGAAAGAAGCTCATTTCTGCAGGAGAGCACATTAACAGCAATTACCCAATTCCCAGTCCCGCTTTCCACTTTCCATGTTTCTTATGGTAGAATGGAGATCAATGGAGAGAGATTGCTTATCCTGCCTGCTATTGGGTTAGGGTTTTACACACACACACACACACACACACGTGTTTGTCTTGCTATACTTGTGAGGACTTTTCACTGATACATTTATTAATGTAACTTATTAATGCTATGCCTAACCTTAACCCTAACCCTAACCCTAACCTCAATAACAAAAAGGCAACTTTTGTGCACTTTATTTTTTTTTTATTTTCATTTAAAAAAAACAAGATAAAGCCCACTATTCTTGTGGACACCACCCAAATGTCCCCACAAGGCCAAAATTATGAGATATTGTGATCCTTGTGGGGATTTTTGCTCATGTATGCAAACATACACTGAAGTTACAGAAGCCTATGCAAAATACATAGCAATGTATTTTGATATAATGCATAATGTAAAGTGATAGACATCTCTGGAAGCTTCTTGAGCTGTTTCTGATCTGAGAATGGCAAGTTATCATGATTTTGTGATTTTCAGTAGGAGGTAGGAGCAAAGTTTGAATTTTCACGTATGAGCATTTCAAGGGTGTACCGTGACTACAAGAATTCCCGCAAAACCTCGAACTTATGACAGCAGTGTGGCCGTAAAATAGACTCTGGGTGAACGTGACCAGCGTTGGCTGCCAAGAATCGTTTTACGTGATAGGTGTGCAACACTGCCTCAAGTAACATTCGAATTCAGTGCCAGGGTCTCAACAAACATCAGCGTGAGGACTTTGTAACTTTCCCATGGGGGACCTACCAAGAATTAACTAGTCAAATTTATTTATTTCTATAGTGCCTTTTACAATGGAGCATTGTCTCAAAGCAGCTTTACAAATTACCTAATTATCTAGACCCAAGCCTAATTTGAGCAACAGTGGCAAGGAAAAACTCCCCTAATATTATAATGAAAAAACCTTGGGAGGACCCAGACTCAAAAAGGGACCCAAACCTCCTTGGGCGGCCGAGCTGCTGTACGTAAAATAGTCTAAATAAACAGAAGATAAATATAAAATGAACAGAGAGAACATACTTAAAGGAAGCATAATAATTAAAGTAAAATATGATATGTAAGCCAATATGGACAGTATAAGAATAAAGGATATGAGAATATAAGAATCTGCAATTTCAAGTCCAGACACAGAGTTTTTCTGGTACTTCAGTGTACAGGTCAACTGACTGAACTGACATCAAAGTTTATGCAAACACTATTCAGATTCATGTGATAGGCGTACAACACTGCCTTAAGTAACATCAGAATTCAATGCTGGGGCCTCAACAAACATCAGAGTGTGGACTGTATAACGTTCCCTCCAAGATCCTGTGGGGTCCTACCAAGTATTAACTGCTGTACCAGTTTTTCTGATACTTGTATACACTATAGACCTTATATAAGCGTAAAAACTTCCTTCGTTTTGTTTGTTTTTAATCCAGTTCCTGTTGTAACTCAATGTGTGGTTTAGCATCAGTGGCAGTTATAGCAGTCTGTAAGCAGCCTCCTTTTTTCAAAAATATATAAAAATACAGCTTGTCATGTTAAACCACAAAGAGTAAAATCCACTCTTCATAAGAATCTCCAGTATTGGAAGACATTAACTTGCTAGCAACTTTTTAAGAAATGTTCTTGAATCAAAGTTATGCTAAACGTTCCTGGATTAACAGGAAAAAAAAAAACAGTTATTTACTATACCATCTAGATTATAAGACATGCATATGGGGACAAATTAAATGAACAGAACAGTGGCTCTGTTGGGCTTTGTTGGGGTATACACTGATGTGCCAGAATAACTGGTACTGAAGCCTATGCAAAATACATAGCAATGCCACCTATGCACATCATTGGTTGCATCTGCCAGTGCATATA
>JAOVVH010000034.1:2683795-2698287 GCA_028566435.1 Scorpiodoras heckelii | reverse complement strand
AACATCAGCGTGAGGACTGTGCAACGTTCCCTCCAAGATCCTGTGGAGGACCTACCATGTATTAATTGGTGTACCAGTTCTTCTGGTATTTCACTGTATTTATTTTGCTGGCGTGGTTTGCCTCTATTTGTTCTCTGAGAATGAAACATCACTGTAAATCTGACTGATTACTTTTCTCTTCATCTTCAGGGCACATGGGCTCACTGAATGGTTTGATGAAAATAAAATGATGTAAAATCATATGCTATGGCGTTCACACTCATCAGAACTCAACCCAGTTGAACACCTAGGAGACATTTTGGAGCCGTGTGTTAGACAGTGCTCTCTACCACCACCATAAGAACACCAGCTGATCAAAAATCTTTAGCAGGAACAGAGTTCATCAGCCCAGTACATTTCCAAAGACTTGAATCTATGCTAAGACACACTGAAGCTGTTCTGGTGGATTGTGCCAGCCCTGTGCCTTACTAACACCCTTTACATTTGTCCCACATGTGTATTTATTTGTCTTTTTTTCCCCACAAATGTTGTGACTTAACAGCTGTAGCTGATTTGAGGCTTTACAGTACAAAGTATGTTACTCCACAACTTAATGTTATAGGAAGTTCGGCTAACAGAACATTAAAATTGCATATGTACACAAGCTGTAAGCATTTTCCTAGCAGCAGCGATTATACAGTGATTTATTCCTTATAAATATTAATTTCTCTAAGCAGACAGAATTCGAATACGAGAGAGTGTCTGACTCCACTAATCTCTAACGTTTAGCTGCGCCAGATAGACTGACATGATTCACTTAGCCGTGTTTCTGCTTTCTATGACATTTTGTCACAATATATTAGAGAGAAACGCTGTGTGCGCTTTATATAACTGAGTTTAGAATGGTGTGTGACAGGTTTCTTGTGCATTTGAATATAAATAACTTTCTCCTTTTGAAGGAAATTAATAAATAAATTACTCTTAGTATTAGCGGTGAACTAAAATTGGGGAAGAAATGTCAGCGTCAATGATGTGTACGGAGCATCACAGCAGCACTGTTGATTAACGCCTATACAATGGCAATTAGAATAAAGGCTGATGAAGGCCAACGTGAACACTGTTCATTATTCAACCCGTATACAAGAATGCATACTTTGTTTGCTTTAAGTAATGCCTAACGAATACTTTTCCTCTGACCTGTCTGTACAGAGTCCAGAGGAGAACAGTGAGCAGACTGTGATGAGCTGATAGGATTCGACAGTAACTCAAGTAACAACGCTTTACAACCATGGCGAGCAGAAAAGCACAATGCATAAATGCATAGTGCGTAATGCAAAATACATAGCAACACGCTCTATGCACCTCATTGGTTGCTTCTGCCAGTGTGTATGTAAAGTGATAGACATCTATGGAAGCTTCTAGAGCTGTTTCTGCCATGAGAATGGCAAGTTATCATGATTTTGCGATTTTCAATGTGGTTTAATATTTCGAGCTTGTGAGATGGTCATAGAATTTTGGAGGTAGGAGCAAAGTTTGGATTTTCACGGTTTATGAGCGTTTCAAGGGTGTACCGTGACTACGAGAATTCCTGCAAAACCTCGAACTTATGACAGCAGTGTGGCCGTAAAAAGACTCTGGGAGAACGTGACCAACGTTGGCTGGCAAGAATCGTTTCACGTAATAGGCGTGTAACACTGCCTCAAGTAACATCAGAATTCAATGCTGGGGCCTCGGCAAACATTTCCGTTCTGTCCAAGATCCTGTGGGGAACTGACCAAGTATTAACTGGTATGCCAGTTTTTCTGGTACTTCAGTGTACAAGTCGACTGATTGAATTGACATCAAAGTTTATGCAAACCCTACTCAGATTCAGAAAAGATGAAAAGAGAATTTTGACCATATGACAGGGTAAACTGTACTCCTTGTTCCTTATTATAAGAGTTCTGTCTTTCTAATATTGCTATATGCACTGGTTAGCCTAAGCATTTAACAAGTTCTTGAGATCTTGCAAGGAGAACAATTATTCGACTTCTTGTAATCTTATTTACTGTCCAAACCAAAAGCTTAGTGTAATATCTTAGCATTTTAATGTGTTATTAAAAGTTTTCTGATTGGTCTGTATGTATTGGGTGACCAAAAAAGCTTGTCCATCCCCTTGGCCCTGTTTACCATCTGCTTTCTAAAGTTGACATGTGCGAACTCAGCAAGAGCTAGCTTTAAATACCGGAGTCAGGGCCAGGAAAATGCATATTGTTCCCTAATTTACAGATGGAGTTGCCTGCATGGTTAATGTCTGGCTGCAGGATGTAAGTCCCTGTTTTCTACCTGTGCAGATAAGCACACATGGTGTTTCACTTATCTGGATTATTCTCAAATGATGCTCATTTTAAAGAAAGTGATTCACCACTTGATCCATGGGGAAAAAATATTTATTATTGGGAAAAGAAAACTGAAAAAATGGGATCCTGCAACAGCTGCCCTGTTACTGAAACATGTCGTGGATTACTGAAAACGTTCCTGAGTTCCTAACAAGGTTCACAGAAACTTTCTTTGAATTCTGAAAAATCTTCTAGAAAAGTTGCAGGACAAAAATAACTCTCTGTCCCTTTACATCCTAAACATTTCTAAACAGACTTTCTTGTATTATGAAAAACATTTCTGAGTGAGCCCCTGATAGTGTTGCTGGTTCCACAAAAAATCCTGGGTTACTCTAAATCGTTCTGGAAAAAAATAAAAAAGTTCTAGGACTGACCAGAAAAAAATCCTACGTAAAATCCTATAAATGCTGCTAAAGAATTTTTGTGTCCCAAGAAGTTTCTGAAAAATGTTCCCCAAAATTAGGGATTCTGAAATTTTCTTGGTGGTGGCGGGTGGGATAGGTTTCACGGTCAAATGTGTCTTTTTATATTATCAATTTAAGAAATAATTAATTAAACCTATTGACCCCATATGAATGGAGGTCAATGCAAATCATCCATCATGCAGTGTGATGTGGTTTGAGTATAAAAATTTTAATTACAAAGGATGGATATAGTTAATGAGCTAGTGATACGAGATGGCATGGATATATTTAGTGCAAGATGAGTTGTGTTAAAATATTGATCCACACCTTCAGTGCAGAACGCCACACTCAACACACTTGCCAACCAACTTGGCTGGCATGAACACAAACAAGTGTGTTTGCAGTGAGAGCGAGAGTGTGCGAAAGAGACTCCTGTGATCCTTACTGAGGTAAACACAAGCATACGGGGGTGATCGGAAGATGGCGTGACTAGCACAATTATTTCTGTATTTGTGTATCTTACAGCAGAAGATCTAAGGGGCGTCACGGAATTCTCTCTCTCTCTCTCTCTCTCTCCATCTCTCTCTCCATCTCTGTCTTATTCTCTCTCCATCTTTCTCCTTTTCAGCTGCACCGTTGGGTGAATTTGAGTGTTATGAGTTGATTAGCATGGCTGCAATTTTTAACAAATTATGCAGATAATTAACTCGTCCATTGATCTGTGCTTAATCACAAAAAGGTGAGAATTTCCTCCAAGACTCATGGATCACTAACTTTGTGGATTTTTTTTTTTTCATTTTGTGTATTTCTGTAGCTATATAGCGTGTCAATAAAAAAAACATTCTAACACAAAAACCAATGGTGGGAGAGGAAGAATGCCTCAGCCGCGAATCACCACAAATTTGAACGGTTGGACGGCTAGATACCAAAGGGTGATCCACACATTGGCTTTTTTCATGCGGTGCAGCCAATGGAGCAGGGCATGATACGAACAGAGAATGAATGGCTTCCCCAGCAGGTAGTAGTGGAGGGTGAGGACTGCCCACTTGATGGCCAGGCAGTCTTTCTCAATCGTGCTGTGCTTACATTCGTGATTTGAGAGTTTATGGCTGATGTACAACACAGGGCACTTGCTTCCCTCCACCACTTGGGAAAAAGACTGCCCCCCAGCCCTCTGTCCAATGCATCTGTCTGCAACACAATGGGAAGAGAGAAGTCTGGAGAGTGCGAAAGAGACCCACTTTTTCCTGGTTAAAAAAGTCCTGCTTTTACCTGGTTAAAAGTCTGTTGACAATGCTCTGCCCACTGGAATGTATCTGGTTCCCCCTTTTTAGTGATTTCAGTCAAGGGGACTGGTGATGTTTGAATAATTCGGTATGAATCAATGATAATAGCAGCCAGCCCCAAGAACTGCCTCACCACCTTTTTGGTCCTGAGCCGTTGGCAGGCTGCAATCACTGTGGTATTATCAAATTGGGGATGTACCTGCCCATGACCCAGGAGGAAGCCCAAGATACTTTATCACCCAGTTGCACAGTTCATCAGGTAAGCTGTGAATCCTGCATGCCTCAGCGATTTCAGGGCAGCTCAGAGATGTTGAATGTGCCATGGCCAATCATTACTGAAACTGCTGAAATGTTGCCAGAGACTCAAACAGCCTGAATGGAAGGGTTACAAGTTGGTGTAAACCAAAAAGTGTAGAGAATGCCATTTATTGCAGGACATGGGACTTGATACAACCTATCCATAATAATGGTGAAATATGGGTAAGATACAGTAGTGTCGTGGGAGACCCTTCCCTTCCTTGACCATCATTTACTCTCACTCTCCCAATGGGGAATTCACAGAGGGAGGGGAGAGTAGGCCCCACCTCCACATATGTGTCTGACATGGAGCTGACTTCAGGGGACTCTGCTTTCTCATCACTGCACACATCCCATGCCATGCCGTTCCAGTGCAGGACCCATCTGTGCAAATTCTTCTTAATAATCTATAAAACCCAGGCCAATTTGTCCCCAGAATTAGCAGGTGGGAGAAGTGGGAACTAACCTCTGCGTCAACACTATGCTTTTCTCCCCTCAAACTACAGTATAATCCTTAATATCATTATGCACACATTTCAACTTTACCTTTACCTCTGAGACTCTATCCCCTGCCCCACCTTGAACCAGGCTTCGTTGGATGACCATCTGGCTGCAGCCGGAATCCACCAAAGCCTGGTGTGTACCCCCTTGGATTCTTACCTGAATTTTGTACATCCCTCTCTGAACGGGGGTGGCCTGTGGCATGTCAGGGATCCTGACCAGTTATCCCACTTCCAGCATGGGACACTGGTCCTGGAAGTGCCCAGAATCCCCACCATGGCGGCAACCCAGCCTGGGACTCTTACCTGCACCGGTGGTTTGCTCGTGGACCTGTGGGGAAGACAAACCAGATAAAAGGGGAGGGCGGTTCCTAAGAAAGCTCCCGAGCTCCTGAAAAGGTTGTAATAATTATTTTGTTATTGTTTCCTGATGGTCACCACTTCCAGAGTTTCTGAAAAAGTTATGTGATTTCTACTACTACTAGTACTACCACTAATAATAATAATAATAATAATAATAATAATAATAATCTGGTGTAATAGGTAAAATATGTGTTAGGTTTATGTGTGAAATTTAGAGTGATTAACAAAGCTCTGCCCCTTACATTACGAGCTGCCATATACGCATAAGGTTATTCCTATTCATTTAAGACAGAGGGTCATGTTTAAATGCCCCCAGGCTGATGAGCGGATGTGTTGCTGTGGCATTGGTGTCGCTCCTGATCCACTGTCACAGTGATGTATTGTTTGCGTGTGCGTGTAGCTCTACACGCCGCTGTGTGTTAATTGAATTTCAGATGCCACGGAGAAGCTCATAGATCAAACTGACAGCATGGATATGAAGAGGCTTATTTCTCCACGAACAAACCAGAGCACAGAGAGGAGAGGTCAAACCTGGAACACTTTCAACCAAGTTGCATAAGGTACAATGGAGGAATTTCTTCTAGAACTTCCTTTGTATGGCCACTTCTGATACTACGATACGATTCACGCACAGTTAGATTTGTATCATTGTTTCTTTCATTTTTTCTAATTTAAACCCAAAATGTGAAAACAGAACAATTAAGATTTTGTGATGTT
The DNA here is from genome assembly GCA_028566435.1 of Scorpiodoras heckelii. Lineage (NCBI taxonomy): Eukaryota > Metazoa > Chordata > Actinopteri > Siluriformes > Doradidae > Scorpiodoras > Scorpiodoras heckelii. The sequence goes on along the minus strand of JAOVVH010000034.1, from coordinate 2,692,363 downwards.
TATGGAAGATCCAGGGAATTCCAGGAAAATCAAGAAGGGGGACATTCTAAAACGTTTTACATGAAAAAGCTTAACATGGCTTAACATTCCAAAGCGGCAAACAGGGATCATCAGATTTCTCTCGGACTTCTCTCTCTGTACACTTCCATCCGTCAAAAAATCAAAACCGAAATCCTATCTATATGGACGTTACTGTAAAGGCTGTTTCAAAAAGATGGACCCAATTTGAAATCACTGTATCTCTGCAACCATGACCCACCCATGAATGAATCTCTTACCACTTGAAAGGGCGGGAAATGATTACCTCTAGATGTCTCTTCCAGTGCACAAACAGCCCCTAGCTTCAACATCGGATAGGTCGCTCACAGGACCCCAATACTAGGCGCTACACTCTTGGCCCTCAAGATCCCCAGACATTACACCCTGCAACTTTCTCTTTGGGGGACACGTCAAAGACCATGTTTTTGTGACACCATTAGAAAATAATCTGGATGATCTCAAAAATAGTATCACAGCAGTGATGACCTCAGTGGAAGAGGCGTTTGGGACGAATTCAACTATAGTCTCTATGCTGTTCATACAGCATTTGTAAAATGGTTACTAAAACTTGATAACTCATTAAATGCTTAAAACCATACTTGTAACATGTTGCCATGGTGAAATACACTGCTTTGAAATTGGGTCGATGTTTTTGTAACACCATCTACATCAAGCGTTTTCGTCTCCATTAAGGAAAAGGCTTAACATGGTTTAATGTTTCAAAACAGCAATGAGTGATCACCAAATTTGTCTAATATCTCATACATCACAAGCATCATCTCCTATGGAAAAAAAAGTAAAACTTGAATACTAGGAATATGGTCATTATCTTATGTTCAGCATTTTCCTCTCCATTGACAAGAGAAATTTAGTAATCACTGATTGCTTTTCTCGAACGTTATAAACTACTGTGACACTTTCGATTCAGTGGAGAAATAAGGAGGCGGGAGGCAGGATGATACTCTCAAGACAGGAGTCCTGTTTATTTTCAAGTCCAAGATTATGCTTGTCAGCTTTTATTTTAATTGTCACTAAGCACACACACACACACAGAGAGAGAAAAAGAGAGAGAGAGCTCTGTGTCTCTCCTGTCTTTATCCTCGCCACCGCTCACTGAAAGACAGGACACATATCAGACATAACTAACTCACAGCTGGTACTCATCACCACTCAGCTCTCTGGCTCCGCCCCCATTCACAAACCAGCACTCAACCATGCCGCTGCTGCCACAGTGTTTTAGAAAGTCCCCCTGACGGTCATAGCTGAGCACAGCAGGGCACCAGAACACTGCAGAGCAGTACTGATTTCATTCTGAGTTTCATCAACCTCAAACAGTTCACGAATAATCTCAATGTAAGGTTCAAGTGTGGCCATAACTGCAAAATGTACTTACATATATGAACATACATTTGTTTGTTTGTTTGTTTTGTTTGTTTTTCTGATTTGGTTTTGAAACAGAACAATCTAAGTACAACTTCTTCATTCTCCATTGTTCCTTTCAATCTTTAGCAATGTTTATGATAGATAACGAGGTAGATCAGAGCGCTGTGCATGAGAAGAGACATTACAAAGTTAAAAGACATCACCCACAGTTCACAGACATTTCCTCACATTTATTTCAAAAGTGCCTACAGCATATAAAATTAGTCTAAACAGTGTTATTTGATTTATCATGCTAAATACAGCCTGGTGCTGTAATGAAGGTGCGATCCCAGGCTGTCCACTGCTGATGATGTTGCAGGCCATCTAAATACAGCCGTTTTAGTGACTGAGTTCCCTATGAAGAACCCTTGGGATTCTGTACCCTGTGCAGTGTGTAGGGAGCAGGGATACAGATTAGGGACGTTTGCAATCGGAATTCAGCCTAAAACGAGTAAATTAACAGTAAATTTCAGAATGTTTGTGTGCCGAATGACGGCGTCGCTGGTTTGAATAATTTAACAAATTTTTAATCTGCATTAAAATTTTTAGTGCCTTTAATTTTTTTTATCCCGATTAACTCTTTAATGCTTTAACGCATTTGTTAAAGCATTAATTTGACAGCACTAATCTAAATGCATTCATATTAACGTAAACTTAAGCCTTCATTTTCTTATTTGTGTTGCTAGGGGTTTTATAGTAGATGGAACCCCCATGCTAGCTAGCTGATGTCATTGTACATGGCTAGCTAGCTAATGCATTTAGATGGAAACATTTTGCTAACATTACCTGTTAAATTTTAAAAACGTTGGTTTTCGCATTCAGCATTTCTAGAAAAGCCAGCGTCACGTTTGTGGTGCTGGTGCTTACCACATTTATACAGCCGAAATTAGATGTAGCTAAATTAACACATCAAATTGATGGAGAGCATGTTGTATATAGTCTTCAGTTAAGATATAATTTAGAACAGAAGCTATTACAGAACAGATCCTAACTCCATTAGCTATCTTAACTTCAATTTGGAAAAGAATATTACAGAAGCCGCCTAATTCACCAAAAAATCCTAAAAGCTGTCCTAAATTTAAGATAACCCCAGTTCCCTCCTTTTGACAGCTTCTGTTTCTGTTAAATTTAGTGTTTATAAGCAGTCATGATAAATACATCAGGTATGTAAACACATCACCCCTAGCAAAACAAAGACTTGTTATTGTACAGACACATTCATAAATTGGTTTTGCCACAAGTATACTAAAAGAAGTTTAGCAAAAGTCAAGGTGCACAGATTTCAGGTTGTACTGCCATGTTTAACACTAGGTTTACTGAAATTTCAGGATCCTGAGAACATCACCCCTCCTTCTTGCCAACTGTTAGAAGGCCATCAGCCAATTTTTATTATGTAAATTTGTGAGAGAAGAGCGTTGCGTTGCTCACAGTAATATCTCTCTTTCCCTCTGCCTTTCCTCTGTCTGTCAATGTATATATATGTAATGAGTCCACTGGAGATGTTGGAGACAAGTGCAGTATTTTATTAACATAATGAAGTATTTACAAAAAAACGAATAAAGCAAGCATCCGAAACGGGAAAAGAAATCAGTAGACAGAAATTAAGAACTCAGGCAGACAGAAAATAAACGAGGCATAGGCGCATACATGGCATGAACGACATGAGTGGCATAAATGATCCGCAAAGAAAAGCGGAAACAACGTCTCTTATATATCCTGGCAGCACGCACTAGTCAATTACCTCAATGAGCACCAGGTGAGCTCGTTGAGGCTTTGCGCTTCAAGGCACGTAGTCTTTGACTGTGGTACCTTTCCCACGATTTGTCGCCCTCTTGTGGCGACGGACGTAACAAGAGCCCCCCACCAAGGTCGCATCTCCGAGGCACCAAAAGACCCACACAATCCCACATGGCGGGCCTGGTCCCTAGAGGGCGGAGTCCCAGTTCACCAACATCTTGACTCCCAGGCATGACTGTGGGATGAGGATGAGTGATCTCCCCAGGGAAATCCGGAGGAACGATGTCCTCTGCAAAGTAACCGGGTTGGAGTGACGTGCCGAATGGAGCCAGAGAGAGGAGCGATGCTCCCAGCGAGGTCCAAGGGTGAAGCGTTGTCCCGAACGGAGCCAGAGGGGGAAGCACCGATCCCAGCAAGGCTCATGAGAGGATCGACGGCCACTGTGGAACAAGACGGGGGAGTGACCCGCTGAGCAAGGCGAGGCTCCGGAGTGACATCCGGCGTGGAGCTGGCAGGCGGAGTGACTTCACAGGTTGAGTCAGGGGGAGGGGCAACGTTCTCTGCGGAGCAAGAAGGCATGGCGACGTCCTCAGCCGAGCAGGATTGCACAGCGACCTCTGGAGCGGAACGAGAAGGCGGAGCGACGTCCTAGACGGAAAAAGGAGGCGGAGTGATGGTCTTTGTGCCCCCAGGGAGCAGAGCGATATCCTCATGATGGGAGGGAGGGTCCAACGCCTGGTGCAAGGCAGATATAACTGCTGTCTCCGTGGTTAAGCGGGTCATTCTGTAATGAGTCCACTGGAGATGTTGGAGAGAAGTGCAGTATTTTAATAACACGATGAACTATTTACAAAAAAAACTAAAAAATAAAGCAAGCATCCGAAACGGGAAATGAAATCAGTAGACAGAAATAAAGAACTCAGGCAGACAGAAAATAAATGAGGCATAGGCGCATACATGGCATGAACGACATGAGTGGCGTAAATGATCTGTAAAGAAAAGCGGAAACAACGTCCCTTATATATCCTGGCAGCGCGCACTAGGCAATTACCTCAACGAGCGCCAGGTGTTAAATTATAAGTAAGTGTTAAATTATATTCTCAATATTAGCGTTAGCTTCTAATGTAACTTAGTGTTTTAAATGTATTTATTGCATGTACTTTGCTTACAATCGCTTTTTATTAATGTTCTTAGTAATTGTGGTGTGTGTTTGTGTGTAAAATAATAATAACAGTGGTTGTATTATCGGTGTTGTTATTAGTATAAATCATGCATACGCGATGTCTAATATATATTTTTACAACAAGAACGTTTACCAGGAGTGCAAATCAAACTGTTTCACTTTTCGCTGAATACAATATATATATATATTTATTATGCTACAGTGGTTGTGCATGAACATATTCATTGAACACATTCATTTTTTTTACTTTCACGGTTCAGATTATTACTCAATTGTGGTGTGAGTGTCTGTGTGTGCGTGTGTGTGTATGTGTGTGCGTGTGTGTGTAAAACAATAACAGCGGTTGTATTATCGGTGTTATTATTAGTATAAAATACGCAAACACGATTTCTAACAAAGCAGTTGATGCTGTTCTTTTTTCTAGGAACATTTACTAGGAGTGTAAATTAATCTGTAGATATTTTTACTTTTCGCTGGATACAGTGAAATTACCCTTGTGCTATACTTCTGGTAGTATGTGTCTGCTAAATATAACACTTGAAGCACATCTTGAATATGTTTATGAAACTTACAATACAGATAAATTGCCTTTGCTTTGTGAGTTTTTCTAGACTTCAGCTTCAGTATTTTAGAGTATTTCTATTTTACAAGTTCTCACACCAAAAGTACAAAGACAAATTTTAGTTTACAAGTTATCACATTTAAAATACAAGTACAGAGTTTGTTTTACAACACCTCACATCAAGACTACAAGTGCAAATTTTAGTTTACAGTTTCTCAAATCATAAATACAAGTGCAAATCTTAGTTTACGAGTTCTCAGATTATAAATGCAAGTGCAAATTTTACTTTAGAAGTTCTCAAATTACGAATGCAAGTACAAATTCTAGTTTACAAGATTTCAGTTATAAATGCAAGTGCAAATTTTACTTCACAAATTCTCTACAGGTGCAATTTTAGTTCACAAATTCTCAAATTAAAACTACAGGTGCAAATTTTAGTTTACAAGTTCTTAAAGTAGAAATACAAGTACAAATTTTAGTTTACAAGCTCTCAAATTAAAAATACAAGTACAAATTTTAGTTTACAGTTTTCAAATTATAAATGCAAGTGCGCATTTTAGTTTTCATTTTCTCAAATTAAAACTACAAGTGCAAATTTTACTTTAAAAGTTCTCAAATTACAAATGCAAGTGCACATTTTAGTTTACAAATTCTCAAATTAAAACTACAAGCAGAGGTGGCAGAAGTACAGAAGTTTCTTACTTAAGTAAAAGTTGAAGTAAAAAAGTACATGCCCCTAAATGTACTTAAAGTAAAAAAGTTAAAGTATTTATTTAAAAATCACTTCTAATTACATTTAACAGGATTTTTTTTATTAAACCTTTTATTAAAGTCAGATGTGCACAAGCACCATCACATGAAAACATGCAATAAACTGCTTTAGTTTAATACTGTTCTTTTTACAAAAATCTTAATCTGAAACCATATGTATATCAGAGATATTTGTATATTAATAGGCCCTGACATTAATTGAGTGCTTTAATGTGTCAAACAATTAGCCAAAACAGTAGCTGAAAAGAACAGTGTCAGTGTCCAATCACTGATTATAAACATGTACAGTTTGTGTGAACTCAAAGTGCAGCTACATGCTAGGACTAGACATCCAGACTCTCTGTATAATGCTATATTACAGTACAAGACACCACTAAAAAGCAGATAATGGAATCAAAAGTCAGCTAATTACTATAAAATGCAAAATGTATTTAAAGGGTCCTCCCTTTCGCGAGCTTTACATTTTAACATTAATTAGCATGAAGATTTAGCTGAAAGCTCCAAATACTATGAACTACCGTAAAACAACTAACTTAACCTACATGGTCAAATGGAAACGGATAAAATGGCTCAAGTCTTTAATGAAGTCTTCAGTTGTCCATTACCAATGCTTGGTAGCTTACTAACTAGCCATACATACAATGATCATTTTAATGTCAGATTTATTTTAACAACACACAAAGAAATTGAGCTGCTGTTAGATTAACTTACAGAAGATGACCTGAATGAAAATGCCTTACCTCTACATGTTTCCTTAGATTGGACGGGGAGGTTCTCGTAAGAACAAATCTTGTGTAATATTTTTTATGCACGCGTGAGACAAAAGTAACGACAGATTTCTCATAATGTAGTAGAGTAAAAAGTAAAATATTTGACTTTGAAATGTAGAGACGTTAAAGTAAAAGTCCCCTAAAATATAAATACTCGGGTACAGTACAGATACACAAAAAAACTACTTAAGTACAGTAATGAATTACATTTACTTCATTACTTTCCACCACTGATTACAAGTGTAAATTTTTGTTTGCAGGTTCTCAAAATAAAATGCAAGTACAGATTTTCATTTCCAAGTTCTCAAATTAAAAATGCAAGTACAACTTTTAGTTTACAAGTTCTCAAATAAAAAATACAAGTACAAATTTTAGTTTACAAGTTCTCAAATAAAAAATACAAGTACAAATTTTAGTTTACAAGTTCTCAAATTACAAATGCAAGTGCAAATTTTAGTTTATAAGTTCTCAAATTATTATAACATCGACCATTTTAGTTCTCCCTCCCAAATGCTAATGTTGTGTACTCATTAGTGTTTATCAGAACATTAGCCAATTAAAATTCATTCCCAAGCACCACAATTCATGACTCTTTAATTTTCTTATTGAATCAATAGACATTTTTAGGCTCAGCAGTGTTCTTGTTAGAGATAATTTATACCCTACTAGTGAAATTGTAGTGTTTTGGATGGAGCCTTAAAAATCTATTTTAATATATACGTTGCTTATATGAATAAGATGGCCAATCAGGAGCAGAACATTCTCTAACCTCTACAGCCACATGACTTGACCAGGGTGGTGTCTCAATTGCCGTCTCAACTCTCAGCTTTTCCAGATAACAGGATTTTAAGGCTTCGTTTCCAGGAAAGATGCTTGAAGGGCAAAAATTGGATGCGTGCAGATCCACTCAGTGGGACCGTCAGCAATTTCAGTACTTTAACAAGAAAAAAAAAAGAAATTGATGGTTTCTTTAAGGGCAAGCCTGTCTTCTTTGAGTCGCACTTCACTTAGTAACTGGAGTGCGCATCCGTGCATGTGCTAACTCACTGGAGCGTGAATATGATAATCCGAGTCTGACTCTCCAGCGCAAGTGAGACTTCCTGCCAATTACGAGGGAAATATGTGCGAGTTAGCCGTCCCTGATCTAATTAGTGGAAAAATACCTGCCGTGTCGATTGTGATTACTGACTCGGCCACAGCAAGACTCATATAATGCCTGAGTGAGGAGAGGACACAATACATGCACACAATTCATATGAATTTGAAGAGCTAGGTCAAAGTTTGACTTTTGCATGAGTGCTGGAAACTAGCAGCTCCAAATGTCCCCAAGATCTGTTAGGGTTTATTGGATAGCATCCTAAAAAAGATTCTTATTACAAAACCCTTTCTGACAGGGAAACTCTTTAAATGAAAACTTCCAGGGACAAAAAAATGAATGTTTAAGGAGTTAAGGTCTGACACAAGACCAAATATGAACCTTGTTAAATGTTATCAATGCAACATTGTTATAAAGCAAAGCTGCCTGGATGTCATTTTGAACATTGTAGGCTATCCAGGTCTAACACTTTCAAACATTTTGGATGCCCATCATTAGCAGGCTGGTGGGGGTCATTTGGAAAAGTTTAATTTAGATAATTCCATTAATTATTAGAGTTTCTGCATTAAAAAACAGCAAATTTAGCTTGATGACCAAGAAACCTGGGAAAATTGCTCACCTGTTGGGGGTCCAAGCACTTAATCCTCAACTGGTCTTTATTATTCATTCATTCATTATCTTAACGCTTATTCCTGTCCCCAGGGTCATGGGGGAGCTGGTGCCTAGCCGGTGGCATAGGGCGCAAGGCAAGATCAACCCTAGATAGGGAGCCAATCCATCGTAGGACCCACACACACACACACACACACACACAGTCATACACTAGGGGCACTTTAGAGACACCAATTAACCTAATATGCATGTCTTTGGACTGTGGGAGGAAGCCAGAGTACCTGGAGGAAACCCACACGGACACGGGGAGGACATGCAGACTCCACACAGAAAGGGCCCAGACCACTCCACCCGGGGATTGAACCCGGGACCTTCT
>JAOVVH010000034.1:2638457-2650566 GCA_028566435.1 Scorpiodoras heckelii | reverse complement strand
CCTAACATAACATCCTAACCCTACCCTACCCTAACCCTAACCCTATAACCTTAACCCTAACATAACCTTAACCTTAATCCTAACCCTAACCTAACATAACCTTAACATAACCTTAACCCAAATATAACCCTAACATTACCCTAACCCTAACCCAAATATAACCCTATCCCAAATATAACCCTAACATAACCCTAACATAACCCTAACCCAAATATAACCATAACATAACCCTTAACCTCAGTAATGAAAATGCAACTTTTGGGCTCTTTTATGTTTTTTTTATTTTATTTTTTTGTTGTTGTTGTTAAAAAATACAATAAAAAACACTTTCCTTATAGGGACCAGCAAAATGTCCCCACAAGGTCAAAAATATAAGCTTTTGATATCCTTGTGGATATATAAACATGGAATACATACTGAACAAAAATATAAATGCAACACTTTTGTTTTTGCTCCCATATTTCATGAGCGGAACTCAAAAATCTAAGCTGATCTAGAGCTGTTGCATGTGAATTGAATGTTCATTTCTCTACCATATGCAGTCTCCAAAGGCGTTTCAGAGAATTTGACAGAACATCCAACCACAGACTACGTGTAACCAAACCAGCCCAGGACCTCCACATCCAGCATCTTCACCTCCAAGATCGTCTGAGACCAGCCACTCGGACAGCTGCTGCAACAATCAGTTTGCATAGCCAAAGAATTTCTGCACAAACTGTCAGAAAACATCTCAGCATACTCACCAGACATGTCACCCATTGAGCATGTTTGGGATGCTCTGGTATGGCGTATATGACAGCGTGTTCCAGTTCCTGACAATATCCAGCAACTTTGCACAGCCATTGAAGAGCAGTGGAACCAACATTCCACAGGCCACAATCAACAACCTGATCAACTCTATGCGAAGGAGATGTGTTGCACTGTGTGAGGCAAATGGTGGTCACACCAGATACTGACTGGTTTTCCTCAATACAGTAAAAGTAAACTGCACATTTTAGAGTGGGCTTTTATTGTGGCCAACCTAAAGCACACCTGTGCAATAATCATGCTTTCTAATCAGCATCTTGATATGCCACACCTGTCAGGTGGATGGATTATCTCAGCAAAGGAGAAGTGCTCACTAACACAGATTTAGACAAATCTGTAAACAATATTCGCGAGAAAAAGGCCTTTTCTGTACACAGAAAATGTCTTAGATCTTTGAGTTCAGCTCATGAAAAATGGGAGCAAAAACAATAGTGTTGCATTTATATTTTTGTTCAGCATATATGTATATATATACACACACACACACACACACACACACACACACATGGTATTAATAACCTGCTGCTGTTTACTCCCTGTCCTAGAACGAGATTCATGTTTGCATCAGAACCTTGTTTGGATCAGTATGTATGCAGTGTCACCTCATCCAGATAGAGGAGCTAGTATTGTCATCATGTGTGTTTGGGAAAAAGATGTGAAGGTCCGGTGGCACTCGACTGGAACTAATGCCGTTATCTGCGGCTGTTCTTTCAGCTCGGGCAGGTTGGTTAAGTCAACATCAGCGGGATTTGGTCGTGACTGATAGCAGCACTGCACACAACTCAATCTGAGACAGCGACAAAGCACACACTGCATTCTTCTTCTTTCCTTCATCTAAATCCAGTCGCTTTTGTCCTGCATGTAAATCCTCTCTCTCTCTCTCACACACACACACACACACACACACACTTCCTTTTCATGGACTGTAAAACATTTTAAACATAAAATAATAATAATAATAATAATAATAATAATAATAATAATAATAATAATAATAATAATAACTGCTCCTATATCTACTACTAAATCAATGAGTTAAACAAATTCAGTTGACTGTTCAGTTCAGTGTCACTAGCCACACCCAGGCATGATTACTGCCAGAGCTGTTGAATCTAAAAATCACTTAAATAGAACCTGTCTGGCAATGTGAAGCAGGTTAGAAGGCTTCAAAAAAAGCAGCACATGATGCCACGTTCTATAGAGATTCATATACACATATGAAACAATGTCACTGAAATCTACCAATCTGGAAATGGTAACAAAGCCACTGCTAAGATTCTGGGACTCCAGTAAACCACTGTGAGAATCATTAACATCCGCAAATTGAGAAAACCTGGAACAGTGGTGAACCTTCCCAGGAACTGCCGGCTTACCAAAATTTCACCAAAAGCGCCTCGCCAACTCATCCAAGAGGCCACAAAAGAGCCTACATAAACTATAAAGAACTACAGGCCTCACTTGCTTCAGTTAAGATCAGTGTACATTATCCCACAAAGACACTATGCAAAAATGGCATCCATGGGAGATTTGCAAACCACTGCTGATTTTTATTTTTTTTTTATATATATAACCAAAAAAAAAAAAAACATCCAGATGACCCGCATCTAGATGAATCCACAAGGAGTTTTTTTGAAGAAAAAACAAAAAAACAAAAACATGGGTCCTGTTACATCTGGTGTAAAGCTAACACCACATTCCACCATAAGAACATCATACCAACAGTCAAACATGGGGGTGGTAGTGTGATGATCTGGGGCTGCTTTGCTTCTGCAGGACCTTGTCATAATTCATGGAACAAACTTCGGCTTGCTATCAGAAAAAACTGAAGGAGAATGACCACCTGTCAGTTTGTGACCTAAAGCTAAAGCACATAGGGTTATACATAAATGGCTCAAAAGATACACAATCAAGCTTTTGGAGTGGGCAAGTCAAAGCCCTGACTTGAATCCCATTGTGATGCTTTGGCACTATGTTAAGCAGGCAGTTCATGCTCAAAAATCTGTACCTGAATTAAAATGATTTTCCTCCACAGCGATATAAAAGACTCATCACAAGTTTTTGCAAATATGTGATCGTAGCTGTTATTGTCGAGGGTGTCACAACCAGTTAAAAGTTTTAGGGGTGCAATGACTTTTTGCATGGCTGATGTAACTTCAGTTTTGAATAAATCTTTATCTTCGGTAAATGGAATGATTAATTAAAAGCTGCATTTATGTGTACTTGTGTTGTCTTTATCTTATATTAAAATTAGCTGATGAGCTGATGGGAGGGGGGCAAATACTTTTTCACAGCATTGTGCATAATCTTCACTGCTAATTCAAGCTAGCTTGTTACCATAAGCGGAAATGATTTTTGAAAGGAATACGAAGCTACACTCATGTGGTCTTATATTCAGTGCTAACACTAGCTAACTCCCACAAGTTACCCAGACTGGATTTGAAAGATCCTTTTAGATGTTATTCATACATGGTTGTATTGTTTACTGCTAATGATTCCAAGCTAGTTTGCATGAGAGTATTTTGAGCCACATTCAGTTAAGAAGTTCATATTCTGTACAGTGTATTCTGTACATCTTGTACATTTTTCCTAATATGCAAAATCTTCATCACTAGTACTAGCTGATTAGTTTGAGCTAACTTGGCATGATTTCCAAGAGTACGTCCAAGAGATGCACTATATAGACAAAAGTATTCGGACACCTACACATTATATCTACAGGTGATTTTATGACGTTCCATTCTAAATCCATATGGAGCTGGTCCCTGCTTTGCAGCTAAAACCCCTTCCACTCTTCTGACAAGGCTTTCTACAAGATCTTCCAGTGTGTCTGTGGGAGCTTTTTGCGCATTCATCCAGAAGAGCATTTGTGAGGTGAGACATAGAGGTAGGACAAGACGGCCTGGCTCGCAATCTCAATTCTAGTACCTCCCAAAGGTGTTCAATGTGGTTGAGATCAGGGTTCTGTGCGGGCCAGTCAAGTTCTTCCACACCAAACTCACCCAACTGTCCTTTATGGACCTTGATTTGTGCATTGGGGAACTGTCATGCTGGAACAGAAAAGGGTCTTCCACAAACAGTTCACACATATTTGGAAGCATAAAATTGTCCAAAATGTCTTAGTATGCTAAGGCCTTCACTACTCCCTTCACTAGAACTAAGGGGCCTTGATCAACCCCTGAAAAACAACCCCCTTAGCATTATCTCACCTCCTCCAAAATTTACAATTCACATAATGCAGTCAGGCAGGTAACATTCTCCTGGCATTCTTTACACCACCCCATCCAACGCTCGACGTTGTGCTTGGTGATGTAAGGCTTGCATGCAGCTGCTCGTTCATGAAAATCCATGCCGTGAAGCATCCGGTGCACAGCTTTTGTGTTAATGCCAGAGGAGGTTTGGAACTCTGCAATTATCGAGACAGCAGAGTGTTGGTGACTATTATGCACTATGCGCCTCAGCACTCAACGAACCTGCTGTGTAACTTTACATGGTCTGTCTCTTCCTGGCTGAGTTGATGTGTTTCCTAAAATCTTCCACGTTTCAATAATACCACTGACAATTGATTGTGGAATATCTAGGAGGGAAGAAATTTCACGAACTGACTTGTTGCAATGGCGGCATCTTATTACAGAAACTCTCGAATTTATTGAGCTCCTTATAATGACCTGTTCTTTCACAAATGTTTGCAAAGGCAGACTGCTGGGCTAGGTGCTTGACTTTATACACCTGTGGCAACGGGACTCCAAGAAACATCCGAATTCTTTGTTTAGGAGGTGTGTCTGAACACTTTTGTCTATATAGTGTATATTTGCAGATTTAGAGATGTATGTACAGATCCTTCACTGCTGATGTGATTCAGCTAGCTATTCTGTTGGAATTATACGTTTAAGTATAAGTTAGAGTCACAACTTAAATTCTGCCACATGCTAGCTGACTAACTTAAGCTAACCTGACAGGACTTCTGAGAGGATTTTTTTGTACATGTTTTGAACTACACTGCAGATCTGAGCTATCTAGCTTATAAAACCTGAACAGATTACATTTCTAGTAGTAAATAACATTTCTCAGAAGGTTTTTAAGTCGTGTTCATACACGTTTTATTCGCTGCAAGATTGCTATCTAATAGAGGTTAACCTGGCAGGATTTCTAAGACGGCTGTAAAACCACTTTAAAAGGAAAGCTTTACTGCTAGCACTAGTTAGCTAGCTAACATGAGCTAGCTTAGCGCACGTTCCAAGGGCACTTTCCTGTCATGTTCATAAATCTACATAATAGCAACTGACTGCCAAACATGAGCTAATGTAGCAAATCTTCTGAGAGGATTATTTAGACATAGTCATATGGGATGATTGTCACTGCTAGCACTAGCTTACTAACATAAACTAACCTTTAACCTTTATGAGCTCATTTCTGATGGACATATTCATAAATGTTTTAATCCTCACTGGTAATGTGAGCAGCTAGCTACCGGTAGCCTTTAAGGATTATGAAACTTTTTAGGCATGATAATTCACTCTAGCCAGCTAGCTAATATCCTTTATGTGCTGTGCAGAATGCTAAAAATATTGCATAAATGTAGAAATTTATTGTCTTCTTACATGCTTGCTGCTCACTATATCCAGCTATACTCAGATCTCTCTTAGTAAAGGTTACCTCAGGTCTCATTTCTTCTCCTCCCTCCCCCCGCTCTCTTTTCTCTTTCCATCTCTCTCTCTCCCCTCTCAGCTGAATCCACTCATACGTCGCTCTTTCCTCTCACTGAAAGGTCAAGTGTTTCTTTATTGTTATTTCCACTGTCCTTTTCTTACCAACTCCATGACAAGATAAACGCCATCTCGCAATACACTTGCACAATCAGAGTAAACAGTTTAACACAACGCCACTCCATAAAGAACTCATCCATCTCTCTTGGCAGATCCCCTCACGGGAAAGCTCGTCCTCCGCCTGGCATGAAGAACGTAACTTAGCATAGTCATCATTCATCGCTTATCCCAGCTGTCCCTCAGGATCTTTTTCCTTTCATGGAAAAATTCCACCTTTTTTTTTTAAGTAAATCTCCCCCAATTCCATTACTACGGGTGTGAAGTAAACATCAGATGTGTTGAGTTGCAAAATTGACTTTAGACCTAGCTAGTGTTTAGCTAAGCAACTCAGGCTACACAAGAAGGAAATCTACAAGGTGCATATATGTTAATTACTGAACTAATATTCATGCTGACATGTAATGGTAAGAACATTTCACTAAATGTGCTGATATTATCTATGACTCCAACAATGCTAGAAAGCTGACTCAAATTTCTCAGCAAGTATTAGCTAACAATGTAAGCATGCTTGATTAGACCATTTATTCTTTTCCTTGAATATCTCTGTTCTTAAATCTCTGATGTACATCAAAGTACCAGAAAAACTATGCGAAATACATAGCAACGCCACCTATGGACGTCATTGCATGTTGCATCTGCCAGTGCATATATGAAGCGACAGACATCTATAGAAGTTTCTAGAGCTGTTTCCAACATAAGAATAGCAAGTTATCATGATTTTCATTACGGTTTAGTAGTCGTGAGATGGGTCATAGCATTTCGCAGGTAGAATCAAAGTGTGGATTTTCATGTATGAGCATTTCAAGGGTGTCCTGCGACTACAAGAATTCCAGCAAAACCTCAAACTTATGACAGCAGTGTGGGCATAAAAAGACTCTGGGTGAACGTGACCAGCGTCAGCTGGCAAGAATCGTTTCACGTGAGAGACGTGTAACACTGGCTCAAGGAACATCGGAATTCAATGCTGAGGCCTCAACAAACATCAGTGTGAGGACTGTGCAATGTTCCCTCCAAGATCCCCTGAGGGACCTACCAAGTATTAACTTCAGAGTATATTATGTTGTCCAGTAACTAACTGTTTTTGATTTTGATCAAAAACTTCTAATTTGACACAGCTTTGATTAGCCTATTTGCATAACACTCATAACATACCACATGAATAAAGAGATGATAGTAAAATTGCAGATGGCAATTCCTGGACAGCCAAAGGAAAGAAAGTCTGCAATGAAGCAATTAGCAACATTCTTGGCATTTAATTGAACCTCACAGTGTACACAGTACCTCTTGCTCCTGTTATTTTTTCAGCTATATATTTACACTGGGTTGTTCTGTTATTTTCTAATTTTTTTCTTGTGCTCACTTCCAGCAACAAGGGAACATTTTGTACATGTCACACTATGCGAATAAAGACTCAGATTCTGCTCCATTTTAGGAAACACAAGTGGCCCCCTGGCTGCAAAGCCCTTGGGCAAAAACTGGCATCTCCAACACACACACACACACACACACACACAAACCAGTTTAAGAGGATCTGTAGCATGAACGAAGCAACAGGGAATAAGCAGTGCTCTCCACATTACTAGGCTTGTGCTAATAATCGATTACATGATACATCATGAGGGACACTGCAAAATATCAGTACTGCAAAGGGCTAAATAGATAGACAGCATTTTTAAAATTAAAGTATGCCCTAGGAAGCAGGAGTACTTTAAAATAAAAGTGTCATATGAGAAGGCATTCCCATAACACTGAGAAAAAAAAATGTGAGCGGAGAAAAAAAAAAAACCCATAGTTCCTTTAACTTCGGAAACGAGGCAGCACTTAATGGCAAGTTGCATTTTCAAACAGCGAGCAGTCACAATTAATGCAAATGGCGGAGGCAAATGTGGCCGTTATTTAAAAGAACACCATTGTGCGCCATTAGGGCCGAGGCATTTATGAACTCTGGATTGATTCCATGCGTCGCTAACAGCCTGCGCTTGATTAGACATTTTCCACTAGCTCCCTTCCATTGAGGCAGAATAAAACATTCGCATGGGGGAACAAATGGAGAAGGAGAAAACGAAGCAGGAAAAGGGGGAAGAAAATGGAGAGACGTGATGTCCTTGGGGACATTAATTATGCCAAAGGAGAAATATAATTTAGCACAAGCGCTGATCAGAATACATTCTTTCAAATTTCGGGCAATAATGTGTGCTCAAAACAAATTAAATATCCAATTGTAGATGATCAGCTAGGATATGTTTGGCATTTGAAATTTGCTTCTTTAGTTTTGTACTGGACCTACCAGGCTTATGCATCTAACAAGTAATGGAAGACTACAGCCCACTGTTTACCATCATGCAAATGTGCCACATCATCACACTCACCTCCAAGAACATCAATGGCTGTTGGCCATAGGCTCGTCCTATATGCCACTGCTTGTACAAGTTTCATGGATGCCATTTTGGGTGGCTTATTTTTAGGGTTGGGGTGGGGAGGCCTGTCCTCAAGGAGCACCAACTGACCAGGGATGTTCATAGAACTTCATCACTTCCTTAAGTTGTTCCATAAAAAGTTATGGATGATGGTCTGTTTGGTGTCCTCAAAAGTCAAACTTTCTGGAAAAATACAGTGGGTTTAGATTGAGTGGGTGTGGAGCAAAGGTTTGTAGTCATAAGGGCCATTGAAGGAGGAAATGTGGAAAACAGAGGCATGGAATGAAGGGGTGTGGCATGAGTGGAAGGGCTGTTGAATGATGGACCATGGAACGAAGTGATGTGGAACAAGGAGGGCGTGGAATGAAAAGATCGTCAGTATGTCACATCTACATGAGGATTGGTTTGTCAGATCAAACCAGCCTTATGTAGTGCACTCAGTCTTAGGGCCCTACTGTAGTCAGAGATCTACATTATCTGAAGGGTTTCTCAGGGTGAGAAGGAAGTCAGATAATCAAGGTGGAACTGAGAGACACTTAATCAGATTACTGCCTCGCTATTGATTGTCTCGCGAGCCATGCTGATGAGTTTCCGCTCGCCGCGAAACCTGATATAATCACTGTATCGCCTCAGCAGGGGGAGGACGTGGATAATCAGCCGTGGTGATTGTCAGACTCGCTATTCAACACACTGACCCTCCAAAGCGAGAGGCACAGTGTCAAGTGAGTGAAACCGGAAAACTAAAAAGTCTCAGATCTGACTTTATCCAAGATCAAGGCACAAAGGCATGTAATTTAGTCTGGAAAATCAGCGAAAAGGGGAAGCTGGTGTAACAACAGAATGGCAGCCATGTTGGCTAGAATTCATGTCCAGTATTCTCCTTACAATTTCAGCTTTTATTAGTGTTCTTGGTAGGACATAAGCTATTTTGGATCTGTCCTAGAAACCTAGTATGCAAGACTAGTTAGTTCTCTATTTTAAATGTCTGTCCAGTTTGTATATGGTTAGTGGTTAAGAGAACATCAAGTCATTTTGCCTCTGTCCCCTACTAGCTACTTCTGCTCCATCAAGAACACTAAAATTGACAACTAGCATGCTTTTTTTTTCCACATCAGCCAATTTGGATCTGTTCCAAATGCATGCCTATTTATTACATTGTGACAAGAAGTCATGTTTAATTCATGTCTTTATTAGAATGCCAGCCATATTGGCTCTGCCCCAAACATCAGAACATCAGCCCTTCAGCCATTTCTGCTCCAACACACGTTGACAATTTTCGGCTCTGTCCCAAATTCCTGTTTAGGTAGTTGTCTTTTAATATTATCAGATCTTTCTGTCTTGGTTTTAAACACTAGACTCCATATTTATTTCCTTTTCTTACTAGATGATCAATAATTTTGTCTCTGTTCCTGAACCTGAATCCAACCCAAACGAATTGAGAACCATCTTCTCTTAAGATGTTTCCTTCTTTCAAGAAATTTTTGGAGAAATTAAAAACAGGAAGAAAAGTCATGCTGTCCTTGATCTTGATGTAAGGTTGTAGATCTTGGATACGGTGCTTCGATTAGCGTTCGCGGCTATCCCCATAATTAATGACTGTAATTCAAACACAAGTGCAGATCAATAGGTGAACATTCTCCTGCTCATTTTAAGAGCCAGAGAAAGAAAGGGAGAAAAAGAAAACAGAACAGGAAGTCACCAGTTAGTTGCATTTTAGTCTCAATGACCCAAACTGTGGTGATGCTAAAAGCCTAATAATAAACAACAATAATAACAACAACAACAACAATCAAATTCTATCCAAATCACAGGTAATTAGGATGGTGTGGCTTACAGGAGCATCTCGATTCTATTTAGTGTTATTTACATTTACATTTACGGCATTTAGTAGACACCCTTATCCAGAGCGACTTACATTTATCTCATTTACACAACTGAGCTGTTGAGGGTTAAGGGCCTTGCTCAGGGGCCCGATGGTGCAGCTTGACTGTGGTGAGATTTAAATTCACAATCTTCTGGTCAGTAGTCCAACATCTTAACCACTGAGCTACGCACTGCCCATCAGGTGGTTACTCATTGCCTATCATGTGGTTACATACTGCCCATCAGGAAGTTACGCACTGTCCATCAGGTGGTTACATACTGCCCATCCGGTGGTTACTCACTGCCCATCAGTTGGTTACATACTGCCCATCAGGTGGTTACATACTGCCCATCAGGTGGTTATATATTGCCCATCAGGTGGTTATGCACTGCCCATCCGGTGGTTATGCACTGCCCTTCAGGTGGTTACGCATTGCCCATCATGTGGTTACTCACTACCTATCAGGTGGGTACTCACTGCCCATCAGGTGGTTACTCACTGCCCATCAGGTGGTTACGCACTGACCATCAGGTGGTTACATACTGCCCATCAGATTGTTGCACTGCTCAAAAGTACATAATGTGATTAATGTGCACACTGTGTTATTGCTACATGCCTCAATATTCATTTGCAACTAAAACATACTAAATGTTTGTTGTTAAAAAGACTAAAGAATAATGTGAGAGTAGGATGAGCAATTACAAAAACTATTATTTATGAAGACTGGTTAATTTTCAAATGTTGAACAAATAGTTATCAGTGAGGCAATAATAACTCTTTTTTTTTTGGCCAGGAGCTAAATATGCACATTTTATATTTAAGAGCGCTTTATTTCTCAGATCTCTTTTGTTTGTTAAACAGACCACTTCACAGTGTGTTACATCCACCCTAGTTGTAATCCCATTCAGTTTTTCCACTCTTCGACAAATTGGTTTCCACTTTCCACATTTGGGCATGACTTCCCACTGAGGTGATTGTTGTTTTGTTCCCAGCTTCCTTATAAATATGCTTTTTCTTCTTGTTTCTTGTTTCTGATCTGGAAGAATCCTAGCAATGAAATATATTTACTGCCTGCCAATTTGAACCAGATTTGAATAGTAAATAGTGTATATAGTGTATATATTGATACCAGAGGAACAAGCTTGCTACACTGGCAATATAATATTGTACAGATTTACAATAGCCTATTTGTAGTTTTATCATCCTTACAATTTACATCCTGGTACTGAACACAGAGCTGAAGGCACATTATCCAATCGTTCAGCACCAAGGACAGCACACTGAACATATCAAATAGCTGTGCATCACAGGCAACGTTCTCAGTTGTTGTTGCAACTTTCTGTGCTGATAAATGTTTAACCACAAGAGATATTGCAAATCTGATTGCAGCAATCGATTTCTGGTCTTCTTTGATATGCTACATGACCACCGTCCCATTGGAAAACTTGCCCTTGATCCAATATGGCGGCTTTCAAGATGGCGGCCATGTTCAAGACATAGCCTAAAAGATAGGCCCCCTCACCCATTACTTGCTGGGGTATTCAGATATGTCATTTTCCCTTTTGTTTCTGAAATAAAAGGGTGTCCTGAGACTTGTGACTCAAGCTTTAGAATAGTATGTACTTTTGTACAATGTCACCCCAACCTCTTCCTGAAGGAAAAAGATTTTCAGAAGCACAGTTGGTGATCACTGCAGTAATGGACTGTGACTCATCGTTAGGTGGTTACACTACATCAAAGTACTTACTCTTTATGACCACTCCAAATAATACACTAAAAGAACACCACTGTTATTAAAAGATTTTTTTTTTTAAGAAAGAATATATGGGAACCAATTTAAAAGAAGGAGCTATAGTGCACCTATGAAGGCTACCTCACTACGTCTGAAACAGCTTTCTGAAAGTTTCTTGTAACAAATATTACTGAAACTAAACTTACATGGCTGGTGCACAGGAAGGAACAAAAATGCATGACATTAACAGAGCAGGAAGTAGTGACCAACTAAGGCAAGTAAGAAAAAGGATAGGCATACCCAATAAACATGGGGAAACATAGAAGTCTAGAGATATACAGGGGCAGCCGTGGGCTTGTGTTTAAGGAACCAACCTTGTGACCAGAAGGTCACTTACTGTGCACTCTATGAGACACATCCACCATATTGCTCCACCCTGTAGATGTAAAGTCAGAGACAGTAGCTT
>JAOVVH010000034.1:2418877-2437054 GCA_028566435.1 Scorpiodoras heckelii | reverse complement strand
TCAAATAGAGCCGTTTTAGTGACCGAGTTCCCTATGAAGTGCGCTTGGGATTCTGTACCCTGTGCAGTGTGTAGGGATACAGATTAGGGAACCTTGCGATTGGAATGCAGCCAAAAAAGAGCAACGTAACGTTTATGTCAATTACGTGTTCACTGACGGTACCGCTGGTTTGCGTAATTTAACAAATTTTTAATCTGCGTTATTTTTTTTACTGCCGTTAATTTTTTAAATCATGATTAATTCTTTAACGCATTCGTTAATGTGTTAATTTGACAGCACTAAAAATTATTCTTATGTTTGTGCCTAAATGAAAACGTGGTTTTACTGGTGGTAGGTAGTGTGATTAAAGCTGATTTTCCTTTAGTAAATCGGGTGCAAGGAGCTATTACAATCATTTGAACAAACCCATCCTTCAGTTTTCCACCCTCTGGCTGACGCTCCTTAAAACACATGTTGACCAGCTCTACAGCTCAACTTGATCCCTGAAGAGGTCCCTGCAAACAAGTAAAAAATATAAAATAAGTAAATGTATACAGTAATTTCGACTTTATAGCAGGCATTTGTGGCAGGGTGCCAATAATTTTGGAGCTGCCTTTAG
Source organism: Scorpiodoras heckelii (assembly GCA_028566435.1). Taxonomy (NCBI): domain Eukaryota; kingdom Metazoa; phylum Chordata; class Actinopteri; order Siluriformes; family Doradidae; genus Scorpiodoras; species Scorpiodoras heckelii. The sequence goes on along the minus strand of JAOVVH010000034.1, from coordinate 2,436,456 downwards.
ATCTACAGTACAGATTGCTAAATGTACAGCTAATGTACAGAAAGAGAGACAGATATATGGATTATGAACCCCCAACTCAAAAAGTGCCGACGCAGAAAATGTAAATTTTTTTTAAAGTAAAAGGTGCGAGAGTTCATCAGCTCCTCCTGGTGCATCACATTCTAAAGTGCTCATCTGTTCTGTCCCCGAGAGGATGTTTAATTAGAGCCGTACTGGTTCAAGTCCAGGGTGAGGAACTGCCGCTTGGCTTCATTAGCTCTGGCCCGAGCTAGCCAGTGGAAAATTACAGCCGCTCTTAATGTATGCACTCTGAATGCTAATCGTCTCACCTTAGCTTGGTCTAGATCACATGAAAACCTCAACCGAAAATAATAAAACAACAGACATTGATATAGAAAAAACATTAGTAAAAAAATGTAGTATGGATAAAGAGAGAGCCATCTGGAAAGGCTTTGTCTCAACTGGCAAGCCACTACCCTAAATAGTGTTTTGACACACTAACCCGAGCTAGCCAGCGGAAAATTACATCTGCTTTTAATGGACGTGTTCTGAATGCTAATCGTCTCACTTCACCTGGGCTAAGCAAGTTCATAAAGCGCACTGGGGCAAGAAAAAGAGTTATAAGTCCCCCTCATCAGCAAATTACACCTTCTGGTCCCAGCAGATGTTCCCTAAAAAGTAAGTGAGGTGAAAGTATACTTTATTTTCGTACCACTACTTTGAGCTTTCGGTGCAAGTTTGCAGTGCCATTTTATCCAATGGATGGGTCAAGGGCTGTCCAGGAGGTCCCCCCCCCAAAATAGGCATGTCACTTAAATTTTAATGTCAGTCCACTTATATCTTATATATTGAGATGAAATACCATTTCTCCAGGACCATGATGCAATACATTACCCAGTAGTACAGTGCAAGTCTGTATAATGTGCAGATTCAGAAGAGCATGAAATGAGCACAGTATATTAAGTATATAGGACAACAGTACAGTGTGGTGTGGTGTGGGAGAACAATCTAAAGCAATAGCGGTAGAAGCAATACAGAAAAAGGCAGCAGCAAAAGGAGTCTTGCAAATAGTAAAGTGTCCAGTGGAAAGGATGATATAAAACTCCTTCAAGAAGGAAATTCAAGACAGTGTGTGGCAAAAGATGTTGATTTTTCCCAGTCAGCTGCATCTAGAATTTGGTTCAAGTCTAAACAAAATGGAGAGGTTGTAAAAGGAAAACATACGGGGTTGACCAAGGAAGATGTCAAAGTGTAAGGATGGAAAACTCACAGCAATGTGCCTTGAAAGTAGTAAACACACAACGAAACAAATGAAAAGAAAATGCGTGGGAAGAGGAGTCAGTGTTAGTGACGGAACTGTAAATAATCGGCTGAATGAAATGGGATTTCCATATAGAAAAGCAGCACTAAGACGTGCACGGAAGAAAACAAGGTCACAGTGGGCTAAAGAGAAGCAATCATGGAGTGTCGACGATTGGATGAAAGTGCTATTCGGTTATGAATCGCAGATGTGCATTGGCCAAAGAGATGATGCTGGAACGTTTGTCTGGTGTCATCCTAATGAAACGGAAAGATGAGTGCCTGAAGGAAACAATCACGTTTCCCTGCTGATTTATGATATCGAGTTGCATATCAGGTAAAGGACTAGGAGAGATGGCGACCATTACCTCAACAGTCAGTGCGCAGATGTACACATTTTGGACACTTTTCTCATTCCATTGTTATAAAATAGGTTTACTGATGAAGTCATTTTTCTGGATGATGATGATGATGATGATGATGCATCTTGTCAAAGAGCAAAAAGTGTTAAAGCTTTTCTTCAGGAAAGTCCGATCAACTCCGTGACACGGCCAGAAAACGGTCAGGATCACATTAGTGTCTGATTGAAAATTTATGGTGGAAATAAAAAGAAAGCTGACATCCGTGACATAATGCAAAGCTGTTTTTTTTTTTCACTCAACCACTATTTAGAGAAAGGTGGTGCCAGCTTCCCCCCTCCACCTTTAACAGCTTGCTCCCATTCCTTGCCACATCTCTTCCTGACACAGGTTTGTACACTGGATACCCTTATTGATGCAACCTTCCCATTGATCGGGCTTGCGACTGGCACTGTGTGTATTGCACCCCTCAGTGGCTGGGTGGGCAGCATGGTGGCTCGATGGGTAGCACTGTTCCCTCACAGCAAGAAGGTCCTGGGTTCGATCCAAAGGCGGGGGAAGGTCTGGGTCCCATGTGTGTTAGGGTCTGCATGTCCTCCCTATGTCTGCAGGGGTTCACTCCAGGTAGTCTGGTTTCCTCCAACAGTCCAAAGACATGCAAGTTAGGTGAATTGGACATGCAAAATTTCCCTATGACTATGTGTGAAATTTGAAACTTTTTTTGTGTAACCTTGTGCTTGTCATGTATAGCTATTGATCCTGAAATGACATTAAAAACTAATAAACAAACAGTGTCTGGGTTGAGTGGTGGTTTAGGGGCCTTGATCAGGGTTCCAACAACATCAGCACCCTGATGTCTGGGCTCGAACCCCTGACCTTCTGATCAACAGCCTGAAGTCCTGATCTAGTGGGCTACGATTGCCCCAAAGTTGAAACCAGCTTGATGGAGAATATTTTTCCGTTAGCAAAGAATTCAGGCCGTCAGAAAAGCCACAGGTGGAGCAACAAATTACTAATTGTTTGTTTTTATTGTTGATTGCATTTTCCCCCTTAATATTGAGTGATTTATTCCTCTAGTTGATCTGCAAAATTTATGCCATTAAATCAAATAATTTAGTTGAATTAGTTTACAAGGCTTGTATTCGCTATATAGGAGTTGTCTCCTATGACTTGGTATCCCCTGTGTGGTATACTATATAGACAAAAGTGTTCGGACACACCTCTCAATCAATGAATTTAGGTGTTTCATGGAGCTACAGGTGTATAAAATCAAGCACCTGGCCATGCAGTCTGCCTTTACCAACATTTGTGAAAGAACGGGTCATTTTAAGGAGCTCACTGAATTTGAGTGTGGTACTGTAATGGGATGTCACTGTTGCAACAGGTCAGTATGTGACATTTCTTCCCTCGTAGATATTTCACAATCAACTGTGAGTGGTATTATTGAAATATGCAAACATTTAGGAACCACAGTGGACCAGTGGTTGGGTAAATTGGCTTTGATTATGGTTCTGTAGGAATGCTGTCCAGTTTATTGCCAGTTAGCTTGTTACCAGTGTATGTAACTAGCTGACGCTATTGAGATTAGCAAAAGCCTCAAGACGAATGACTAGCTATTATTCTTGTGGGGGGGAGAACTAAACAAAACACTGCTACTACTGAAATGTGGTATGTTTTTAACAAGAAAAACTACATGATGTAATGAAATGGACAGTTTTTCTCAAGACTTGCTCAAGATCTGACACACCAAAGTAATATTGTTGACCTAGCAAGTCAGCAGAGGCAGCACATGAAGCAGTGAAGTACGGACACCAAAATCCTCGAAGGACCTGAAATCTGGGGAACTTCCCAGCTGTTGGATCTTCAAGTCTTTAGCCGCTGAAGTGTTTTCGCAGTTAACCAGCTAAGCTAAGTCTGTTTTGCTGAGACTTAGTGTTAACATTAATGCTAACATGCCCTGAGTAGCAAACTAGATTTTGTCAAAGCAGCACATCCCTGTTTTTGTTTAGAAATTTCTCACCCAGTGTTGCAAGAAAAATGAAGGAAAGAATTGAGATCTGACTTCATGTTTTCATGGGTGTTTCATGGGATGTTTCGTTTGTTTGACCTTTGACCTGTGCAAGGTGAGATTGCTAGAGAAAAATATACGTAGAGTTTATTATCTTTTTTTCCAAAGATGGTGCTGTGTGTCTGTAACTTTGAGTCTGGTGGGTTGGAAGAGATGCTTTACCATCGTGTTATTCTTTAAAGGTCACACGGCAGGCTTCGTGCAGAAGATCATGTAGCTATCTGATAAAACATGGAGAGGGTGGGGAAATGTTTCGACTCACTCGGCAGAGAGTGGGTTTGATCTGTTTGGGATCTGAAACTCGGATATTGAAGCGCAGCTGCAGGAGCCAATCTGGGGTCGAAGCCGAAAACATTTTGGAATAATGGACCCTGTGAACCCTGTGCTTTAATACTCAGGGTGAAGGTGTAGAGATGGAGCACAAACTGAGCCAACAGGCTGATCATCATCATCATAATCGTAACCCAACAACAAAAAGAAACAGAAAAAGCCCACCATTTGGATGAACAGCATCATTTAAAGGAGGTAGCGTAAGAACCCATAATATCGGGCACCTGAAATTCACCTGAAGTGCCGTAACGTGATTGGTAAAGGGAGAGAAAGGAAAGACATAATAGGTAGAAAAAGGAGATGGTCAGAAAAATGACTTGTCTGATGATATGGGACCTTACGTTACTGAATTTGAATAAACTCTGTTCCCAACTCACAGCTGTTTATTTCTTCCTCTTTCCTGAGCTGAGGCCAGCGTGAAGTATTTATTGTACAGAGACTCCGTTTACACCTGCTTCTGTAGAGACGTTCAGTGAGGGAAGGAAGCACTGCAGACGTCTGGCCTTTTACAAACTTTCTACACTTTAAACAGTTTCAGAATGACGGAATGTTTTATGATGTTTTATGAATTATGATGTCATAATTGTCGTTACCGCAGCTGACCAATCAGCAGCTTCATTTCAACTCCCGAACCTTAATCACCCTTTCTCCATTCATTCATTTCTCTCCTTCCTGTCCTTTTTCATTCTTCTATTTTCTGTCTTATTTCTTTCCTTCTTTCTTGCATTTCCTTACATTTCTGTAACATCTGTGTGACGTTGAACTTTCAAACGTAATTTAAAAAAAAAAGTATTTTGTTTGTCTTCCTCACTCCTTTCTTTCTTCTTTCCCTGTGGCGGTTCTTTTTTTTATTTAAAACATTTCTTTTTCCCTGCATCACTCTCGCATGTGCAGCATTTCCTTCAGAAATGAACTTAAACGCTCTAAAATAAAATGTGCTACATTCTTCTGTGCCCCCGAATGGGTCGTGCCTCTCATTTTTTTTTTATTTACACTTATTAATAGTGCTGTTGAAATCTAAATATAATTCTACTCGTATAAGGTGCTTTTCCACGGGCTCGGCCCTGAACATCTTCATATCCTGTAATCGCACCTGGTTTGAACCCCGGCAACACCTCTGACTCGCACAAGGTGCACGTCGTTACCGGACAGCTTTGGGTCATTCGCATAAATTTAAATAAACATGGAGGTGGTGGGTATCTAACGCATAACGGAGGAGTGTGTGGAAAAGACAGTCAGTGTGTCCGTGTTGAGGAGAGTGAGTCATTATGTTCTACTCACAAGGGCTCATGTCGATGCGTTTCCATGGGAACGGCAGGTCGCTGATGTTTATGTAGCCTATATAGTGAATAGGCTGTGTGCTTTGGGACGCGTCCACGGTGATGGGGCGCTGAGCTGTAAAATTGTGCTGGAGTGGGTTTTAATGTGGGCAAGACATCTGACCAAGACGCGAGGCATTCGGCTGACAAGCCAGCGCACTCATGAGGAAATGTTTATCATCCTGTGCTAATGACGGGTTTCCCCTTTTAGCAATTCAGTATCCCAAACCACACACCCTATTCCAGGGATGTCTAAATTACAGCCCCTGGGCTACAATTTCTCTCTTAAAGTGTACAATACACATTTTTCCTTTCGCCCAGTGGTGGCAGCAGACTGTTCAGGCTTCAGACGAAAAGGGCAAAGTTAACAGTGAGAGCTGGAAACGACAATATCTTTGTCTACAGCCGTAGCCTACGCATGTGGCTCATATGTCATAGACTGTTGCAGTAATTTAGGAAATTTAATATCATTAGACATTATGAAAGAAATCATGGACAATGCAAAAAAAAAAAAAAAAACGAGGATGAGTGGCAGAAGCAACTTTTTATCAGAGTAAATGGTGTGCAAAATGTTGCTAGAGCTAATAAGTGGCGGTGCTTCCAACCAATAAGCACCGAAAACTGTTGTCCAATTACTTTTGGTCCCTTATTCGCCTTACACACCCTGTTCACTATACAGGCCACGTAACGACCATCCATCTGTATGCATGAAATGGTATAAGGGTTCACACAGGTGCGCGTAATAAACTGCCTGTATGAACATATATAACAGTGTTGGGAGGATCCATTTTTTGTGGACCGGGGGTGTGTGTGTGTGTGTGTGTCTGTGTGTCTGTGTGTCTGTGTGCGTGTTACAGACAGACAGATCTTCTGACCCTCTGAATAGCTGTAATTTAAAATTCATTCCCAGCAGCTGGAGCTCGACTGCCTGCTGTTCTCTCTGTGTAACACGTGTTCTCTCTTCACATCTGGAAATCTGCGCCCGCTACGCCTTATTTATGACCTGCTGCGCTACCGCGGGCACCCCTGGCTACCGGAACAGATGTCACACGCCATTATTTTTCGGGAAAAATCATTCAGGATAAAAAAAAACAAAACAAAAATATCCAAAACGTCCATCTTACTCCAGGCAGACAGGACGTGTTTGGTGTCTAAAGTATACCTTGCTAGCTTGTGTGCTCACCCAACGTTAGCTAGCTTGCTAGCAAACCCAGCTATTGATCTCAATTGCAGAAAACGCCAAAAGAATTCTAAAGAGCTTTGCTAACTGCTTAACATCTGTTGGATACTGCTGGATAGGGAATGCTAGCAAGTTACTTTTAGTTACTTTTAGCTAGCTAATGCTGCAATAGTTACCCTAAAGTCAGCTAGCTTGCTAGCAAACCTAGTTTTAAATCACACAATAATGTAGTTACCTGAAAGATATGGTGCTTGCTACTTTGACTAGCAAGGTAGCTAGCTGGCTAATTGTCATGCAGCCCAGTTACTACAGCGAGGGGTTCTAAATATATTAATATATAACTGTTGAAAAAGTGACGCCGTCCAATCAGATTCATTTATATTTGTCTATGAAATCATGGGTATTTTGTACCTGTTCGTTAATATCAACGAACAAATCTACCAAAGCACTTGGCTACATGCTAGCTTGCTGGCGGGCACAGTGGCGCAGTGGGTAGAGCGGCCGCCTCACAAGAAGGTCCCAGGTTCGATTCTCAGATAGGGCGACCTGCATCCTTTCTGTGTGGAGTTGAATGTTCTCCCCGTGTCTGCATAGGTTTCCTCCCACAGTCCAAGAACATATATGTTAAGCGAATCAGAGATACTAAATGAGTATGAAATACTAACGGTTCCTGTCATGAATGTAAGCATTGTGTAAAAAAAATGATATTAAACCCCTAATAAACAAAAAAAAACCATGCTAGCTAGATAAATGATCAACCTCAGTCTTTAGTGAGCTCATGGTGGGACACAACATTACCTAGCTCTCTAGGTAATGTTAGCCTCTGTCGGACTACGCGGCACTTCATTGTGTTCAAACTTTTCACATTTTTCACATGTGGTTTAGAAAGAGAAAAGTTTCAGACAGATATTTGATAGAAATGTTTCAGTCAGATGTTGGTTAGCAGTTGATGCTAAGTGTACTGTACTTTTAGTCTTTTTTTGGAAATTTAGCAACACTTCCGTGGTAGATGTTGACATTCCAGACAATTATCTGATTTCCACAGTCACTCATCCACAGTCTTCATTGCTGTCTGTACTAAAGACTTGTTAGCTGGTTAGCAGTTGATGCTAAGTATACTTTTAGTCATACGATGATTTTTTTTTTTTTGTAATTTACCAACACTTCTGAGGTAAATGTTAACATTCCAGACAGTTCTCTCATTTCCACAGTCACTCTGTCTTCACGCTGTGTGTACTAATGACGTGTTAGCGAGTTAAACGGTTAGCCTTATTTACTGCCTCATGCTTAGTTGCCCATATCGCACACTTTCAGAGTAAACAGTGAGCCTGTATTGTCTTTGCGTTGTCATTGTGAAAGCGCACATTCTCAAGTAGTATTTAAGCCATAATAGCATGTTAGGAGATTACACCTGATATAAAACATTTTAACACGCTTCACTGTCAGCAGCGGCAGGAAACGAAACATATTCCAATTTCCTCCAGTCAGATCTCAGGGGGGTTGTGTTAACCTCCACTCTCCTCCTGTGCACCACTGCGTTATGGCCACCATATATTAAAGGTATATTTCTGACTGGGTAGGGAATTGTGGGAAATTGCTTGATGGATTGACAGCGATATAGAGATTTGTGCAGTAGAGGAGTGCTGTCTGAGTGATGCGTGTGTGTGTGTGTGTGTTGGGCTTTTATTATTATTTATTATTTATGAGGGTCTGTTCACTCTCTGACCACAGATATGAGAGAATTGCACTTTTGGAGGACATAAATCGCTCGAAAACGCCGCTTGTGTCTCATACGCCGCCTGCCTTCCTGTTCTGCAGGATTATTTACGACCCACCATGATGCAGACCCAATGCTCAACGAATATGCAATATTTATATCAACCTTTACCATGTTGTTATGAAAAAAGAAATGTATTTTTTTTTTTAAAGAAAGATTAACGGTATGGCATTGCAACAACCTCCAGTTTTATACTAAAACTGGTCATGTGACATACAGGGGCGAGGGGGGTGTCACATGATCATTCCTATGAAAATATTACATCAGATCACTTCCAAAAATACATAGCACACCATATGGCGCCATTGTCTACGCAACGGTGTTTTATCCGTGTCTGTATGTTAAGCGGTTCAGGCTGTATTAATTGCAGTATTTGTCGGAAGAATAAGAAGAATAAGAAGAGGGATTATGTGGGATAACAATATAGTGCATAGTTTCAAGCACTATAAAGGCGGTCAATGAGTAGCTAGCATTTAGCGTATTAGAGATTGAGGTAAACATGACATTGTATTTAGCTAAAGTCTGTTTCCTGGTTATACGAAATATAGAGCTAGCAACCCTGACGTAATGACTAGCTACCTTGAATAACCACCAACTACTAATCAGTATCTCCGTAGACGCAGTGTTATGTGTTTTTAACTTGTGCTGTGTTCCGTTTACGTCGGAAGTCAGAGCCGGGAGTTGACGGCGTTCCAGTACAAGTCAGGTTAGCCTTTGTTCGCAGTATGTGGTATTTTGCAAATACGAACACCGTAGCATTGTGTGTACAACTGATTTGATGAGATATAAGTAAGCAATATTTCTACCGCTTTCAGTTATTGTTGATGCAAAGATAAGCCATTTTGGATTTTTTTTTGTTCCCCCCCTCAATTTTCTCCCTTAATTTAGCTGTGTCCAATTCCCACCCATTAGGAACTGAGCAGTTGAGGGTTTAGGGCCTTGCTCAGGGGCCCCGACAGTGGCAGCTTGGCTGTGGTTGGATTTGAACTGACAACCTTCTGGTCAGTAGTCCAATGTCTTAACCACTGAGCTACCACTGCCCTGGTATACATGAGCCCACAGGCACCTGTGATTGGTCAGGGTTGCTCCAGTTGACAAGGGAGAGAGCATATGCTGCCCCGCCCACCCTGACAGCACAGACAATTTTGCTGTCTCGACTCCCAGGTACAGGCCGCTATAGCATCAACCAGACTCAAACTAGTGATCTCTGGATGATATGCCATCGCACCACTCAGAAGCACCATCTAGGATTTTACGATCTGGGCAGGTGCGGTTTTTCTGATTTTCTGAGTCAGAAATCCGACTTCGGGGGTTTTGGAGTTAAAATTTCCTACTGGGAATTCAGAATTTCCAGTTCAAAATTGGCATCAATACGAACGAAAGAATAACGGCGCATCATTGCTGTCGCAACAACGACTCAACGACTGATTTCTTCTGTAGTCCTGCCTCCAAATAATTCTTATACAGAGGTGCTCAGGATATCAGTTTGAAATGGAAAATTTCGGGTCATGCTAACAAACGACTTTCTTAGATTAACCATGGGAAGAGAGTGAATAATACTAGCAAGCACCAGGCTAATGACTTCACATGTAAACGTAACTCTTTATTTGTACTTTACAATAGCTGTACTTTGCACTTATACTTTATAATAGCTGTAAGTATTCTAGTCAGCCGAGGGTGGACAGGGGATTGAGACGCAGCCATCGGTGTTGTAGCTAGCCAACAAACACACTTTAATGAGTTTCATAAGCAGGAGGCTGTTATTGATCAGGACACCCAGGTAGCTGGTTAATGGAGCCAGGCTTCCTCCTGTCGATCCTGTAGCTAGCCATGCTCTGTCCCAGTGTCCCTGGCTGTCTTCCATGTAGGAGTGTAAATTACCTTTATCAGCTTTAGCGGGAGGCTAGCGCTGTCAGCGCACACCGTGACAGAGTCGTGTCTCTCAGTCACAACATGCTTGTGTTCGGTGTAACCACAAACACACACACTGTTGCAGGAGCGTGTTAGAAGTGAGTACCACGAGTGAGTCATTCAATTATTAACAACAAATAAAGAACAAAGATACATACCACTTGGCTAATGGTGTTGGCTAGCTAGTGTTTACATTTACAGCATTTGGCAGATGCCCTTATCCAGAGCGACTTACATTTATCTCATTTAAACAAATGAGCAGTTGAGGGTTTAAGGGCCTTGCTCAGGGGCCCAGCAGTGGCAGACTGGCTGTGTTGGGATTTGAACTCCCAACCTTTGGGTCAGTAGTCCAACATCTTAAACACTGAGCTACACTGCCCCTGTTTAACACATTTCAGAATGAAGGAAAAAAGGAATAAAATGAAAGACCAAAAAAGAAGGTTTGAAGGAGGAGGTATAAGGCTATGACATGGATGAATAAAAGAGAGAAAGAAAGCAAAGAATACATACTACATGGCTACGGATGTTAGCTAGCGGTTTAACATGCATAGCGCTCTAACTAGCGCTCGTCTTGGCAGCACTGTTAACTGTCAATCAGCAACATTCCGCAGCAGCCTTAGCAAGCATGCTAATGCTAAATAGTGCTAATGCTGGCATTTGGTATTTATTTATTGATATTTTTTAACCACAGAGTTGGAGATCTCTGGCTGTATTTCTCGCCGTTCTGGCAGAAGATTGAGTGAGGCGGGAGTGTTATTCTGCTCGTGTCCTCTGTCCTCTCTGAACTTTCTTTGTCTCCTGTGCTTTGTTTACCTGGTGGCTTTAATCCCGGATTTAGCCGTCTGCTGCCGAGCGTTTGCAGGCGCTAAAGCTCTTAGCTTTGTTCAAACAGAGCGCCAGGAGTCAGAGCCAAGGTCTCTCGCGCTGATAATCCTCCATCCCGCACGCCTCAGTGCGTCCTCGTGATCACGTTCTACCTCCTCCTGAAATACTAAACCGAACCCAAAACAACAACGTGGATGTGTCATGCAGCCTGATGCTAATTCTGCGCGTGTCAGTGTCTCGCACGTTTTTCCCGCCCTGTTCTTTTGGAAAGGAAAGGCGTCCGCATTCCGTTCGCATTGTTAACACGAGATTTGAGAGCAGTTTGCCATTTTTGCTGACGCGGCTTTAATATTTTGGGTTACAGCTGGCAAGAAAGGGATGTGAAGTTTCTGTGAATATTCTGGAGAAGGAACGTGACAAAACGACACACTACTGTGGCGGCGTAGCTGTGTTACGTGGTTGGCCACAGTGAAGCTTTTCCTGTCACCTGACAAAAAAAAAAAATTATGTTTGTGTGTGTGTGAGGATTTGTGTCTCCCTGTGCTCCACAATAAGACGCAACACCATCTGGTACGACTTTCATCTGCATCATGTTTATTTTTACCTCAGAAGTGGTGGCTTCTGTCAACCTACCCCCCCCCCCAATTTATATATATATATATATATATTCAGGTGAGAGAGCCTTCTGTACGTTACTGTTACTAAAGAAATTACACATTACGATTGTTATATCGCCCCGACTGTTGTGAAGAAGCGAAGAGAAGAGAGGCAGAAAAGACAACAGAGGAAGAAGGAAGGAAAAGAGGAAAGATGGGAAAGAGTAAACAAAAGGGAAGGGTGAAAGAGGGTGGTGCTGCAGAAGGAAGAAGGAAATTAAGGGGGGGGCGAAATAAAGCAATTGCATGGAAGAAGTAAGTAAATAAATAAATAAATAAATAAATAAAGGAATGGAGAGTGAGTTTAGGGCGCACATCCTCCCTGAATGGAGCACTATTCATGGAGGTGTGTGTGTGTGTGTGTGTGTGTGTGTGCGTGTATGTTTATTGAGCTTGTAGCATCCACACACACTTTCACGATGGTACCTTTCACTCACTCACACACTGTAAACAGGAGAACTGATCGTGTGTGAAGAAGCAACTTGATTCTGAAGTGTGTGTGTGTGTGTATGTGTGTGTGTATGGTTGCTGATGTGTAGAGACTTTGTTTACTTCAGTTCATTCCATCCAAGGTCAGTGAGCGAAGGAACAAGGGTACCAGATCTGTTCACCCAGAAAGATTCAGGAGGCTGCATATCTTCTCCCACACGTCAGATCTCTCTCTCTCTCTCTCTCTCTCTCTCTCTCTCTCTCTCTCCCGCTCCCATTTTCTCTCCCTCTGTTTTGTCCAAGTTTTTCACCCTTTCTGTCTTTTGCATTATCTGTCTCTCTGCTCATCTTTCTCTCTCTCCCTACTCTCCTGTCTCTCCATCTCTCACTCCCTGTCTGTCTGCATCCATCTCTTTACCTGTCTTTCTCAGCCTCTTTTCTCCATCTTGTCCTTCAGTCTCATTCTTCCCGATCTCTGTATTTCTTTCCGTCGGGCCTTTTTTTCTCTCCGTGCATCCTCGTTCTCTCACTTTCTTTCTGTTTTCTGTCAGCCTGTCTCCCTTTCTCTCTTATTGACTCTGCCTTTCCCTCTGTCCCTCCCTCCCGATGGTCCCGTTGGTATAATCCCAGTGTCTCAGCTCAGAGCTCTCCTGTTTTATTGAATGGTCGTTTTATCCGTTCACTCGTTTATCTGCAGGCTTTTTCTCTTTTTCATCATGTTCACTCGCTCTGCTTCATGTAATGTCCCCAAAGGACACAGATTTTCCCTCTCTCTCTCTTTCACTCTCTCTCTCTCTCTCTGTCTCTCTCTCTCAGCCAGCTGTACTGGTGAAAGTGTATTAGGAAGTTAGAACTGAAACACAGACATGTACTGCATATAGGTGTGGTCATTTATCAGTGTGATGAGATACCATGATAATCAGGAACACGGCTATCATTAGCCTCATGCTACTAAAACTCATTTCATTTATATACCTTCACTACTTAGGGAGCGACCTGGAGGGAGCGTTAATGAAGTGCCCTTTATTGCATTGTGGAAAATTGCCTTTAGATATTGCTCTTTAAGGAATAAACACTAAAAAGGCGCTCACTCTCTCACACACACAGAAGACCTAAAATTTTAATATTATGAATTGCAAATCCAACTTTTTTAAAATTATTGTTGGTAATTGTAACATAAACGTAAAAACTCATTTTTAGTTGTAATCGCAACATACGATTAAAATGGTCAATTTTGTTTTCCTAATCGAGAAATGAAACATTTGTCAGCATTTGTTTCATAATCACATCAAATTAAATAGCAAATTGTAATCAGAGCATAAACATTGTGAAGTGTACAATGTAAATTGGCATAATCGCAATGTTAACATAAAAATTGATTTGTAATCTGAGTGTACATATTATAAAGAAGTCAGTTGTGATTCATAATTGCGACATGAAAATGTAAATTGTGATTCGTAATCTGTGTGCACATTGTAAAGAAATCAGTTGTGATTTATAATTGAAATGTAAAAAACGTAAATAGTGATTCGTAATCTGTGTGCACATTGTGAAGAAATCAGTTGTGTTTTATAATTGAAATGTAAAAAACGTAAATAGTGATTCGTAATCTGTGTGCACATTGTGAAGAAATCAGTTGTGATTTATAATTGAAATGTAAAAAAATGTAAATTGTCATTGGTAATCTGTGTGCACATTGTAAAGAAATCAGTCGTGATTCATAATTGCAACGTAACAAAACGTAAATTGTGATTCGTAATCTCAGTGTTGTAAATGTGTCAATTGTGATTCGTAATTGCAACATAAACTAGCAATTGATTCTTAATTGCATCATGAAGACGTAAATTGAGATTTGTGATTGCATGTGAAAATAAAAACCTTAATTGTGATTCATAATTGCAATATGAAGTTGTAAAAAAACCCCGTTAATTGTGATTGGTAATTGCAACATAAACATTTAAAAACTTTGTGACAAATGTAAAGATTTCAGTTGTGAGTCATAATTGCATCTTAAAGACATCAACTATGATTTGCAATCGTTACAGTAAAGACATAAATTGTAATCTGTAATCTCAATATGAAGATTGTAAAGTCGGAAATTGTGATTTGCTTTTACTTTTATTTTGCAAAGTTGTCAGTTGTGATTTGAATGTCGATGTAACGATGTTTTGTGATTTATCACAACAGAAACGCAGTAAGTGGTTCACTACGATTCATAATCATGGCAAACGGAATGACGGGAATTCTGATTCATAACCACAATATAAACATTTTGATGACGTAAATTGCGATTCGCGATCATGACATGAATGTAAAATCATCAATTGTGATTCGTAATTGCAATATGAACTTTGTAAAGATGTAAATTGTGATGGTAGCATTGGCATAAACTTTGTAGACACGTTAAATGATATGAGTGGTGGATATAAAGCTATATGTTAGAATTTATAGCCACAGTATGAGGATTCTCTACGGTCACACCTGAGAGGATTTATTGATTCTGTAATTACTTGATACTTATTCATTTGATATTACTTTGTTCAGTATGATGCAGCATTATTTTTATTTTTATTATTATTATGTAAATATGAAGTGTTAGGGTCGTAACAGCAGACTGTATTGTAGCTCCGTAAAAGACTAGTTTCTGTATTAGGATCTATATGTCTAATACGTTGCTCTTTCTTGCAGTTATACGAAACGAGTTGTGGGCAGTGGGATACGAGCCCAGGCACAAAACCCCGAAGTTCGGGTGAAGGAGGCTGATCCGGCAATCAACCAGGTGATCGACAAGCTGAAGCACGTCAACCAGGTACGAAGCAAACGGCCCGTGAATTTGCTCAATTGAACGAGTCAGTGCATTTGATCAATACCGGTGATTCATAACACCAAGTGAATCAGTCATTCAGGTATCAACCAGGATGAGTGACCCGATAAGGTACAACCTGATCAAGTGGTCCATGGAGACAAGTGATTTATCCAGACAAGAGCTGAAAAGGTGATCCAGAATAGCTAGCGAATCAATAAATGTACAAGCTGATCAAACCATTCAGGTACGAAGTGTTTGGCTGAGTGAATCAATCAGGTGATCAAAACAATCAAACGAATCAGATACGAACTGACCAGCGTGGCTAAGAGAAGCATTCAGGTACAAACAAATGCAGGAACACGTTAGCTAGCACCCCTTGCTAAGTAACATGTATCATGTATCATAGGTGGCGTGCGAAGCATAAATAGCTAGCTAGGTGATGGATGAGTAAAAATGAGTTCAATAGAATTAGCTGGCCCAGAAGCGCTGCCTTGGACTGTTAATGATTTTTCTGGCTCGAAATGAGCGTGTGTAATTTGTCTATAGTG
Source organism: Scorpiodoras heckelii (assembly GCA_028566435.1). Classification (NCBI taxonomy): domain Eukaryota; kingdom Metazoa; phylum Chordata; class Actinopteri; order Siluriformes; family Doradidae; genus Scorpiodoras; species Scorpiodoras heckelii. The sequence goes on along the minus strand of JAOVVH010000034.1, from coordinate 2,420,949 downwards.
CAGAACAGCCAGCGAGGATGTGTGTGATCGATGGATACATATTTACCAGTCCATCTTCAGTGTTTGTGCTTCTGGCTAAATCGATGCGGTTTTAGCGCCATTGTCTCATTGTGGTGTTTGTGCTGAGGCGGCCATGTACTGCGTTTAGCCAGAGGATGTGATCATGCTAATGCTGATTCAGGGATCATTATGGTCGATGTTAGCCACACACACATACACACACTGTATTTTAGATGAGGCTGGGCGTTTATTTTATCCAAGGCAAACCATTTTAGCCTTTATTCCTTACAGGCATTTTTGCTGTCAGTCCTTAGAGTTATTTACTCTAGAACCTGGCATTGGTTTCTGGATGCTAATTTCATAATCTGGGTACTAAATCAATAACCAGGATGCTAACACTGTAATACGGGAGGTAGGATGCTAATCTGGAAACTAACTGTAATCTGGCATCTGACTTGATAATCTGGGGGCTCAGTAATTCTGGGTAATTTGCTAATCATGGAGGTGGCTCCTTAATCTGTGAGATAATTTGCTAATCTTGAAGTTAACCCCATAATCTGGGCCCTAACTCATTTGGAGATCATTTGGATATATCAGAGTACTATACTATGCGATGCTTATATCATAATCTGGGAGGCAGCTCTGTAATCTGGGAGTTAACTTCATAATTTGGGGGATAATTATTCCTAGGAAGTAAATTGAAAACCAGGCAACTAATTCTGTAGTCTGTGCGAAGTCTCTGTAACCTCTGAGCTAAATCCTTTATTTCGGAGTCAATTTATTCATCTTTGAGGTAATTTGTTAATCTGGAATTTTATTCAGTAGTCTAGTAGCTAATTCAGTAGTCTGGGAGCTAATTCTGTAATTTAGGAGCTAATTCTGTATTTTAGGAGCCAAGTTATTAATCTGTGAGATTATTCATCTATGATTAATCCATGAATGTAATTCGATTTGGTTTTGGGAGCTAACTGAAACCTTTGAATTAACTTCATAATCTGGAGGTAAATCATTAATCTGGGAGGTTAATTGATGATTTGGGAGCTAACTGAAAATTTTGAATTAACTTCATAATCTGGTGTAAAATCCTTAATCTGGGAGAATGTGATAATCTGGGATTTTAATCAGTACTCTGGGAGCTAATTCTTTAATTTAGGATTTAATTCTATAATTCAGGAGCCAATTAATTAATCTGTGTGATTATTAATCTTTGATGTATGTAATTTGATTAGATTTGGGAGCTAACTGAATCCTTTGAATTAACTTCATAATCTGGCGGTAAATCATTAATCTGGGAGAATTTGCTCATCTGGGATTTTATTCAGTACTCTGGGAGCTAATTCTGTCATTTAGGAGCTAATTCTATAATTTAGGAGCCAATTTATTAATCTGTGAGATTATTAATCTTTGATTAATCCATGTACTGTATGTAATTTGATTTGATTTGGGAGCTAATTGAAACCTTTGAATTTAATCTCCCCATTAATCTGGGAGAATTTTGCTAATCTGGGAGCTAAGTCTGGAACTTGTGAATTAAAGATGGCGCCTAAATCTCTTTTCAATCTCATTTTTAACTGGTTATGTTTTTGCAACGCACACGCTATAGATATTTCAATATGAATATTCCAACATAAGCGTGTGGTTGATGCCGTACTCTGTGTGAAGAGTCCGAGCTCAGGTGAACATAGTGGCACGTGCTAACGGTCTTCATTTGTATGTAAATTTTACAAAAAAGGTGATTGCTCTCGCTCTCCCTTGACAGACGCTAAAAGATTATTATAAATTAGAAGTCTGTCTATATATTGACCTTCTAGTCTGCTGGTTGATGCACACTTCTAAATGCTAGTATGTGATTTGAGACACAGCCCTGGACCTTGACAGAAAAGAGAGTTTGAAACGATACTCTGTTTCTCACTGCGGATTATTTTCCGCCTTTTGGCATGCGGTGCATCACACTTCTGAATCAGTGATGCGTTTCCTGTCTGGGGTCAACAGAATTAAAGTCTGTGTGTGTGTGTGTGTGTGTGTGTGTGTGTGTGTGTGTGTGTGTGTGTGTGTGTGTGTGTGTGTGTGTG
>JAOVVH010000034.1:2384740-2395901 GCA_028566435.1 Scorpiodoras heckelii | reverse complement strand
GGCTGGTCCAATTTAGCCATGAAACCTCCCACACTAAAATGACAGGTGTTTTGGTTTCATTGTCCAACCCCTGTATATGTATATATTATAGTATATGTGCTGTTCTGAGGACACATCACCCGAGAGGCGAGATTCATTTCTCCGAACACAAATGTGTGAACAAGCTAAAATCCAGCACAGTTGTTCAAATGTGATACGCGTAACATTTGGGACACAGCCACCTCCTGCGTTAGCGTCTAGGTGTGCTTGGATGTGAAAATGCCGTTGCTGAAGTGTGAAAGTGAGGACGCACTGTGGCGGCGTCTTTGTGTGGGTGAAATCGAGTCAGAATGTAACTTTAGAGCTCTGTTGTTGAGGGATCAATCATTCCTTCTCCCTAAGAGCCATGGGTATTTTTTTTTTTCTGCGAATTGATTTGAAATGGGTCCAAAGGTTTCGGTGAAGGATGGGCAGTGCTTCTCTCTCTCGCTCCCTCTCTCTCACTCCCTCCCTCTCTTCCTGAGCTTTCTCGCTTCTCATCACCCAAGTTTGTCCTTGAATGTGCTGCGACTCAATAGCCGAACTCGAATGATGTTCTCTTGGCGTGGCTTCCCTCTAAAACAGAAGATGTGACTTTATTTCCACCAAGTGTCCTCAGTGCAGAAATAGCATGTGGAGGAGAGAGAGAAAGAGAGAGTGAGAGGAACGTGTGCTACGCTAAACAAATTTAAATTAAAACAAATTAACACCTATCCTTCAGTCGATCGCCAGACTGCATGCCAAGTGTGCTTTTATCCACATCCAAAACAAAGTGTGAACATTCTGAAGTGGCTTCGTCAGAAGAGCTCTAGCCAAACAAACAGTCACTGGCTGCCTCCCAAACTTCTGTACTACACAGTAGGCTGTGATATAATTGGTACGCTGTCTGTGGTATTTTTTCCGTAAGCAGGGTGTAAACCACTGGGTATGTCTCTGAGTGAGACAAATGGGCATGTAATTGAGTTAGTGAGACAGACGGGTGTCCTTTGAGTGGGAAAGATATACATGTCTTGGGCAAATGGGTGTGTCATAGAGTGGAATTGATGGGTGTGCCTTTGAGTTGGACAGATGGGTGTGTCTTTGAATGGGAAGGACAAGTGTACCTGAGTGGGACAGACTGGCGTGTCTTTGATTGGGACAGATGGGTGTGTCTTTGAGTGGGAAATATGGGTGTGGCTGAGTGGGACACGTGGGTGCGTTTCTGAGTGGGACAGGTGGGTGTATTTTTGAGTGGGACGGATGGATGTGTCTAAATGGGACATATGGGTGTGTCTGAATGGGACAGGTGGGTATGTTTTTGAATGGGACAGACGGGTGTATCTGAATGAAATAGACGATTGTGTCTTAATGGGATAGATTGGTGTGTCTGAGTGGGACAGACAGGTCTGTATGAGTGGGGCAGACGGGTGTGTCTGAATGGGATAGACGGGTGTGTCTGAATGAGAAAGATGAGTGTGTCTTTGAGTGGGAAAGATGGATGTATCTGAATGGGACAGACAGGTGTGTCTGAGTGGGATAGACAGGTGTGTCTGAGTGGGACAAATGGATGTGTCTGAATGGGACTGATGAGTGTGGTTTTGAGTGGGATTGATGGATGTGTTTTCGAGTGGGAAAGATGGGTGTGTCTTTGAGTTAGAGAGATGGGTGTGTTTTTGAGTTGTACGGATGGGTGTGTCCATTGTGGATGTGTCCCAAACCACAAACCCCCTCCTCACTTTACAGGGCATATAAACCTCATCATCAGCAAACAAATCCCCAAACACACACCCTATTCTCAATATGCAGGCCATTTTAATGCCACAGTGCATTATGGGTATTCATCATTTGGACACCAACCTGCTGCAAGAGTGCTCTTTATCCACAGCACAGCTCACAGACTCCCACACACACACACACACACACACACACACACAGACACGTGACACTGAATGAACGCACACACACTGGTGTCACTGTACAGTTGTGTTCTAATTTCTCGAGATATGCACGCTCACCAGACACAAGCTGCCCTTTGCTTCACTAAAGTAACATCACTCCCTTTTGAATCTCCCCTAAAGTCACCTAAACCCCACAGTGAGGGAGGGAGGGAGCAAGAGAGGAAGGAGGTGTGATAGAAGAGGAAATGAACAGATTGTTTTGATAGCAGGATGCTGCATGATGAAGCTATACTGAGCGCTTAGTGATGCAATGACTCATTATGAACATATTTACACCTTCTGGTCTGCTGGGCATGTTAGCATTAGCATGCCAGTTGAGCATAAATCACAAATAGCAGAAGTCCTACAGGCTGTGTGGGTTGCTCCTCCACTCCTTACTCCCTACGCTTGGAATATTCTAGAACAGCTAATGCTCATGATACGTTCTGAAGGACTCGCTGTCCCTTGATCCATGTTTCCTTTGCCATAAACACCGCCATCAGCGAACAACCTAGAATCCAAAACAGAATATGAAACTGGAAAGAGAATCAGAGTAAGATCTAGACATCAAGCAAAACTAGAACCACCTGCAGAGCAAGAGCTAATAATAACAAAATACCAGAAGTCAAAAGCCAGAGTAAGAGCTAATAATAATCAAAATTGGCAGTCAAAAAACTAATATATTTCAGACTCAGAACCACTAGAAGCAGATCCAGAAAAAGAACTAGAAATGGAATTGAATAAAGTGATAACTGTGACAAGAATTAGAAATTTAGTTTTAGTCATATACTGAAAATTGGAGCTTTTTAAAGTCACTTTTAATGTTAAACTTTTTTTTTAATTTAGTCAAGAGTTAGTGGAACTCTGTGTTAAATCTGTTTAATCTGTTTTTAGTCATATTTTAGGCCTCATTTTAGTCATAATGTAGTAATAGTTTGAGTCATAATTTTCTCTGACAGTTTAATGGATTTTGCTGAATCCAAGATGAGCTAGCAAGATGAGCTAGCTTGCAAGCTAATCACTAACATGCCCCTGACACCACAAAGAACTTTAGGCTTTCCTAACATTCATTTTAGTCCTAAAAGGGAATTCCCATAAATAGCTCTCATCAACCCTCATGTATATATGCACATTTCTAGACTGCCACATAAACAGTACATGCGCCGTTCTACACTACTCCCTAGAGGGAAGTGGCTGAGGCTACGTCATGTAACATTGCATTTGCCTAATGTTTGAAAGGACAGCTGATTTAGTCATGAAATAAAAGGTCAGCATTGATTGAACTAGAACCTTAATTAGAACAGTCAAGACCAGACTTGGAAGAAGATCCAATAAGATCGAGAAAATGACCAAGACTAGAACATAATTTGGAATCTGGAATCAGAACCAAGTTAAAAAATATATATTTAGGAGTTAAAAAGCTAGAAGACAATCAACAATCAGGACCACACGTATCAGAACTAAAAGCACATCATGAAAAAAAAACTAGAAACAGACACAAACTATAACGTAAACTGGAAATCAACCAGAATCACAACTGGAATAAGATCCAAAACAGAATAATATCTAGAACCAGAATAGAACTCTAACCTAGAACAACCAGAAAAAGTCCAAGAATTGGGAATCAAACCTAGAGCAAGAATCTGAATGGCCAGACTAACCAGAACAAGATCTAGAAATAGAATCAATACTTCAACAGCTAGAGCCTCTAAAAGAACAAACCTAGAATGACATTTATAGGCAGAACCACAACAAGAATCTGAACATTAACAGCCAGAATCAGAACCGTGGCATTAACTCAAAACCAAGAATCAAAAGTAGGACAAGAATCTGCACCACAATAGCCAATATAACCAGATCAAGAAAATGAACCAGAACCAAACTGGACTCAAAACTTAAACAAGGTCAAGACTTACAAATAAAACCACACTAAAACAAGAGTGTGAAAACTGCATCTGGACGTGATGCCAGTACCCCGTCTATTCATCTGCACAGTTTCCATGGAGACGCTATATTGACGCAGTAAAACGTGGATGCATATTCCCTTGACGGCACCCACACACACTCCTCGTTCTCTGGCTTTGACTCGTCAGAGCCATGTGGAACAAAGCCAGACACTTACAGCGTTCTGATGAGGCATCATGTGGCATCACTCACTAAAACCATTCGAGAGATTGGACAACTCTAAAGCCTCGCTACAGCTCCCACTCTGATTGAGGTGAAAGAAAATGAATTCATCTCGGACAGAAAGTGGCTTCTCTATCCAGCTGTGTGTTTATGCTAATACTGAAATATGTCAGAAGCTCAAATACAGAAATATCCCATAAAAACCCCTGAACAAGAACTAGAATGCAAATCAGACTCACACCTAGAACAAGAACCTGAATGAGAATCTGAACCATAATAGGCAGTATAACGAGAAGCAGACATCAAAAAGACGACACAAAACTAAAACCATCCACACCGTCCAGAGCCAAGACCGGAGAAGCGCAAAATCCAGAATTTCAAAATCCAAATCAGAACCAGAAACCAGAGTAATCTTAATCACCTTGACCAGGTTTAAAATAAGAACAAGTATTACCCGATAACACAGAATCATGACCAGAGCTAGAAACACAGCCACAATCAATGATAGAACAAGAACCAGGATGGGAACTAGAACCTGATCCAGAATCAGGATAAGATCAGGAAGAAGCTAAACTTGAGCACAATCCAGAAACAAAAGTGCAAACAGAATCAGAACTAGTAAAAGAACTAGCACTGGATTCAGAAATGCAGCTTGGACAAGAACCCAGAAACAAGACCCAAAGGTGAAAACCAAGAACCAGAATGAGAGCCTGAACCCCAAGAGCCAGTATAACAAGAACCAACATGTATATTAGAGCCATAATCAAAACTATAACAATGACCAGAGTTAAAATTAGAACTGCAAGTGGAGCCAGAACAAGAACTAGAAGAAGAACAAGAATTGATTAAGCACAAGAACAAGAATCAATCCAGAACTAGGTTTAAAAAAAACTAGAAGCTGAAATGCAATCAAGATACAATCACACAGAACCCAAACTTGAACATAATCCAGAAACCAAACCACAACCAAAATTAGACAAATCAAGACCAGGAAACTAAATTAGAATAATATGAAGAACCAGAATAAGAACTATAGACCAATGATCAGAACGAGCATTAGGACCAAGAGGGGAAAAAAATTATAAAAGTGATAAAACATGACAGACTGTCAAAACCAGAACAACGACCAAGCACAGAGTCAAAACTTCAAGAACTACACATAAAACTGACAGGTTGGTGATTTACGTTTTCAGTTCCCTGGATTTTCTCCTCCATTTTTCTTTTCCTCCCATTAAAACCCTGTCAGAAGCTGTGGGTCAGTCGTGCGCAACTGCGTGCCCTCTAGCTGTCAGTCATCCTCCCTCAGGAACACAGCCCCGCCCCCTTAATCATCACCTACACCATTTAAATCTGCCCCCGTCTGTAAGGGAACGTCAGGAATGGTTCCAGAGCGGCTCTAGCATGGATGTCTAGCTGCTATGTTAAGTGAGCAAACTCACAGCTTTAGTGTCACCCCCTTGAAGTTATTCACATTCTGTAGTGTTACAACCTGGAACTGGATTTTTGTAGTATTCACCCATACTAGACTTATGTGAACTACAAGCAGAAACAACAACAAAAGTAGAAGCAGGACAAGAACCAGAAAGAAAACTAATAACAACTGGAACAAGAACCAAAATCTGAACCAGTATAATCATACTTGTTTAGAACTGAATCAAAAGTGACCAAAACCCCAAATTTTAGCCGCAAGAAAAACCACAATTAAATAACCAAAATCCAGAATTAAATAAGTTCAAGACCACGACTAGAATAAGCATAACTAGAAGCAGAACCAGATTCAGAATGCAACAAAGACGACGACCTGAATTGCACAGTCTAGAACCGCAACAAGAGGAAACTCAAAACATAAATCAGCACAAGAACCAGACACAGAACTGGAATCAAGAACTGGAAGCAGATTTATAATGAGACAAGGAGCAGAATGAAAACTAAAACTTGAATGAGGAGAAACATAAGAGAAACATAAACTTGAAAACAATTCAGAAACAAATCAGAATTGCTTTAGGTTCTAGAAGCAAAAAGCAGAACTAGGAAATGAACTAGAATAAAATTAAATATAAAATTAGAACATAAAATTAACCAAAACAAGAACTAAAAGCAGAACTAGTATAACCATACCCGACTCATAACTAGAAACTGAATCAAACTGACCAAACCCAAATTTTAACTACAAGTAGAACCAAAACTGAAAGCAGGACCAGAAGCTCAAGAACACAACTAGAATAATCATAACTAGAACCAGAGCCAGATTCAGAATACAATGAAAACCCGAACTTGGCACAATCTAGAAACACAACAAGATCAGAACAAAAACTAGACTCACAACCTATATCAGAACAAGAACCAGACATAGAACTGAAATCAGGATCTGGAACCAGATTTATAATGAGACAAAAAGCAGAATGAGAACTAAAGTTCAAGACAAATGTAAACTTGAACATAATCCAGAAACAAAGTCAGAATTGCTTTGGAGACTAGAAGCAAAAACAAAACAGAAAATGAATTAGAATTTAAATCAAATAAAAAATTAGGATCTAAAATGAACCGATACAATAACTAAAAGCAGAATGGGAACAAAACAACAGAAACCAGAAACAAAACTAGAACACATTCTTGAACCAGGACAAGGGAACAAAAAATGAGTATGAATACAAGATGTAGGTAGTAAAATAATAATTATTGGTACCATAACTAAAATTAAATCAAGAAGATGTAGCCAAGCACAAACCAGAACCATAATTGTTACAAGAACCATACTCAACCCATGAGATCTAGAAGATAACTAGACCCCATATCCAGTGCAATAAAAACTTGAAACACAATCCAGGTATAAAATCAGAACCATATCAAGACCAAGAACTAGAAAAGGATTTATAATGAGACAAGGAGCAGAATGAAAACCAAGACTTGAATCAGGATAAGATCAAGACAAACATAAATTTGAACATAATCCAGACAGAAAATCAGAATTGCTTTAGGGACTAGAAGCAAAATCAGAGCAGTAAATGAATAGTAAAATTGTAATTGGTGCCATCATTAAAAATAAATCAAGAAGACATAGCCAAACACAATCCAGAACCGTAAACAGTCCAAGAACCATAATTAACCCATGAGAATTAGAACCCAGACCTAGTTCAAGAAAAACTTGAACATAATCCAGGAACAAATTCAGACTCGCTTTAAAACAGAACTACTAAATGAACTAGAATTAAAATTAAATATAAAATTAAACCCTATAATGAACCAGAACAAGAACAACAGTAACTAGAACTAAAACCTGAACCAAGTTGTGAATACGGTGAAGAAGACAAACTGACACTAGAACACATTCTTGAACCATGACAAGAGAACAAAGTAAAGGTAAATCAAGAAGATGTAGCCAAACACAATCCAGAACTGTAATCGGTACAAGAACCATAATCGACCCATGACAACTAGAACCTAGACCTAGTGCAATAAAAACTTGAAACACAATCCAAAAACAAAACCAGAACCATATCGAGAGCAAGAACTAGAAAAGGAATCAGAACTCGGAAAACAACTGAAGCAAGAGCAAGAACCTGTGTAAGAGCCAATATGACCAAAACTAGAACGAGAAGTATTAGAATAAAAAGAGAATAAAAAAAAGAACAAGAACTAAGAGTAGAATCAGGACTAGTAAAAGAACTAAAGCTAGAATCAGCATGATGAGAACCAAGGGGCCAGGATGCTGAAGAGTTTCACAGTGTGTGCTAATTAATGCTGGATTAGCAAGGTGATGTATGAGTTCATTAATGCTAGGGGCTTGTGTGTGTGTGTGTGTGTGTGTGTGTGTGTGTGTGTGTGTGTGTGTTAATTAACAGTAGAGTAGGTGGATACTGTAATTGCATGCTGCATTTTTAAAACCGTCCAGTGCTGATTCGTGTGTGTGTGTGCGTGCACGAGCTAGGCTGAAAATCCCTTTCTTTTCTTCTTCTTCTCCTAATGCACTAATGTAGTAAATATGATGTACCACAGCGAGTAACTATGGCAACCATTTCGTCACACCATATATTAAAGTATAGTGGTTTGGGACGGAGCCTGCAACATCATCTTGTCACTTCGGGATACACAACAGTATTTATTCTGCGTTTCCTCTGCTGCTGCTGCTGCTGCTGCTGCTGTTACTTTGCCCCCCCTCTGTGTTTGCTTCAGCGGCATGTGTGACGGAAACAAGCGTTTACACTGATCCGATCCGTGACGTCCATCTCAGCCTGTCCTCTGATGTTAATTGGCACTGCTAATTATCGTTCCACGTGCTATTAAGCGTCTGCGGTCCTGCGCGCACACGCAATAAATGGCCGTCCATTAGCGTCCCGCTTCCTTTCATGGATTAGCTCGCTATTGATTTTGGACAGCCATTTTCCCCTCCTCTTCCCTCCATCCCTCCATCCTTCTATCGATCCGTTTCTAATGTGCGGTCACAGCGTGGCCATTTGTTACTTGTGATTCCGAGCTCACATCCATTCTGCTGTCAGCGGCAGCCATATTTACTGGAAAGGATGAAGTTAGTAAAAATGGAGCGTGTACATGAAAACACACACCCATTTATTTAGCTGGGAGAAAAACTTAAATTCTTAATAGACGTATTTATTCCCTGATGACCTAACTACTGAATTAGTTATTTACATGCAGCTACGTTGATGTATTCTCATGCTAGCCTGACTACTGTATATTTGCCACCTTACTAGCTAGTTAGCTATGTAAACATACAGCTTTATGTAAGGCTAGCTAGCGAATTGAACTTTTCCTGTCATGTTGCAGAGAAGGAATAAACTGAATGTTGATATTTTGTGCCCTAATATTACTTCAGACTTTAGAAGCTAAACTTGTACAGTTATCGTCAAAGTGCAGCTTATTTTAAATGTTATTCATTTGCTAGCTTTTAGGTTTAGCAAATGTTTTTTAATGACAAACCTTTTTTAGTTTTTGTTAAAAAAAACCCTCACATTTGGGTGATAGCATGTGACTTTCAATAAATCGAATTTATCTAGATTTATTTCAGCTATGTTACGTCGTTCGGAACGCTCTCCTCTGATCAGTTCCTTGAAAGTGGGAGAATCCTTCCCGCATGAGCCGTTTCGTCCTTCACAAAGCTGCCGTATGTTTGTTTATCAGCTAACACACGCTGTGTCCATATGTTCAGCTAATTAAATCACAGTGCTTTGATCTCCTGAATGAGAACGTGTTAATTACTGAAACTGCCTCCATCTATATATTGTCATGCTTCCTCTTTATTTATTCAAATAATTTTCTCCCTGCTTCACATTCTTTCTGTTTTGAACCCAGCTGCTCCGCTGCTTAGTGTAAATTTCACCTGAGCACGTCCCAGTCATTAAAGGCCGTATTATGAAAAATTCACTTCGTCAGGTTTTATGCACATACAGCTGAGGCTCTGGGGGACCTCCCAACCCACAACCTTGGAAACATGAAAAGCCAGTCAGTTCTTTATATGCGGACTAATTTAGAGATCATGGGCTTCTACGCTCTGTTCAGAATCCGTATCATTATCCACATCACATTATTGCATCACTGGAATGATGCCTCCATCTGAATATCTCCACCCACGGCTTGAAGATCACGTTTGCGAAAGGCCGTCATGTTTTTGTTTTGCTATTTGTTGAGTCGTGGGTGCTCCAGCCTTAAGTCTAAGGAAAATGCACAGGAAATGCACTGCTGTCAGCTGTACAGACCGACACACATGGCTACATTGGCTCCCAGACTCAGAGGACAGAACAGCTGAGTGGATAAAGTTTATTTTTGATGCCAGTGTTCCAAAACCTGTACATGTGAGCTTAAAAACTTTCTGCGTGTTGACTATTACTTTGTTTGTAGTAGTGTCTAGCAGTGATTATAGCCTAACTATTGAGATTCAGAGTAACTGGAGGCAAACGTTTGTACACCATGTAGATCATAAACCCTTAAATATATATAAAAAAACAACTCGGTTGAGAAATGTAAATGGTATAGTCGATGCACAGACCTCGCTTGCATAGGCCATGGTGGTATCTGTGTAATATGCTTATAGGCACACTCGCTGTCACAGGGGGCGGGGTTAGCAGTCACTCATTATCATTTAAAGCAACAGGCACTGAAACCGAGCGTTTAGACAGAGCTGCTTTAGACAGGGTGAGAATCCATCAATAATGCAGTTATGCCATTAACTAAAAAAATTTAATCTCAGTCTTATAGATTTAACTGACATCTGCTAGCTTAACTGTAAATATATTTCCCCTCTAGCATCTAGCTTTGAGTAGCATATTAAACTTTTAAACAGTGTTTTAATCCGGATTTGCTTTTGTGCCCTTTTACATTGTTCGAATGAGCGCTTCACCTTGAATGTCAGGTAATGGCCATCTCGAGCGCCCGGCTCCCTCAGTCTCCTTGGCTGCACCCTTTAAAGGGAATGAGCCCCGAGGCGCTGTATTTGGGCAGCAGCCAGACTCTCTTGTCTTTCTCACGCTGAAATGTCAGATGATGGAGAACCGCAGCCTCGCTCCAAATATTTTAATAACTCTGTTTAGATCCCGTCGTGGCTGGTGACACGTATAAATTACAGCTTGGGGGAGGGAGGAAAAAAAAAAGAAACAAGTCTGGGAACACCATCAACACGCACACACACATACAGAGAGGAGAGAGAGAGAGAGAGAGAGAGAGAGAGAGAGAGCTCACTGAAGGCTGCGTTCCTTGTTTTTGTGAAGCGGTCTGATAAATCCAACAAGGCCGAAGTGATTCGTCACAGACACGCCACCGAGTTACCCTTAACAACGAGGCCCCTCTGTTTAGGCGAATATTGATGTCTATAGCCATGTAAGTTGCATCCATAACAGATGTAAGAGGTTTTTGGAGCGCTAACTAGCAGCGGTTAGGATTCATTAGTAGCAAATCATCAATGCGTAAAAATCTACAATGCTGTAAAAATAGCCTACACCTTTTTGTGCGTTCTGTTGTTCAATACACTTTATCGAACAATGCGATACAGTATGAAGTATCGTTACAGCTCTAATATATACACTGATCAGGCATAACATTATGACCACCTCCTTTTCTCTACACTCATTGTCCATTTTCTCAGTTCCACT
>JAOVVH010000034.1:2335847-2348907 GCA_028566435.1 Scorpiodoras heckelii | reverse complement strand
AGTGTTTAAAAACTCCAGCAGCACTGCTGTGTCTGATCCACTCACACCAGTACAACACACACTAACACACCATCACCCCCATGGAACTGAGAAAATGGACAATGAGTGTAGATAGATAGATAGATTTTGTCATTGCTCAGTACAAGTACAAGGCAACGATATATATACACGTATACACATATGGTAATTAAGTCTATATACATATATACACATATAAATAAGTATAGCTAGTGTGTATCATATCGAGTAAATTTTACTACTAATAAGATATATCTATATCTATCTATATACATTATACAATTATCTATCAGGTACAACTGGATTTAAGGAATGTGCAAATAAGATATATGAGAATGTGCAATATAAGGTATAAACGTGCAAACGTGAGGTATAAATGTGCAAATGGGCATCCTCTGTCGATCTGTTAGAGCAGTACGCAAACTGGTGGGGATCCAGTGATGGTGGAAGTGCCACTTTCTGGTGACTGAGAGCCAGTTTCTCAAAGCACTTCATCATAATGGGAGTGAGTGCTACTGGGAGGGTTGTCATTCAGGCATGCTGCAGAAGTACGCTTTGGCACTGGAATGATGGTGGACGTCTTCCATCATGTGGGAACACTAGCTTGGGCCAGTGACAGGTTGAAGTTGTCAGTGAAGACCTGGGCTAGCTGTCCAGCACATGCTCTGAGGACACGTCCGGGGATAGCATCAGGGCTGGCAGCTTTACGTACATTTACTCTGCTCAATACGGAACACACTTCAGCTGTAGAGAGTGTGAGGGGGTCGCAGTCCTGTGGTGACCCACTCCATGTGGTGTCATGACCATTGCAGTTCTCAAAACAAGCACAGAACCTGTTGAGCTCGTCTGGGAGGGAGGAACTGCTGGATGGGGGGGAGTTGGATGGGATGGTCTGTAAGTGGTGAGTATCTGGATGCCCTTCCACATGCGACGGCTTCAGAGTTGTGGAAGTGCTCCTCGATAGACAGTTTGTATGTGTGTGTGTTTGGCTTTCCTAATCCCTCTTGCCCTGGCTGATCTGTAGACCTCAGTGTCACCAGATCTGAAGGCAGAGTCCCGTGCTTTCAGTGGTTGGAGAACCTCGGCATTCATCCATGGTGGTTCGTGATGAAAACGTACTCCATTCAGTGTTGTTAAACTGATGCTGCAGAGATGTGATGGCTCCTTCTGGCCACACTTTCACTGTCCTTGTTTCTGTTTTCACACGTCTGATGAGTGGCACATACTTGGGGAGCAGGAACAATGAGAGGTGATCAGACTGTTCCAGATAGGGGAGGGGGCAGCCTTGTATGCCTCTGCAATGTTTGTATAAAACATGGTCCAAAGTTTTGTGTCCTCTAGTGGGACAAGAGACATTTTGGTGGAACTTTGTAGTAGTACCATCTTCAAGCTGGAGTGATTAAAATCCCCTGCAACAATGAAAACTCCATCTGGATGAGCAGTTTGTTGTTAGCTAATTACTGCACTCAGCTCTTCCATAGCTAACTTGGCATTAGCATCAGGAGGGATGTAAACTGCAGTAACAACAACAGCTGAGAACTCTCGGTAAATGAAAGGGTCTGGACTTAATCATCAAATACCCCAGATTAGCAGAGCAATGTAGTGAATATATACGTGTATATATGTTTATATAAACACACACACTATATTGCCAGATGTATTCTCTCATCTGCCTTCACATACATATGAATTTGAGTCATTTTTAATCCATAGGGTTTAATATGATGTCGGCCCTTTACAGCTATAACAGCTTCATCTCTTCTGGGAGGCTTTCCACAAGGTTTAGGAGTGTTTATGGGAGTTTTTAACCATTCTTCCAGAAGTGTATTTGTGAGGTCAGACACTGATTTTGGATGAGAAGGTCTGGCTCACAGTCTCCACTCTAATTCATCCCAAACGTGTTCTATCAGGTTAAGGTCAGGACTCTGTGCAGGCCAGTCAAGTTCTTCACAACAAACTCACTCATCCATGTCTTCATGGACCTTGCTTTTTGCACTGGTGTGCAGTCATGTTGGAACAGGAAGGGGCCGTCCCCAAACTGTTCCCACAAATTTGGGAGCGTGAAATTGTCCAAAATCTCTTGGTATGCTGAAGCATTAAGAGTTTCTTTCACTGGAAGTAAGGGGCCGAGCCCAACTCCTGAAAAACAACCCCACAACATAATCCCCCCTCCACCAAACTTTACACTTGGAACAATGCAGTCAGACAAGTACCGTTCTCCTGGCAACCACCAAACCCAGACTCCTCCATCAGATTGCCAGACAGAGAAGCTGCATCCAAGCCTTACATCACCAAGCGCAATGCGAAGTGTCGGCTGCAGTGGTGTAAAGCACACCGCCACCATACTATCCAACGCTTTGCATTGTCCTTGGTGATGTAAGACCTGGAAGCAGCTTCTTGGAAATGGAAACCCATTCCATGAAGCTCTCTACACATTGTTCTTGAGCTAAATTGAAGGCCACATGAAGTTTGGAGGTCTGTGATGATTGATTCTACAGATAGTTGGTGACCTCTGCACACTATGTGCCTCAGCATCTGCTGGCCCACTCTGTCATTTTCCTTGGCCTACCACTTTATGGCTGAGTTGCTGTCATTCACAATCACTTCCACTTTGTTAGAATACCACTGACAGGTGACTGAGGAATATTTAGTAATGAGGAAATTTCACGACTGGACTTGTTACACAGGTGACATCCTATCATGCTACCACACTGGAATTCACTGAGCTCCTGACAGAGACCCATTCTTTCACAAAAAGCAGTCTGCATGCCGAGGTGCTTGATTTTATACACCTGTGGCCATGGAAGTGACCTGAATTGAATGATTTGGATGGGAGAGTGAATACTTTTGGTAATATAGTGTGTGTGTGTGTGTATATATATATATATAGGCAAGTTAATGTAATACTGGAATTAGAAGGTTATTAATCTTTTAGGTTATTAAAAGTTATTACACATTTAAAAATATAAATTGAATAGATTATCAAAAAAAAATAAATAAAAGAAAAATGATAATGAAAGCTCATTTCTTTTGATAATGTTATTTTGAATTAGCTAAAAAAAAAAAAAGTGAACCATGTCTAGAAGTTGAATAAATTCACTTGATTTTTAACACCTTAAATTTCTCCTAATCATGCAAATGAAATACTTTTTTTAATTCTATGTACCAATTTACGAATGCTTTATTTACCAACGGCGTGTCTGTTATACAGTTCAAATAAATATACAGTCCCAGTAGAAACTACAGGCGCTCTGCAGTTCTCTGTTCATTTCTTATTGAAGTAATAATGAATATTTTATCAAGGCATTAATATAAAAGCCTTTGTATGAGATGGTGGTGATGGCCTCAGTAAAACACAGCATGTGAAGTCATGTTTGGGGTTAAATTCAGTGATGATTATTTAAACCATGTAAAATATTAAAGGCGTGACATTCCCCCTCCAAACCTGAACAAGAACAGGTGATGAGTTTCCGGCCGTTCGCCGTCACTCATAACTGTCAGGGTGAAACAGCATCTCGGCTGCACCACAATAAATAACATTTAATTTACGACTTTGCTGCCTTTGAAATTGTAGCCAGAACATTTACGGCGCAGCAACGGCGCATCCCAGAATAGGGATATGACTTAGCACATCACTAACCGGCCTGTCACGCCTGCCTGACATTTTTCTTCATGTCAGACGCTCCTCACGTTGCACCGTCTAGCCATTTATTTTCACACGACAACACCCATGAACCGGGTGACACTCGTTTCTTCGCCTCCAGTGATGAAACCCAAAACGACGAACACTTCTAATGCTGTTCCCTCTTTATCCGTCTGTCTCTGAGGGCTCTCACACCTGGATAAAGGCTTTAACCATACTGATGTGTGCAATACGTGGCTCAGGGACTTTCGCCATTATCAAAACTAACTAACTAACTAACTAATTTAACCATCTAACGCACCGAAGTAAAGACTGAAAAGAAACAAGGAAAAACAAAAGAGAAAAACAGATATAGCGTTAGACGGAGAAAAGATAGGATGGGGATGATGAACAGAAAGAATTAAGTAAACAGAAAAAGTATGGAGAGGTGAAAGACAAAAGACAAAGAGAAAAGAACAAATAAAATAAAAGTTGAAATAGAAGATAAGATGGAGGAATAAAAAAGGGGAAATGAAAGATGAAAAGGAAATGAGAAAAAAGATAGGATAAGGATGACAAAGAGAAAGAGAGACAGAAGGAAAGAAAGAAACATTAGAGAGGCGACAAATAAAGGACAGAAGGAGAAAAAGCTGAAAATGCAATACTTAAAGCTTGAAACAAACATTTAAAAAGACTTAAAGAAAAAAGAAAAATGAAAGAGAGAGAGAGAGAGAGAGAGAGAGAGAGAGAGAGAGAGAGAGAGAGAGAATTGCAACAGATAAAGAAAAGAGGATGGGGGAATGAAAAAAATAATTGAGTGGTAAAAAAGCTGGTAAAGAAATAATTCAGGAAAAAAAGATTAAAAAAGAGAAGGAGGATAGAGGAATAAAAAAGAAAAAAATAAGAACAGTATGCCAAATGGAAAAGGGAAGCAAGAAAAAAGTGAAAGGAAAAGAATGAAAGGGATGGATGGAGAAAAATGATTGATAGGATGAGGACAAAAGGAAGGGCGACAATGGAGAGGTGACAACGTGAAGGATGAAGGGAGACGGAGGTAAAAAGGAATAATGAAGTAATAGTTACAGAAAGGTGAAAGAATGAAAAGCGACAGAAAATAACTATTAATTACAGTAAGAAAGAAATACAAAATAAAGAAATACAGTAAGAAAAGAAATAAACAGATAAAAAAAAAAGAAAATGAAAGGATTGAAGGACAAAGGACATAAAAAAGCAATATAAAGGAGAAAATAATGGATAGAAAGTATAAATGAGAAAAGAATGTTAGACGTAGGGAAGGTGGGACAGTGTGGGTTTGTACGCGTTTGTAGCGTTAGCATTATGTACTGAGTAAAACTGGATTACATTATCTTCATTTGAAATGAGTGAGTTTGGGTTTAACAGAATACACACTCGCTTTTTAAGGCAATCTAAAGGAGCCGTGATGGTGGAAATTTATCAGAATTATACAGAATATCAACATTTACCTCAGATGTGTTGTTAAATTGTAAAAAAAACAAAAAACCCAACAACCTAAGAACAAATGATAATTCAGCATATCCTCCACTTAGCATTGAGTGCTAACAGAACACACACAAGTTCTGTCATAATGTGAATGAACTCTGAGCTGAAGTGAACTCTGCCTCTCTCAAACCGTTCATGGGGATTCGTTTTTTTTCCCCCCAGAAAGACATTGAAACCACAACTGTATTCGAACGCAGCGAGAGCACACGTTAGCTGAGGTGTGATTAGCAGTGTTAGCGTTGCAGAAGGGAGTTTAGCTTTCGGCTTTGAAGGTAGCGAGTGATTTATTATTCATGTGGAACAGAACGATCTCACACTCAGGGGTCAGAACCGTACTAGCGCACACACACACCATCACGTCCTGTGGTAACACACCCACGTAACAAAACTGTGCTTATGCCTGAGAGCAAACTACACACACGCGCACACACAATGTGACGGCACTAAAAGCATCTTTTCATCAAGTTTTTGTTCGTCTAACCTTACAATGATCCTATTTATTATTCATATTTGTTCCCTATTATTATTTGCAATAGTCACATCAAGTCATCTGTTGATCTTTCAGAGTATTGAAAAAAACCTCATTATCTTGCAAAGCGGTTTGTGTTGTGTTGTGAAATGAAACCCCGCAATCCTCCTCCTTTAGCACCCTGTGAGGATAACTGGCTAACTAATTTAAACGAGCAAGGTCAGATCTGCTCTTAAATGCGGTGATGATCATGAGTCAAAGGCGCACGCACACTTCATTAGTTTCCTCATTCGTTCTTCGCTTCTGTGTGTTTGTCTCACGCTGCTCACTTATTAAACGCAAGAGAAAGAGTTTTGTAGGAGAGGATTAAGAGGGGATGCAGAAGATTAAGGAGAAGACAAAAAAGAGGGAGAAAAGCCGAAAAGGAAAGGAGTATGAGAAAGAAGCATCTGAGAAAATATGGCGGCAAGTGGCGGTCTGCAGGGTCCAAGCACTCTTCATAAATACTGCCACCATGAATCAGAAAATACACTGTGCAAAATTCATACCATCGCCACCTGTGCACGTCATTCGTTGCGTCTGCCAGCGCATATATAAAGCAATAGACATCTATGGAAGCTTCTAGAGCTGTTTCCGTTATCACGGATGTGCGATTTTCAGCACGGGTTTAATGGTTGGAGCTCGTGAGATGGGTCATAGCATTTCAGTGCTGGACACATAGTTTGGATTTTCACATATGAGACTACAAGAATTCCAGCAAATCCCCGAACAACCTCTGGGTGAACGTGACCAGGGTCGGCTGGCAAGAACCGTTTCACGTGATTAAGAGGCGTGCAAGACTGCCTCAAGTAACATCGGAATTCAATGCTCCTCAAAGCCTTTTGTGTGTATCCATGCAACCAGTGCTAAACTAAGCTCTGCCCCACTATGACTGACTGGAGCGTGGCAGCCATATTGTTAACACGTCTCACCGTGATTTTGATAAATATTGAGGTTTAGACTCTGATGAGTAATTCGACTCCAATTTTGTAATGACATCACACTGATAGAACTATTATGCAAATGATATTACATTTCAGTGGGTGGGGCTAAATGGTCCAAAAAAGCGTATTTTTTATGGTTTTGACCAAGAATCAGGAGAAAAAAGTTACTTCACTGCCCTCTTGTTTTACCAGAGATACCATATGCTTGTTTTTATGAGCAAAAACATATGTCATATTGGATTAGTTGCTAGATGCTATAATTAACGTTTTATGAATATCGATTAACGTTAACCTCGTCAGATACCTGCTGAAAGCTGATTGGCTGAAGGTGGACATGTTGCACAAAGATACAATATAACGTATTACTCTTCGATCTGACTTAAGGTTCTGGAGAAACGGTTATCTGAACATAGCTCCACCCCCTATGTATGATCACAACCCCTATGCATGACCCATGCAAATGCAGGCAACTAATTTATAGACTTAATTGACATGTGGTGGCCATATTGTTTATAAATCTTGTCATGTTTTTTGTAAAGATGCTAGCCAAATCCTAGTACAAGTTTAGCAGAAGTTTAGAATATTTTGCAAATCAGCGCAAAACCGAAGTGGGTGGAGCTTAATGGTCCAAATTGCAATGAAGTCATATTTGTATATGTATCATATGTGTCAGCTTGGCTTACTGACTATCTAGCTACTAAGCTAGCATGATCACAACTTGGTTTGCTAAACAGTTAGTATGCTAATGGCCATGCTAATAGCCTCCTGATGAAAGACATATTGTAAAACTAAGGGGACAGACTACAGCAATGCCGTCTAGGTAAGTATCTAAGTTGGTGAAGTAGACTCAACTGTTTTGACGTTGACTCATATCCTGGTGTAACACTAATCTAAGGCATTTCCAACGAGCTGGGGATTATATCTGGGAATAGCCAGTCCTGAAACTAGTACTGGAACACGCAATGTGATCGATCTTAGCATTAGCCTTCAGACATGTTTCTACTCACGTGTCATTAGCTGGAACAGTGTCCTGAGATGTATATCCTCACACTGTAAACAGATTTGTCTCTGGTTTATTGTCCTCATTTTCCCGCTGGCATTTTCCTGTCTGCCATCGTTAAAGCCTCGTTAGCCTTCACCGCTAATGTAAATGTAAAAGCGGTGGATTTAATAGCATCGCCTATAAGCGTGCAAAGCCATTTACAAAGAACATTAGCATCAGCTAGCAGCTAATGGTGGCTCACACACATCAACAAGGACAATAAACACCAGAGAAATCAAATGAGACTCTCTAGGGTTCCTCAGAAACGAGTTTAACTTCCTGTTAATGGGTATGGCGTTCAGTTTTAAGGCTTCATCACGAATGCAACATTTCACACCTAGTTTGTGTTCCGGCTAAAATTTTTTAAGGGTCTGCCATATTTCAGAGTTCTTACCAGGCCTTGGCTTTTCTCAAGGCGCCCATTTAAACCTATGACTTGATAATCCCAGAGCCTGGACTTTTTGAATGCCCAATTGAAGTATATAGTAGTTACGCTCTCAAACTAGGCTGTTAGCCATTTTTAAGGTTTTGTCCCAAATATTGCAATCATTTACTACCATGATGGTTGTTATCTGGTTATGTCTCAGATGTTCATATTAGGCACCATCCAAAACACTAGAATTAACATCTGGTTAGTCTTCTCACTCCAGTGTCGCCCATTTTAAGGCTCCATGACAGACATTACATTTCATAACCACAACATTGTATTTTAAGGATCTTGCCAGTATACAACTGATTGATAGTGTTCCTTGGAGAACATCTGCTTTTGAAGCTCCATTGCAACCCCTACAATATACAGACATTGTTCTAATAAGACTCTTTGATTGTCGCTCTTTTTCACTGCACTATTCATATTCATACTTTTGTCTTCCTCTCTGCATTTTTGTCTGTCTCCTCTTACTGTTTACCTCTTGTTCCTCCTTCCATCCTGTTCTCTGTTCTGAACGTCTCGGCGCTCTTCTTTCCTCTTGTAAAATGCACAATTTCCCCGATTCATTCAAGGAATTCATGTATTTTACTGCAATACCTCACTCTACATGTTCAGCCTGAAGTAAAAACAGAAACAGAAGAGCTGAATACAGAGACGCCTGTTATGTGGCGGGTAATAAACCTTGTTTAGTGGGTGAGAGACCGGCAGCGTGTTAACAGTAAACACTCTGCGAGCATTCCAGCTGTAATTATAATTATACAGAGAGGCTCCACATGGATAAAAACCACTGACCCAAACACTCAGGCTGTGTGTTGACTGCATTCCGCTTTATAAACCTTGAGTGCTGTTTAGCTCCCAAAATAATGAAGGAGCTGTACAAGTGCGCACAGAACCACAGCATTTCAGCAAGTGATCTTTGAATACAGCTAAATGAATTAGCACTCAGACTTGTTTATCTCGTGTCTGAAATCCTGCCAACATCACCACGTACTACCGAGAAAACTCTTACCTGATGCACGTGTTGATGCTGCATTTATACGCTCACGGGGTGTCTACAGCCTCAGCTTGGCTGGAAGAAGCCTTGATTTGGGTGGAACACACTTTCATGTTGGACTACGAAGTCTGAAAAGGTCAAGTGTGAAGAACTCAGAAGAAGGGTCAGATGGGTTGAATGAATCCTTGGTTTGGGAGGAAGACACTTCAGTTTTGCAGAAGTCACCAAAGGCTAAAAGAGTAACCCTGAGTTTGAGTGAAAGATACCTTGGTTTTGAGAGACGATGTCTGGGTGGAAGAACCCTAGATTTTGGCTGATGAAGCTCAGGTTTGGGTGGAAGATGAAAAGGAGCCTCAGTTTCAGTGGCAAATGCCTTGTTTTGTGCTGAAGATGCTTCCATTTCAGTGTAAGAATCCTTGTTTTGGCAGAAAAGCTTTAGTTTGGATTAAACAAATCCTTGTTTTCCTTAAAAGAAGCCTAAGCTTGGTTAGAAAATGCCTTTGTTTAGGTTGAAGAGGCTTTAGACTTGGAGAAATTGCTTGGTTTTGGCTCAAAAATGGCTTCTTCTGTTTTGGCAGTAGCTTAACTTTGGGCATAAGTAACCTCAGTTTAGGGTTAATAACCCCCAGCTATGGTGGACGCATGGTAGAAGAAGCCTCATGCTGTGCATAAGATACCTTGGTTTGGTTTCAACAGAAGCTCAGCTTTTTAAACAAAGAAGTCTTTGTTTGGCCAAACTGAAACTTTTTTCACCCAAACCTGAGCTTCTGTTGAAACCAAACCAAAGTGTCTTATGCACAGCATGAGGCTTCTTCTACCATGCATACAAACCAATCTACAATGCATCTCTGTTTGGCAGCGGAACCTTTGTTTTCAGTGGAAGAATGCTGTGGCTGGACAGATAACACCTTGGTTTGGGTTGAAGAAGGGCAGTGTAGCTCTGTGGTTAAGATGTTGGACTACTGAATGGTAAGTCTTGAGGTGAAAGCTCACCACAGACAAGCTGCCACTGCTGAGCCCTTGAGGAAGGCCCTTAACCTTCAACTGCTCAGTTGTGTAAATGAGATAAATGTAAGTCACCCTAGATAAGGCCATTTGCCAAATGCCATAAATGTAAATGTCGAAGAATCATCAGCTTTGTTTGGGTGGCAGAAGTCCTGGTTTGGCAGATTACGCCTTGGAAGAAACCTGGGTTTTGATAGAAGACATCGGGATCTCACTTTCACATAAGAAGCCTTAGTTAAGGTTGCATAAGCTTTAAGTTTGGTGAAAGAAAACCTTTAGATACCCTGCAGCTATAGCTTAGATTTCAGTAAAAGGAATCTTATTTTGTTTGAAGAAGCCTTGCTTTGATGTGAAAAGACCTCAGTCATAGTGGAAAAGTGGTGGGAGAAACCTTGGCTTTGGTGGACAGATTGCTGGTAGATTGGATAGAAGAAGCTTTGGCTTGAGCAAAAGAGATTCATTTTGGGTAGTTAGAACCTTGGTTTGGACAGAAGTACCCTCTGCTTGGCTGGAAGAAGCCTCAGTTTGGTGGAAAAACTTCTGGTTTGTGGAAGTGCTGGGAAAAGCCTTTGTCAGAACAATCCTGAGTTTGGGTGGTAGAAGCCTTCGTTTGAAAAGAAAAAGCTTTGGTTTAGGTTGAAGCACCCGGTGCTTGGATGAACTCAGCCTCAGTTTGGCGCTATACAACCTTAAGACCGGGTGAACAAGTTTTGAGTTGGGCAGAAGAAGCCTCTGTGTGGGCAGCACTAACAGCTAGTTAGTCTTTTATCTGGTTAAAAAGTGGTGGTAAAATACCTACCTGTAATGTAAGGTGAAACGTAATCATATGGTATGTAATAGGTGTGTGTTGTCATAACAATTGTTTCAGTTTACACAAACGTCAAGTAGTTTTGTTTCAAATGAGCAAATTAAATTTGTGCAAGCAAGGGCTTTTGTGGCCCAGCCTCGGGCTCTACATTATCAGTCAGCAGATAGTCCTGCTCTTGTGTTTTGGATGCTAGACACTTCTAAATCATTAGGGCAAATCGACAAGGGCACGTCGAAAAACGGTATTGAAATGCAGACATGGTCCCAAATCGACCTCCTTGTTCCTTATGTAGTAAAATAACCATTTTGTGGAGCGTCCCTGTGTAGAAATCACTCTAGGGCACTGGAGGCTTGGTCTCCCAGGATTTGGAACACCTCCATTCAGACTCGGGTCATGCACGGCGTGATGAATTGGGTCTGCACTAAAGGCCCGCGAGGACTCGCCTGACAAGCCCAGTCCTGGAAGAATCAATAAAACTCTAATACCGCAGCAGAACGGGTGGAGAATACACACATACTCGTCTGTCTTTTCTCGCTTTTCTCTCCTCTCTAGGATTACGTGCTGCAATGCTTCAAAACACTGTTGCGTTTCGAGCAGTGCGTGATCCGGGATAAAAAAAGAAAAACACAATCCGATCTGAATCGAGCGCTCGTCTCAAAGCAGCACAGATTAATGAATGTACATTAAAAAAAAACAAAAAACATAAAAGAGATTTAGAGTCGGACGAACCGGATCAGGGATTTCATGTCACATGTTTTTTATTTTAGTGATTTAATTTCATTTGACTTATTTATATTGTTAATAATATTGTTAAATAGATGCTATTTTTTAACCGTAGTTAAATGTTTATATTTTTTTATTTATTTTTACAATATTATTATTATGTTTTATTTTATTTAAAAGGTGGGATTTGACATTTTACAGCTTACATTTAATCCAGTTTTTAATTTCATGTCTTTTCACAGTTCTACACATTTATTATTTCACTAATTATGATCTAATCAGATCTAATCATGGGCAATTATTTATCTGTTTATCTAATTATATTTTCTTTTATTTGTATTTAGTTAGGTTTTTATTATTATTATTATTATTATTATTATTCAAAGTTTGTGAATTCTATATATATATCATTTATTTATTTATTTATTTATTTATTTATTTATTTATTTATTTATTTATTTATATTTTATTCTTTTTTTTTTTTTTGCCTGATCGCTTTAGCTTAATGCGAACCTGGCTGAAGGGCTAAAATGTCCACTACTTTACAGGAGTGTGTTTAATTGGCTAAACAACGTATGTTGTGTGGTACATTTGTTATTTTAGACAGCTGAAACAGCATAAAAGGGCCGCGGAGCATGTATCACTGTTGGGGTGAGCTAACGCACAGAACTGCGTGTTCCTCTGGGGCATGAGTCTATTAGTGTGTTTCTCTGACAGGACCAGGTAGTGCCTGAAAATCTTACACTTCTTTCTGTCTGTGTTGTGTGGAGGGCTAAACGGAGGAGACATTTAGTAAAGTGTGCTCTGGGAAAAGTGTCCTTCAGACACCAGGCTGATGATTTAGGGTCAACAGATGAGAATAATCTGATGCACTCGTCAGAAAAAAAAACTAGACAGAAAGCAAGAAAGAAGGTGAAACTGAAATACATATATAAATACAGAGAACTCATATACTGATATAAATACACACAACTCAAATCACTCCACAAGACACTGTAGTCGTAGCATGAGACTATTATACAACTGTCTGTGTGTGTGTGTGTGTGTGTGTGTGTGTGTGTGTGTGTGTGTGTGTGTGTGTGTGTGTGTGTGCGCATGTATGAAAAAGAGTAGGTGGACTTTCAGCTTACGCTGTCCTGCATCATTCTCCAGACTCTCCTCTGGGAAGCAGTGGGAGAAATAACACAGAGAGTGAGACATTTCCTCCTGACAGACAATACAGACAGACAGAAAAACACACAGATTGACAGACACAAACAGACAGACAGATACACAGGCAGACAGATAGACAGGCACACAGACACACAGACGGACACAGACAGACAAACACAGACAGACAGACACACACACGCAGATACACAGACAGAGATACACAGATGGACACAGACAGACAGACAGGAACACAGACAGACAGACACACAAAGACGGACACACACACACACACA
>JAOVVH010000034.1:2271515-2284591 GCA_028566435.1 Scorpiodoras heckelii | reverse complement strand
CACACACACACACACACACACACACACACACACACACACACACACACACACACACACACACACACACACACATTAAGAAACTTGAATCAGATAATCAAACCTGGAAATTTTACTTCATGGAACCAAACTAAGAGATTCAAATTCTGAGAATCACATGATTCAAAAAGATTCATATTCAGGGAATCACGCCCCATGACTCATTTTCAGTCACCACTTTATCCGCAGCCAGGGTCACATCGGATCCAGAGTCTTATCCCCAGAACACTGGGCATGAAATGGGAATAGGTGGGAAAAATTTGGGATTCAACCAGGAAGATTTAAATGCTTGGAATCAGCCTCAGAGAATGAACCGAATTCAAAGAATCAAGATCAGGGACTCAGGGCCTTAGTCAACCTCAAGAAACTCAAGTGCAGGAATCAGTTTAGGAATCAAACGAGGGCTCTAGAAGTTCGAGGACTCAAATTTGTGGAAATCGAAATTAGAAAATTAAAGAAAGAGAAAGAAAATGAGTTGGTTTCAGGGAACTGAATCATCATCAAACTCAAAGAATCAAGCTTTGAAATGGAGAGTCGAATTTGGGGAATCAAACTATGAATCGTGGCACAGATTCTTAGCTCCATTTGACATATCATTCATAAAGACATGTCTGTGCACACACAAACACACACACACACACACACACACACACACACACACACACACGCTTTTATACAGGGAGTGAAGGACAAATATCACAATCTGTCTTCAGAGACGCACGCACACACAGAAACACACACACACTATCTATGATCTGAGTAAATTATAAACGCTTTGAATATAAATTATTAACATAAGAATCACACAGAGCTGGATGTGAAACGGTGCTGCGTCAGCAATATGGAGTCCAACAAAAGATCAGTTACACAAGCACTTCACGACTTCCTGTTTCTTTCTTTTCCCAGCATGCACTGCCATCACTGGAGTCCTAATGCGGAAAAGAGTTGTATTAATCCACCTCACTGCTGTATTACTAAACACTCTCTCTTTCTCTCTTTGTGTGTGTGTGTGTGTGTGTGTGTGTGTGTGTGTGTGTGTGTGTGTGTGTGTGTGCACGCACATAATTAATAGACCTTGTGTGGGCTAATTGAGAGTGAGGAAGGGCCATTATCTACATGTCACATGCACTCATGTCAGTTGCCATGACTAGCAGACACACAAGACTCCAATCCAGCACCAAATCCACTCCCCATATTCAATCCACTCATCCACCCCCAAATTAACCCCAAATCCTCTCCCAAGTTAATCTCAAATCCACCACCAGATTAACATCATATGTACCTCGAAATAACCTCTAATACGCCCCATATCAACCCCTAATCAACTCCCAAATTAAGCCCTAACCCACCTCTAAATTAACCCTAATCCACCTCCAAATGAATTCCTAATACACCCCAAATTAACCTCTAATCTGCCTTCAAAATAACCTGCGAAATGAACCCCTCATCCACTGCCAAGCTTACCCCTAATCCACCTCCAGATTTACCCCAATCCACCTCCAAATATAACCTAATTCACTTCCAAACTAATCCCTAATCCACACCCACTTATCCCCTAATCCACCTTCAAATTAATCCCTAATCCATGCCCACTTAACCATTAATCTGCCTCCAAATTAATCCTAATCCACCTCCAAATTAACCCTACTTCACTTCCAAATTAATCCCTGATTTACTTCCAAATTATCCCCTAATCCACCTCCAAACTACTCTCAAATTAAGCCCTAATCCACCTCTAAATTAACCCTAATCCACCTCCAAATGAATCCCTCATCCACTGCCAAATTTACCCCCTTATCCACCTCCAAATTAACCTCTAATCTGCCTCCAAAATAACTCTAATCCACTGCCAAATTAATCCCTCATCCACTGCCAAATTTACCCCAATCCACCTCCAAATTAATTCGTAATTCACTTCCAAATTAATCCGTAATCCACACCCAATTAACCCCTAATCTGCCTCCAAATTAATCCTAATCCACCTTCAACTTAACCCTAATTCACTTCCAAATTAATTCCTGATTCACTTCCAAATCAACCCCAATCTACCTCCAAATTAACCCATAATCAACTCTCAAATTAAGACCTAATCCATCTCTAAATTAACCTCGAATCTGCCTCCAAAATAACTCTAATCCACTGCCAAATTAATCCCTCATTCACTGCCAAATTTACCCCCTTATCCATCTCCAATTAACCTCTAATCTGTCTCCAAAATAACTCTAATCTACTGACAAATTAATCCCTCATCCACTGCCAAATTGACCTCCTTATCCACCTCCAAATTAAACCTAATTCACCTCCATATTAATCCTTAATTCACTTCCAAATTAATAGCTAATCCACTGCCAAATTATCTGTAATCCACCTCCAAATGAACCCCTAATCCACTGACAAATTTAGCCTTAATCCACCTCCAAATGAACCCTATTTAACCTCAAAATTAATCCCTAATTCGCTTCCAAATTAATCCCTAATCCATACCAAATTAACCCCTAATCTGCCTCCAAATTAATCCTTAATCAACTGCCAAATTAATCCCCAATCCTCCCCTAAATTAAACTGCAGTTGACTAACAAATTAATATGATATCCAATGTAAATCCCCCGCTGCCCCCATATCAATGCACAAACCAGACACAAACATTTACCATTGATTAAACCCTAACATCTAAATCCTTATTTGACACCTGGACCAAAATCCATGCGAAATGCTATAAATTCTGATTTACCTTGATCTACAAAAAGATTAAACAAAGATAAAACCCTGATTTAATCTGGATTAAAGTCAATTTGAATCCTGACAAAAGTACAACTGCAACCTGATTTAACCTAAATGCTGATTTAAACCCGATTAAATTGTAATTATATCAGTTTACATTTACATTTATTGTATTTGGCAGGTGAACTTGTGGCAGAATACTGAGTGACCTACAGAAGTGCTCTGAAGTGCCTATCAGTGAACACTTATTAATACTGGTTCACTAGATCAGGGAGGGTCAGCAGTCTAAAAACGCTGTGTTGAAGGTTAGTATAGTAGGAAAAACACGCAAGATAATAAAATGCTGCTTTAAGTACTTAAAGAGGTAGGAATTTAGTTGTCGCTTGAAGACAGCCAGTGACTCAGCTGTTCAGACATCTAGGGAAAGTTTATTCCAGCACCTGTGTGCCAGGGCAGAGAAAAGTCTTGATTCATGTCTTCTTTGTACCCTGAGAGAAGGTGGGTCCATTCAAGCAGCACTAGAGGATCAGAGGGAGTGTGGTACAGTGAGGGTGTGATAAGTGATTTAAAATAGCTGCGTGCCTGCCAGGAGAGAGTTGAGGTAGTCCAGTCTTAAAATGACAAGGAACTGAACAAGAACATGACTGGCCTCTGTGGATAGAAATAGCTGGATCCTCTCGATGCTCTACAGGACAAACCTGCCTGAGCAAGTCAGTTTAGCGACATGAGGACAGAAGGGCAACTGGTTGTCCATGGTTACACCAAGTTTTCCTGCAGTGACAGATGGTGAGATCTGAGAATTGTCCAGGAAGATCAGAAGATCTTGGCATGGGGTCATCTTGTCATCACCAGGGATGAAGAGCAGCTCAGTTTCACTCAGAATAAATTTCAACTGATGAGCTGCCATCCACGACGAGCCGAGATCCATGTAGAAGCACGAGAGTCTTATATGAGAGGATACGTTGACTGTCATCAGCATAGCAGTAGTCTGAAAACCCAGGAAAAGGGCAGGACCTCACTAAAAGAGCAGGTACAGAGGCAAAACAGAAGAGGACCAAGCACTGAGCCTTGTGGGATGCCAGAGAAGAGTCTTCAAGAAGCAATACTGTAACAGGTATTCCAAACCTCACTCACGAGGATGGACAGCCAAGCAGAAGTCCTCTAGTTGACAGTGTAGGCTGCCGAAAGTTTGTGGAAAATGAGGAGACATTTTGGCTGATCGAATGGCATGAATCTTCTCAGTGACGGCCACAAGAAGAGTTTCTGGATAGAATAATTTTGATTAAGTAATTTGCCTGCATTGAACAGAACGGAAATAAACTCAGAATAAATTCTGGCTAATCTGAAATTTATTTAATAGATTATGTTAGTCAATGATTTAGTCTGGTCTAAAGGAAGACTGACCCTTAATGAAACTGATTTATCACAGGCTCGACATTGTATTGCTGAGGAGTCTCTAGAAAAACATATAGACACGTTCCTCCTGTTAGCATGATTAACAGCAGGCCAGCGTATGTGTGTTGGGAATGGAGGGTTGACATCTGGTCACGCTGCAGAGTCATGAATCAGAGCCTCACAGCCGTATACGTTTGGGTGTGTGTATGTGTGCGAGACAGAGAGAGAGAGAAAGAGAGAGTGAGAGAGAGCGACAGAAGCAGACTGTGGGGTTGGAAGAGGAACAGGAATCAATAGAGTAGGATTTCAGATGGGAAATAATGTGATAGAAACCTTTCATATGTTATTTAAAACCACTAATGTTGAGCTCAACGTTGCATGGTGAAGCAGTGTTAAACCGTCTCACCCTAGTAAATTAGTGTTGGTTTATGGTATCTAAGGAAATGACACTTGGGTTGGTACGTAAGGGCCGTTGTTAGCTAAGCTAACTACATGGCTTCTTCTCCATTCTGAATGATCTGCTCAACACAGTGAATTGTGAGGGTGTCATCTTTCCATGCCACGTTTACCATTTATTAACGCACACTGTCGCTCTAAGGCTGCCTCAGGAGCGTGACAGGGAAACGACATTAGCGTAGCATTAGCATGAATCGGGTTATAGTTACTGAATATGACTCATCAGCTTTTAGTGCCTCTCTTCCCTGGGTTTAAACATCTTTCTAAACTCATTCACGCCATTTACAGCGTTCACAATCGATTCTGTCTACACACACACGTAAAAGAGCCAGAGAGAAAATGAGACTTTATTGTCATAATGAATGTGGTTATTAAGGGGGTGACCTTTCAACTACCTTCACTGTGTAGGGTGTAGGGTGTAGGGCGCAGACTAGTATGTAGCACGTCGTGTAGAAGAGAAAATGTGCACGACCGAGTGATGAATCTGAAGCTTTATTCAAGCCCACTGATCCGAAACTAATGGGAAAGCTGACACACTACGGTGCTAATCAGAGCTAGCGTTCTGCGCTAATGATCATTGGATCTCATGACAGATGAATGCATGTGTGTGTGTGTGTAAATATAAAACCATCTTTTGATACAATTGTATAACAAGGGGGAGTATACTGAGTGTAATGGAGTGTTCATATAAAGCTTGTGAATTTCAACCTGGGAACACGCTTGTTGCTGGGCAACTAAGAATGATTTAAGCCAAGCAGAAGCTACTTAGAGACTGAGGTTAATGAATTGCCTAGCTAGCGTGTACGCACAGTTAAAGTGGAAATGAGACAGACCCGTCAAGAACATCAACATTTACCTCAGCTGTATTAGTAAATTCCAAAGGAACACATGCGATTACACCATAATTACAATTTGACCACTAAACCAGTGAAAGTATGTGTTTGTCATAATAAATCGCACCAGTATAGCATGAACTTTTTGAATGCATGACCTGTCTGAAAAGCTTTACTACAACAGGGAGCTGTTCACATGGAAACCTTTTCTAAACATGGTGAATTTGAATGCAGCATAGCGTAGCATATGATATTTGCTAATGCTTAGCTAGTCAGGTGGTAACCAAAGCCAAAACAAAAATATAAAACAGTCTACATTTTTGTGATTGCTCACCATAATAGGCATGATGATATGTCGTGAGGAAAATCGAAAAACAAGAGCTCGTTAATGACAATTTACAATTGAGGAGCTAATACACAGCCATTAAGTGTTAAATAGAAAAAAGTTATGGCCCCGCAACAGAGGAAACTAGCTAGAATTATTCAGAACATCAACATTTACTTCAGATATGTTGGCAAATCATTAAGAAAATGCTTCCTGTGATGAAAATTGCATTGTCATTCAACTTAGCGTTAATCGCTAAAAGAGCCTGTATACAGTAGATTACACAAAACTGTTCTCACCACAACACCTCTTTGTCAAGTATAGCATAAAAAAAGCTTAATTTATACATCACACTTTCACTTTTACTAAATATTAGCTAGCTAACTATGGAGGGTGTTTTGTGACAATATTATATAATTAAATGAATATAGAAAAAATGTATTAAAAGTAGAACTAATTAATTAAATGTTTCTTTAAATTATTAAATTTTGAAATAAAAGCTTAAATAATTTTTGTGATTTATTAAATCGTTATTTAAATGTGCATTTTAAATATTTTATTAATTGTTTTTTTTTTTAAATAATGTAATTAATTATTTAACTATTTATATATTTATTTCATGCGCCTTGCACCATGAAATAGGCCTAATTTAAATCTGTCAACATCATCCTTCAGTGGGCGGGCCGAACCCCGTTCCAGGCAGATTGATTGGCTAAACTGCACGGCAAGGCAAGACGGATCCATCACATACGTTCGATTCGTGCTAATGGGAGATTCAAGAGGGCAAAATGTCTAAAAGCTGCCCTGAACTGTTAAGGGCTTCTGCTAATTTAATTCAAGAGGCATTAAGAAATACCCCTGCTGCTCCATCATCTTCCACTTCATCAGGTTCCACCCCAGCACCCAACAGACAGCCTGTACAAGGCAGCTTAAGTTAATTCGCGCTAGCTAGGAAGAAAAATATGCTAGCGTTAGCTAACAGTAGGCTGTGGGCACTGAACTCATGCAAACTAAGTTTATATGTGTATTAAATCTCATCATTCCAACATGATTCATTTCTGGTAAATGTCCTTTCCAAATATGAATAGAATATATGGTATAATGCTACCAAATTAACCACATTACTGTATATTGTATTTACTAATGCTAATGAGTTACACATAGACTTGAGCTAGACATGGTTTGGTCACTCGTTAACAGTAGATATTGTAGCATTTTAAGTTGGAATGGGTGATATATTATGGAGCTTTAATAACTATAAAGTCCAAGGTGTATATGCATGCATTAATAATTACATTACTCATAAAGGTGTAAATAAAACTTAAACGTTTCCACCATATATCTGTTTGGTCCTGTCAGTCATAACAATAAAGTTGGAAATATGAATATGTGATGAGCATTGGGACAGACTTTTTCAAAAGGTGCCTTTTTCAAAAGGTGCCATGTCTAGGGGTCCAGTGAAATAATTTTGATAAGATTTTAAATGCACATCTTATGTTTAAAACACATTGTACAGCTGCTAACAAACATAGTATGCATTTTTGCAAGGGCCAACTAAGTTAGGTTAATACCTAGCTATAAATTTTGATTTAATCTCATATATTGTTAGCTACTTATCTTCTTTTTCTGCCAGATTTTCACTGCATAAATCATCACACAGTTGAGATATCAACACTGTTCCACCTCCAGATACTTTGGTACAATCATGTGATGTATGCTTGTATACAGCCTTTTGATTGGACAAATGATTTCCCTGTAGGTGTTTTATGATTTATGCTTTATGAACCGATATTTCATATAATCTTTGTATGATAACTGGACATTTTTTAGGATTGTAGAAATAAACAGCAGGATGTCCATAAAAGTTTCACTGAACATGTCACTCCACACATGTATTGGGAGAGCTTTTGGACCAACACCTGTACCATAGCAACACCTTAGCAACAACTTAGTAACCAAAACCTATACCACAGCAACATCTTAGCAACTACCTAGCAAGTGCTTACAAACCAACAGTTATACTGTAGAAACAGCTTAGCAACCAACAGTTATACCATAGCAACACCATAGCCACCACCTGGGCTACCAAAATAACCAGTGAGATATGCTTTAGCTTTACATCCATTCTGAAGGAAACATGCTTTTTTAGTTTTTCAATGTACCCTTTAGGTTAGATTAGATTATGCTATGCTAACTGTATTAAGGTTAACTGTATAGATCTGTTTACACTAGGTTAACTGTACAATTGTTGTAAAATAAAGTAAAATTTCAAATTCTCCTTCCCATTGTTAAAACTTTTATTCCATTTAATTAAATGTTCAGTTTTAGCCACATCTTCTCTAGAAAGTTCAGTTGCCACAGATAACTGGGCTGTAACCCTGGCGTCAGTCTTTCAGAAGTTCGTGGTTCTCCCTAATCTGACTATGCTCCTCAAAACACATGCTACAATCCCAGTGACAACTGCTTCAGTAGATCATTCTCTAAACTGAAGATGATCAAAACCCAGCTCAGAAACCGGTGTGGGGAAAGAAAACTCCCTGATCTTTTACTGCTGTAAATTGAGAGGGATATATAAATTAACCATAATGTGGTCATTGACAAAAGAAGAATTCTGCTCTGACTCAACTACTCCCCTCCATCCTCCCCTGACCACTACGCTCCTAAATCAATATTTTCACATTTGCATTTGTTTAAATGTTATAGTTTTCTTGGTGTTCGTGAAATAAACAAATTTCCTAATAACGTAATGTTCAATTTTATTAAAATAAAGGATAAAATCTATTTTATCATACATGGTGCATCATAGGTTTTGGCATGAAATATTAGAAAAGCGCTGGAGAACTTCCTCGAAGTTTGCAGCTGCCCGGTGGTCTATATCTCGGTCAGAGAGCGCAGAAGTAAGGCCTACAACCTCAATGAAGTCTTGTATTTTATGAATGACAGAGTCTGGGTTTGCAACCCCTGATTCAAGTTCTTCAGCTAATTGTAGGATTTGTACCACAAACACTCGATAAATATCCTGCACATCCATGAATAGAGCCGCCATTTTTGAGAAAAGAGCAGTAGCAGACCAAAGCAATTAATCTGACTGGATTGGGGTTTGGCCCGCCCACTGAAGGATGATGGATGATATTGACAGATTTAATTATTTCATGGTGCAAGGCTGCAAGGCGCATGAAATAAATATATAAATAGTTAAATAAATAATTAAATTATATTAAAAAATATATATACAGTTAATAAAATATTTAAAATGCACACTGAAATAATGATGAAATAAATCACATAAAATTATTTAAGCTTTTATTTCAACATTTAATAGTTTAAAGAAACATTTAAATAATTAATTCTACTGTTAATTTATTATTTCTTTATTCATTTCATCATATAATATTGTCAGAAAACACCCTCCGTAGCTAACAGCTCTGGTCTTGTTGAATAAATTCCTCATATCTGGGCTCCACATGGACCAATTTTTCTCTCCATTCTGATAATAGCATCTCTCATAAGTCTATAAACTCTCACTGAGTAGAGAAAAAAAACGTGCTGGCTTAATATGTCTAATACTTTATTAAATAACTACAGAGCTTTAATACAGCAAAGTGGATTCTTCAAAGGCGTAGTTTAATTTGAATAAGTTGGTGGACTG
Organism: Scorpiodoras heckelii; assembly: GCA_028566435.1. Lineage (NCBI taxonomy): Eukaryota > Metazoa > Chordata > Actinopteri > Siluriformes > Doradidae > Scorpiodoras > Scorpiodoras heckelii. The sequence continues at coordinate 2,275,176 of JAOVVH010000034.1, read as the reverse complement.
TTTTTATATGAAGTGTCGTGTTAATAAAGTGAAAGTACGACCATTTGTCTACGATATAGGCATAATGCTCGTAAAGCATTCAGAACATACTGAATGATGAAACATTCTCACGTTCTTAGTGTAATGTATTTAAAGTAAAAATAGCCATAGCGTTATTACCATTGTAAAACTTCATCATATACTTGGCTTGATTCCATTAGCAGCGTATCCTCTCTAGCTTTAAAATACACTATGCCCAGGCTGACAAGAAAACAAGCTGGCAGGCTTTAGGAAATGGTAATGCTACTCTGATTAAATCACTGTGACACCGGATCTGATTTCCTCCTTCTAGCAACAAAATGATCAAATCTAGCAATTGCGTGAGGGTGATCAGAAGGTTTTACATAGCTTTTATTTAAAAAGGCTTGTATTTGGGTCCTAAGACTAAGCTTAGCATTATTATCAGGTTTAGGGTCATCCTAATTTAGCTAATTCCCTTTCAGAAATCCTGCCAGGTTAGCTAATGTTAGCTATGACACAGTTATGAATATAACCTCAAATCCCCGTCAAGCTAGCTCATGTATGAGCTAGCATTAGCAGTAAATATATCTAAACATTTATTTATGAAACTCCTGTCAGATGTACGTGTTGGCTAGCTTTCTAAAATGAACAGTGGCTATCTTGAACATTTATGAATATAGCTGGTGTAAATGATTTGGCTAACACTTGTCACTTATGACTGCGGCTTAAAAACCCTCTTTGAAATCCCGAGAGAGCAGATAATGTTAACTCCTTAGATAATATTAATGCTTAAAATTATAAACACATATAAAGATGACTTCAAATTCCTCTCAGGAATGAATATTTTGTTAACATTTATGAAACTTCTGTCAGGTTACGTTATGCTAGCTAGAATACATCATACAGTAAAGGAGGTGCGGCCTTGGCTTAGGGTCAGCTCACACGCCTAAAGCAAGGCTGGTGGTCCATGAAATACATTAGTAGAAGGAGGCAGCAAGGTGTGCAAAGTCCGTTGCTCAGGCAAGGCAAGTGCAATGGATGAGATGGAAGGGAGTGGAGAAAAGAAAGGTTTCCTGGTAAAAGGTATGGGAGATGATCAGCACAAGCTTCACCATCAAGGCTGCCTATGATTTCCGCGCCATCCTTAAAGAATCTTAGCCACATGTTCCCTCTGCCTGACTCCAGCAATACTAAAACACATCCTGGGTGGCTGCAAGACCAGCCTCAATCAAGGCCGATATACCTGGCAGCACAACCAGGAGGTACTGTGTCTTGCAGCAGTGCTTGAAAGTCAGCTAATGAGTATCAACACCTTTCCTCCCCTTCACCCCACTGGCAAGCAACAGCATTTTTCCAGGATCGTGGAGTCAAGCCAAACTTGCCCCATCTAGACCAGACACCGGGCGTTAGGCTAGGCATGCACTTAGATGATGGTAGCATACTTAGGCCAGATGCTTTGCATCCCAGCTGAAATTGTCTCGTTGGCTCAAATCAGACCTTGTGTCATGGTTTGCCTCACTCCTTCTCACTCAATCTTGTTTCCATCATCAATCTAACAGTGTCCTGTCAGGAAACATTGGAGGAAGCCTATGAGAGTAAGAAGCTGAGATGCAGTGAGTTGAGATTAGCTTGCTGCCAGACCACCACAACATGGCTGGAAAGCAAAGATCCAACTAGTCAAAGTACGCTGCAGAAGGATTGTAGCCATATAAACATCAAGTCTACTCTGGGTAATGGGAGCGTGAGGGACATTTATATACATGACTTAAAAATTCTCTCAGGAATCTTGTTCATTTAGCATCCATTCGCTAGCTAACACTGGGAGTTAAGCTAGTGAACATTTAGGATCACAACTTTTAAATTCTCACAGCAATCTTGCCAGCTTAGCATATGCTAACTAGCTATCTAACACTGGGTGTGAAGCTAATGAACATTTATGAACACAACTTTAAATTCTGTCATCCTGTCAGGTTAGCATATGTTAACTAGCTAACTAACATTATTTGTGAAGCTAATGAGCATTTGTGAACATGATCTGATCTAAAAGTCCCTTCAGAAATCCTGTCACGTTAGCTCATGTCAGAAAACTAGCTAGCAATAGCACTCGCTTTTTCTCTGTGGTGGCTGTTAGTCGCTTCTGCGAACTGTTGAACCTCAAAAATTGCTCAATTCACACCCAGTTGTATTTCCACCAATGTGGAATATAATATTCAATTCAATTCAATTTTATTTCTAAAGCACTTGACAATGGACATTGTCCCAAAGCAGTTTGACCAAGACATTAAATCCAGACATAACTTTTTAATTGATATAAATTTGATCCCAAATCAGGAAGCAGGGGTGACGGTGGCAAGGAAAATCTCCCTGAGATGTTAAGAGGAAGAAACCTTGGAATTATACTCTCACCCTAACCACTACCTCTGAAGTGTGTGTGTGTGTGTGTGTTTTATACTTGTGTATACGATACATTCTAAGGCTCATGGCATTTGTGAAGTTCTCCTCTCTTTTGCTAATTGTTAGCTGCTGTGTGATCTCTTCATCACTCTCAAACTCATTAAGCTCTGAAGGCCCTGAGCTGGCGGTTGCCAAATCCTTGCATCTCGGCCCTGTTGTTGTTTACACGGAGGCAGTGATTCATTACCTGAGGAGGAAGTGACAGCTGTGTGCACACAGACGAGCGCCAATTATGCAGATTCTGTTTTGCTCGTTACAGATTGCCGGGCCGTGCGGACGGGAGGTCTTCGGAGACCAGCGCGATCTTTTCATTCTCTGTGTTCTTTACTGTGGCTGTTAGTCACCGGCCAGTCGAGTGCGAACTTCAAAAGATCGACTAATGGACAAAGAGTCTCGCAGGGCTAAAGAGGCGAGGAGCGAACACAAACTCACAGACAAACTCAGAGGCAGAGCAGAGAGAGAACTGCTCCATATTCAACAGACGGGCAAATGAAAAGCCAGAGAAATGAGTAATGAGAAAGAGTCAGAGAAAAAGTAATGAAGAGGCAGGATAGAACCGAAAATGGTAAAACAAGGGATAAAGAAGAAGGAAAAAAAGAAAGAGAGGAAGAGAGGAAGGAAGGGAGGAGGGAATGGAGAAATGAAGGAAGGAAGGTAGGAAGGAATGAAAGAAGGAAGGAAGGAATCAAGGAAGGATAGAAGGATGGAAAAGGGCAAAACAGGGGAGGGAAAGAAAGTAGATTAAGTAAAATGGGTGAAAGACACCAAAACATTTAAGAAAGAAAGAAAGACAAATAGAAGATGGAAGACAGAGAAAGAGAAGGATAGAGGGACGTCTGACGGAGGACAGAGAAAGAGAAGGATAGAGGGACGTCTGATGGAGGACAGAGAGAAGGATAGAGGGATGTCTGATGGAGGACAGAGAAAGAGAATGATAGAGGGATGTGTGATGGAGGACTGAGAAAGAGAAGGATAGACGGATGTCTGATGGAGGACAGAGAAAGAGAAGGATAGAGGGATGTGTGATGGAGGACAGAGAAAGAGAAGGATAGAGGGACGTCTGATGGAGGACAGAGAAAGAGATGGATAGACGGATGTCTGATGGAGGACAGAGAAAGAGAAGGATAGATGGATGTCTGATGGAGGACAGAGAAAGAGAAGGATAGAGGGATGTGTGATGGAGGACAGAGAAAGAGAAGGATAGAGG
>JAOVVH010000034.1:2145368-2157458 GCA_028566435.1 Scorpiodoras heckelii | reverse complement strand
ACACACACACACACACACACACACACACACACACACACACACACACACACACACACACACACACACACAGAGTCCAAGGAACTTTACTAGTAAAATATATTTATGGTGTAATTTTAGTTGCACAACATTTTTCTTACTAGTTTGCCAACACATCTGATGACAATTTAGATGTTCCTGTCCTGATGTTCCTCTCCTGATGTTCCTGTCCTGATGTTCCTCTCCTGATGTTCCTGTCCTGATGTTCCTCTCCTGATGTTCCTGTCCTGATGTTCCTGTCCTGACAATTCTGTCTTGTATCTTTTCTGACCATAGAAACAATTTAATGGCTAGATGCTAGCAAGATAAATCATTAATATAAGTCATTAGCTAGAGTAAATTTGTGTCCTTATGTTGCCTAGAGACAGTGATCACACTGACCGATCATACAGTATCATCTGCTTGTTTTCCCATGAGTTCTATCTGAATATGCTGTATCTCCCCTGAGTTCTGTTTTCTCAGGTAGTTCCCATTCTGTTTAGGTGGCAACCAACATTTTAGAGAGTTAAAAATAATTAAAAATTGCAAGATAAAAAAAAAAAATGAAGCCCTGGAAATCTAGAGCTCTGGAAACACACGACTGTGGGAATATAAAGCCTGGGAAGATAGGGGCCTTGAAATGAACATTCATGGGAAGTTAGAACACCAGGAACATATGACATTGGGAACATAGGGCCCTGGATTGAGCCTAGGATAGGTGGAAACTGACAATATAAAACCATTTTGACTAGTCTGGTAATGTACGAATATTAGTCTCTAAGAACAAAAAGCCATATAATTATATGATAAGTACACTGGATCCTGGAAATGTATAAGCCTGGCCTTATGGAAACAGGAAATTTAATACCCTAGGAATATAAGACTCTAAGAATATACACCTGACAACAAGGACACATGGCAACACATGACATTCTCCTAAGGCTGAGTAATTCTGGGATTGTGCAGTACTCCTGGGACTGTGTCATACTGTGTAGCGGGGAAGATATGGCACTGTGCCTGGGATTTAAGAACCATGGCAAGATAAGACCCTATGAACATATGGCCCTGGATCTGTGGAACCCTGGAAATCTGGGAATCTGGGAATCGAGGAGTATATGGTACTAACAGCACATGACCCTGGGAATGTATTTTGGCATTAGAGAATAGTTGTGTCTGGACTGAAAATGTATGGAAGATTGAACATTATAATGCTAAGGCCACAATATGACCCTAGGAATTTATGAGCTTAGCATTATGGGGACCTGGGATATTTAGGTCCCTGGTCATGTTATTCTTGGACCCAGGATACCTAGGACTCTAGGTAGTTTGAGGTCCTGGAATTATAGGAACCCTTGGAATATAAGACCCTGAGAATATATAACAGTACAACCACTGAGCTCTGGGAAGTATGTGCCTTGGGAATATATGATTGCTTCCCTGGTAAACGTGTTTCTTTTACTATTAGTGGCAGCGCATCTGGTCACTGATTTACGATATTATTTTCAATGCTGGGCTGAAATGTCACTGAAAGTAATGAAGCTATTGGTTTAACAACATATTCCCACAGTGAAGAGTAAGTGCATAACTACTCTGGAATGTAGGTACTCCAACATTTATCACATATGTATGATGGTGAGGTGTTTCTGATAGAGGAGCTCCACGTATAGATCTAAAGTCAGAGCAGGAGAACATTTTTTTTCTGTAGCAAAAATAATACAAGAATAAACCAATTCTTTGGCAAGTTTTGTTTATTTTGCTCATTACTAGTAATAACTACAAGAGGTGGCCACAATCATAAATAGAATCTATGTTTTTTGAAATCTAAATTGGGAGATAAGTATATGTAAACTCAATATACAAAATATCTTTCCACTACTGACATGAAAATGCAGTTACTGAGAGGCGATGCAGTGAGTGAGCGTCAATCTTGTGGACCAGTAGAACAGGACAGTGCACAGACAACTATATAAAACAGTTTAGAGAGAAGCTGAAGAACATTGAGCTGAATTTATAGATGGAGGATCCATATTGGCTTCATGACAATTGGAATGTAATAAAAATATTTCTTCATAAGATGCTAGACAGTTCCTGTGTTCAAATCGTTTGGTGTCTACCAGGAGCCAGAGCATCAGACACAGCTGGTAATCTTAGGATCTTAGGCAAGCATACGCTCTCTAAGATAGTGTTTCATGTAGGAGCTAATGATGTATGCCTTCGTCAGCCAGTGGTTACTAAGAATAGTATTGTAGTGGAGGCGATGTCCGATGCAATAATATGCTCTGGCCCCATCCCAATGCGACGTGGTGATCTAGCTTATAGCAGTTTATGGTCGCTGAACTGCTGTCCACGTGGTGCTCCAAGAACAATGTTGGCTTTATAGATAATTGGAACAACGGTGAGGGCAAGGTTGACCTGTTAGGGCTTGACAGTGTCCATCCCACTTGGGAAGGTGCTGCTCTCATTTCTTGCAGCATAGTGAATAGTCTCAGCACAGGACTAGTTAATCTGTAACAATCCAGAGCCAAGGCCAGATAGCAGACAAACAGGCTAAACCGGCTGTCTGCTAGCTGCATTGAGTCGTCGGGGAATGTCAGAGCTAAACAAAAACATTGAAATATATAGAAAATTTGTTTCAGTAATTAATACAAAATTAGTTCATATTGAATGCACAGCCAGCGTCTTTGATCTGAAGCACGAAATAGGTCTCTTACATCTAAAGCTCTTAATAAAACTATTACTGATCAGGAGTTTAATGTACTGTGTTTAACAAAAACGTGGATTAAACCAAATGATTATGTAGTATTAAATTGAGCTTGTCCTCCAGGATACAGTTACATACATCAGCCTCGTCTAACTGGCAGAGGAGGAGGCATCACATTTTTTATAATGATAATCTAGACATCAGACAAAAACATGGACAAAATTTAATTCCTCTACACTAACATAACATACATAGTCACAAAAAATAAGCCTGCTCAGTCGATTCCACATTCAGATAAAGTATTAATTGTTGGAGATTTTAATATTCATTTTGATAATCCACAAGGCACTTTGAGGACAGCATTTGTGTCTATTCTAGACTCAGTAGGAGTAAAACAGAATATAATAGTATCCACTCACAATGGTGGTCACAAACTTGATCTAATATTAACATTCGGATTAAATATAGAAAATGTAATTACAGTTCCACAATATGAAACTATCTCAGATCATTATCTTATCTCATTTAAAATTTGTCTTGGTCATAAGTTATGCTCTTTGCCATGCTACGGCATCAAACATACATTCATGTCAGCTACTGCACATAGTTTTATTGACAATCCCAGAATTATCAAGTTTGATTCGATCACCGTCTAACCCCACAGAACTTGATCTAGTGACTAATGCTTAGAGTCAGTGTTTCACTACACTCTGGATAATGTAGCACCTCTTAAAAAAATAATTAGAGAGAAAAAACTAGCACCCTGGTATAATGATCACACACGCACCTTAAAACAAACCACTCATAAATTAGAATGTAAATGGTGTCATATTAAATTGGTAGTATTTCAAACGGCTTGGAAGGAGAGTCTCTTGAGTTATAGAAAAGCTCTTAGTGCTGCTAGATCAACATATCTCTCCACTCTAATAGAAATTAATAATATAATGCTAGATTCTTATTTAGTACTGAAGCAAAATTAATTATGAATAAGACCACCACAGAAGCATGCACACCATCATTATGTAGTAGCGACGACTTCATGAATTTTTTCAATGACAAAATAAAAAATATCAGGCGAAAAATCTGTACAAACTTAAAGCCAGACAATCTGATAACAAACCAGATCAGCCATTCGAAAGTTTTATTCCCTTTCCAGTAACTGATCAAATTTCACTAATCCCACTATCAAAATCGTCAGCTTGTGTACCTTGTGATCCTTTACCTACAAGATCCTTCAAACTGATAGCACCAGAAATGATCGAACCTCTTTTAAACATAATTAATTCTTCACTTAGCATTGGGTATGTACCTAAATACGTAAAACTAGCAGTTATCAAACCCCTGATTAAAAAACCTGACCTTGATCCGTGTCAGCTGTCCAACTGTAGGCCAATATCAAACCTTCGATTTATCTCCAAGATCCTAGAAAAAGTTGTAGCACAGCAGTTATGCTCAAACCTACATAGGAATAACATTCACGAAATCTACCAGTCAGGATTTTGGCCTCATCATAGCACAGAGACAGCGCTGGTTAAAGCGGTAAATGACGTATGTCTCTGATCAGGGTTGTGTGTCTTTGCTTGTGTTACTTGACCTTAGTGCAGCTTTTGACACCACTGATCATACTATTCTCCTTCATAGAATAGAAAATGTTGGAGTTAAGGGAACGGCCCTCTCCTGGTTCAGGTCCTATTTGACTGACCGTTATCAGTTTGTAGTTAATTTTGAGTTCTCCAAGCATATTAAGGTCAAGTCTGGTGTTCCACGTGGTTCTGTTTTAGGCCAATTGCTCTTTTCTTTATATTTGCTACCTGTGGGAAAATTGTTCATAAAAATGGTATCAGCTTCCACTGTTATGCTCATGACACACAGCTGTACGTCTTGGCAAAGCCAGATGAGAGACACCAGCTTAATAAAGTTGAGGAATGTGTAAAGGACATTAGACACTGGATGTTGAATAACTTTCTTCTACTTAAGTCTGATCAGTCAGAAGTACTTGTACTTGGACCACAGGCAACTAGAAGTAAGCTTTCTGATTGCATAATAACTCTGGATGGCTTTTCAGTTACCCCTTGACCTTGGTGTGATTGTTGACTCCAGTGTTTCATTTGAAGCTTATGCAGATAATATTACTAGGATAGCCTTCTTTCATCTCAGAAATATTGCTAAAATAAGAAATATAATGTCATGGCATGATGCAGAAATATTATTCCATGATTTTATTACCCCTGAATTGGACTATTGCAAGTGCATAAACAAACTCCAGTTAGTTCAGAATGCAGCAGTCAGAGACCTTAATAGAACCAGAAGATATGAGCACATCACCCCTATCTTATCAACACTGTACTGACTTCCAGTCAAATTTTGCACTGATTATAAAATACTACTATTAAACTATAAAGCTCTGAATCATCTCATCCTGCAGTACCTGAGCAAACTTTTAGTCTGGTAAAATATGCCACGCCTTCTTCAATCAAAAGATGCAGGCTCTTTGTTGGTACCTTGAATAATGAAGGCTACAGCAGGGGGCAGAACTTTCTCTTACAAAGCCCCACAGTTATGGAACAACCTTCCAATCAGTGTTCAGGACTCAGACACAGTCTCAGTGTTTAAGTCTAGGCTGAAAACCTATTTGTTTATTCAAGCCTTTTGTCACTAGCTTTTCTTCTAAGGTAAAGATCTGGAGTTTTTATAGGCATAGATTGTTCTGGTAAACTGGGATGTTTGGATGTTGTCACCCCCATACTCTTACTTATTCACTCAGTTTGGTTAACGGTGGAGTGGCTGGCCACTTTATGTCCCAGGGCTTTAATGAACTTTAATGAATTCCCTGGCTACAATTGAAGTTTTTTACTATATAGCTCTCAGTTATAGAAAGGATTATTAATAATGCTGTCAAATTCACAAAATCAATCACAATTAAAAAAATTAATGGCACTAAAATTTTAACGCAGATTAAATATTAGGTACATTACGCAAACCTGCGGTGCCATCAGTGAACACAATACTTAATGTTAAGATCTCCTAGCTCGTTGGCTATCATAAACATCGCTAAAGATTGAAAGGGACAATGGAGAATGAAGACGTTGCAGCTGTTTTTGGGTTGCTATTTTTTATGTTACATCAGTTTAATGAGTGACGGATAACACATACGCAAACGCCTTCCCTTCCATTGTGGAGGCGGGTCTCTGAGGTAAAATTGATTCAGCCAATCACATAGCAGCAGCACAACAGCAATTCCAGCGAAGTGATATACCCATGTTCCCTCGCTCCCTACACACTGTGCAGTTCCCTTTAAATAAAAATAACAAAAAGACATCAATCATCTTTAATATTTCACTTTTATCAAATAAAGTCAAGTGAATAATGAGGCAACATTCAACAGTCGTTTCTCTTAAAATAGACCAGTGATAAACGGCAGCAACATTTTCAATGGCCCTACGATGCCTGACTACATGTACAACACAAATCAAAATGTGCGTTAAAACCGTGATTAAACGTGATTTAAAAAAATTTATCACACGATTAATGCGATTAAAGAAATTAATCACTTGTCAGCTCTAATTATTTATTATTGTATTATCCGGTGTCACCCAAATGAGGATGGGTTCCCTTTTAAATCTGGTTCCCGTCATGGTTTCTTCCTCTTAACATTTCAGGGAGTATTTTCTTGTCACCTTCCCCCCGGCTTGCTCATTAGGGATAAAATTTAGTGATAAAATTTATACAAATGAAAAGTTATGTCTGGAATGTGTCTTTGAAAAGCTGCTTTAGGACAATGTCCATTGTTAAACGTGCTTTAGAAATACACTGAACTGAAATGAATACAAATTTCAGAATACATTCGGTCAGTGTAACATAATAATATGAATTTGGTCAAATTGTAGAGAATCATTGGGAAATATTCATTACCAGTCAATATTTCAATTGCTAATATTTTTCTGGGCTTTTTTTTGTCTTTTTATCTTTTACCCTTCTCACTCTGTCTGCTTCCTCTGGGATTAAAACACAGACTGTGTGTCGCTAAAGCTGTAGCAGATCAATCTTCAAATTCTTGTCCTGGTTTCTATGACACACACCCACATACCCACCCACACACTTGTATTGCTATACTTGTGAGGAGTTTGCACTGACAAAATTATTGCTAATTAATTCATTAATACTAACCCTAACCCAAACCCCAACCTTAACCTCAGGAATAATAAAACTATTTTTTTTGGCTATTTTAGTTTTTTTTTTTAATTTTTGTTAAAAACTACAACAAAAACTCCACTATCCTTATGGGGACCAGCAAAATGTCCTCATAAGGTCAAAAATATCAGACTCTTATCACAAGATACCTTGTGGGGAGATTTGGTCCCCACAAAGATATAAACACACACACACACACACACATTTTAATGTTAAGCCACCTCTGAATTTTGAGAAAGCATATCTATCACTTTCACAGAGAGAGAGAGAGAAAGAGAGAGAGAGAGAGTCTGTCTGAGAGTGAATACGCATTATTGCAAAGAGACACAGCTGGAGGGAGAGAGATGGTGAGATGGCAGAGCGATTCTTCTATAAAGAAACTCTCTGTTTGCTTCATTCTCTTGTTTTTTTTTTTTTTCTGGTGGCCCTGAAAGCTTTTATCTCTCAGACAGAGCGAAGCCTCAGCGCATGTCTCTCTATCAGGAAATGAAGCTCACATTTCTATGGATGTGAATATGGACTCCTTACTGGAACTCACTGACACCTGCAGCTTCTTCCCTAACCTCAGATGTGGCATTTGTTCTCAGAACGAGAAACGACAGACAAATAGCATTTCATATAATCCCTCCCCAGTTTAGGCTGTACTCATGTAATGACCTTAAACAGTGGATAAGTCAGAGATGGCAAACATGCCTCACAGAAGAAAGTGTCTACTTGGGCATTATATTGGAACTGAGTTCCAAAAATATATAGGTTCCTCACTGATAATAAAAGATGACATCTTTTAGTCACACCATCACGGCTTGCCTTTTTGGGCACAATAAGGCTTCATGTACTTTCCTTTCCATTTTAATTTTTAATTTTGCACATAGTACTACATATAGATCATGTGCTATCAGAGGTGGACAGATCAGAAATATATAAATTCAAGGTGCCTCTTGAGGTTATGTGCCCCTGTGACGTTTCAGTTCCTCTATATTAGATGTTTGTCTAATATTTGTTGGCCCATGAGGGAGAAAACTTACAGTATAATTTCATTTATGTTTTACTTGTGAGTCTGTCCGTGCAATAGTGCTTGCTCAGCCCACCTTGTGATAACTAGATTGAGCCACAGCAAATAGTGAGAGAAGCCATTCAGCCGTCAGCAAACAACACATAAAATACTTATACTTAATATACAACTCGTGTACAACAACCACTGTGGTGCAAGAAATGAGATTGAACCTTCCAGTGGATCAATTTGGCTGCCACCTGTTGGTTAATTTCATGCAGCAGAGAAGCAACGCAGTCTGGCAACTATTAACGTACGTGATGAGATGATGGTATACTTTTTTTGTCCTCTAGCTTAGTATACTTAATTACAGGTCCTGAACCATATACACAATATGGGTGTATGGTGGCAGGATGGTGGTTGAGCATCAGCTGTGGATGGAAAGGAGGTGGGTCAAACTGGCAGGTAAAGCGTGATGATTCTCACCTTCGTCTTATTACCTTACAAGTCTATGTATTTGTGTCTTTTTGCACTCTCAGTGACTCCAGTAACTAACATATGCCCTTGTCCTCAACATATGAGCTACCCTAGACAGGTTCTTCAGTGAGGGACAATGCACTCATCCTGGGTTCTGGGTCCGGGGTTCTAGCCTCTCTATCCTCATATCTAAGGGAAAATTAGTTTCCAAAACTGTAACCTTACACCTATATAATCCATAGGGAGGTGGTCTAGGGGCAGCATGGTGGCACAGTGGCAAGCGCAGTCACCTCACAGCAAGGAGGACCTGTGCTTGATTGCCAGGCTAGGCAGCCAGGGTGGTTCCATTATTCCATTTGCAGGTTCTCCTTGTGGCTGTTTGGGTTTCTTGTCTGGGAGCTCTGGTTTTCTCACACAGACCAAAGACATTAAGGCAAAATGGAGATCCTAAACTTCCCCTAGGTATGAGTGTGTTCAGTATTTCCCTGCTTACCACCTCAGTGAGTGCTGGTATAGGCTCCAGCACCCCCAGCAACCCAGCTGTAGGAGTGTCTAGGTGGCTTAGATAACGAGTGAATGAAAGTGAGAGAGAGGTTGTCTGGAATTGGTTGTGCAATGAACTCTTTGACAAGTTTCTCTAAAACTGAGACTGAAATTTGTGAATGTAGTGAATGTATCCTTGGTGGAAGCACTATTAGTCAGGTTCATGAATGCCTAGTGGCAAGTACTTAAATGGACTACTCTGATGACTTCTGGCCTGGTGGGACCCCCTGAGTTCCTTAGACAACTTAATCTGATGGCTTTCACAAGGAGCTGCAGTAGTCCCTATAGGACATCTCCCATGTCAATGTTTTCCTCTACCTACTGCCTACTTTACTGGATGCTGGAGTTGTAGTTTGGAAGCTCCCACTGGGCCAGCAGAGGGTTCCAGTATCTTTTTGAGAAGAATAAAGTACAGCCCAGAGGAAGATTGTGAATGAGTCCAGCCATAACATTTTTGGATACAGCATTTACACCAAAAGCTCCTTGACCCTATTGGGCCATCTGGACTTATTTAAGTTATTGTTGTAGTTGTAAAGACTGGTCTCAAGATCACCTTTTTGCTTACTTGGAAAGCAAGTCTACTCAATCTTGAAACGGTCATGGGATAGAATTTTTTCATACTCTCAAAATAACTGTATACATATTGACTGGTGTTTTGTATTTGTACTTGATCTCAGATTGCAATGCTCGCTTAAAGTCAGTTGGTCCAAAGGAGGGCACAAAGAGTGAGCGAGCAATCAACTGCAGTTAGATTTGGTTTCTTGAATCACAAAAACTTCATTTGCAGAATAAACTTCAAGAAGAAACACAGCACAAAATGCAAGTTAGGACTTTGTTTTTAGTTCTCGGTCTTGACTCGAACTTGCGTTCTCCAAAAACTCAATCTTGATTTGATCTTGTCCAAACCAAAATCCCGAAGTCTTGGTCTTGACTTGGTCTTTATATACAGTAGGTGGTCTCATCTTCATCACTGTCAGTCGGCACGTTAGGTTCAAATCTGAATCTCAAAGACGATATTTACCATTACAACCGTCTTTTCCATGTCAGAAAGATTTGCATCACATTGTCCCTGTTATAGGCTTGTGTTTGTGCTGTGTTTTGTTTTATATTTTGTGTTTCACGCCCCCAGACAGAGCATTTTGTTCAATAAAATCATCTTTTTTTCACCCATTGCTTCATCTCTGCAGTTATTCTTACTCAGACTGAGTTCTTATGCCAATCTGAGTGCCAAGAACATAGATAAACAGCACAGTGAGTTATTTTAAAATCAATGTTACTGCAAATGTGGTTAAAAAAAGGATTTTTAAAAAAACCCCACAACAAATACAACGACAACAACAACAACAACAAAAAAAAACCCTCAGTGTTTTTACATTACATCCAACAAAGGTTTAGTTTCAAACAATGTTTTGGTGAGTCATATTCTCAAAAGGATACTTAGTTCCTTATAAATTACAGAGCAAAACAACATTGCACTCAATACACTTCTTGTTTATTTAGTGCCATAGATAAAACTGTCAGAACGTGAACTTTCCCTTGTTAAAGAATATGTGTCTCATGTAAAAACTCAGTGATCTGTCATGTTTTGATCATTTCAAGTGAATGATAGCGAAAAAGTACAGGGTTTCTCTCTCTCTCTCTCTCTCTCTCTCTCTCTCTCTGTCTGTCTGTCTCTCTAAAACTAGAGAAATAAATGGTTTTATTACTGTCATGGTGGATCATAAATATCAATCTCAGGCTTTATCTGCTGTTGCACCAGCAATAGCATAGCAGGAAATTAGGATCATATATAACAACAACAACAACAACCAGTATTTATTGGCTTTAGTTACAGAAAAGAAACTGGAAATAGCATGCGAGATAATTCTAAGAAGGTTAAGCTTTCAGCTTTTCGGCTTCATGTGTGTGTGTTTCTTGTGCCTCTACATGATTTTATTTTTCAGTTATTCCAAACTTAATGCAATCCCCAGATTCAGCACAACCTAAAATGAGACTCAAACTTGACTCAAATATGTGATCAAAACAGATATTACTATTTGAATAAAGAAAAATTGATGCACCACAAAACAAAATAAGCAAAACATGAAAGAAAAAATGTTTTTAACATACAAACTTGCAGCGTATGATGCATTTACACAACTTCTTACCCTTAACCTGTTTAGAATAAAGTTCATGTTTCTGGGTACTTGAATTCACAAGCAGAATTGTTTTTCTAAATGTTTTTGCTGCTGATTCATTTTCTATAACAGCAGATCGGACAGTAGGGCAAATTACTCTAATTCTATTCCTGTTGTAGTTCATTCGAACTTCTGTTAATCAACGAAGAAAAACATTTGATTGTTGTAGGAATAGGGCTATGATAACTTCATCTTACACTAGTCACTTTATTGTAAATTTTCCATCCTACACTAGTCACTTTATTGTAAATTTTTCATCCTACACTAGTCACTTTATTGTAAATTTTTCATCCAACAGTAGTCACTTTATCATAAATTTTCCATCTTACACAAATCACTTTATCGTAAATTTTCCATCCTACACTAGTCACTTTGTCATAAATTTTCTATCCTACACTAGTCACTTTATCGTAAATATTTCACCCTACAGTGGTCACTTTAGCGTAAATGTTTCATCCTACAGTAGTCATTTATTGTTCATTTTTCATCCTACACTAGTCAATTTATTGTAAATTTTTCATCCTACAGAGTCACTTTATTGTAAATTTTCCATCTTACACTAGTCACTTTATTGTAAATTTTTCATCCTACAGTAGTCACTTTATTGTAAATTTTCCATCTTACACTAATCACTTTATCGTAAATATTTCATCCTACAGTAGTCACTTTATTCTAAATATTTCATCCTACAGTAGTCACTTTATCATAAATTTTTCATCCTACACTAGCCACTTTATTGTAAATTTTTCATCCTACAGTAGTCATTTTATTGTAAATTTTTCATCCTACACTAGTCACTTTATTGTAAATTTTTCATCCTACAGTAGTCACTTTATTGTAAATTTTCCATCTTACACTAGTCACTTTATTGTAAATTTTCCATCTTACACTAGTCACTTTATTGTAAATTTTCCATCCTACACTAGTCACTTTATTGTAAATTTTCCATCTTACACTAGTCACTTTATTGTAAATTTTCCATCCTACAGTAGTCA
>JAOVVH010000034.1:2073478-2091900 GCA_028566435.1 Scorpiodoras heckelii | reverse complement strand
TTAAATCGAATCAGTAAAATAATACAAAATAATAAAATAATATAAATAAAATAGTTAATAATATAAGATAATAAAATCATAAAATTATATGCATTGAAAAAAATATTATTTAATAAAATAAAATTATATAAAATTTATAAAATAAAACTCCCTAAAGAAATGCAGATCTAAACAGCAAGCTTTTGAGGCTCTTCTTAAAGGTGTTCAGTGATGAAATGTCTCATTTGTTTTTAGATCAGTGTGATCATTGATTGATTGTTTGATTTTTTTTTTTTTTTTACATGGCTCTCATTCATTCATTCATTCATAGTAACACAACACACTGGGCTCAGTAGGTCACCCAGCGAGACCCACATTGCTTCCTGTTTGACACGCCGTGTTGAAGCCATTATGTCGCAATGTACTTCGCTAAAATGGGGAATCCAAAATGTCTCCTTTTGGACTTATAGTGCAAACCCTGAAATAAAACAAACTGACCTACAGTACAAGACGGATGTTCCTGCAGTTCAGAAATGATCTAGTCTTTAGTCCTACTGTCTGTTTGCCCTCATTAGGGTCTGAGCTGTGTGATTAGCGGGTGTGTTTGTTAGCTTTACGGCTTCCTGTTTAACTGCTTTATGAGCAGTCGTTTTTCCAGTCATTTTTACAGCTTTATGACCACTTGTGTGTGTGTGTGTGTGTGTGTGTGTGTGTGTGTGTGTGTGTGTGTGTGTGTGTGTGTGTGTATAAATCAAAGTCAATTTCTAATGATTTCAAACTGAATTTTACATGCTGTAATGGACGCCTAAACACACAAAACACACATTAGATTATTAAGTAGCGTTTGTCATGTGTAATCCTGAGATGGGACACACAGACACGTATTTCTCTCAGCTTTCTCAAGCCAGGTGTCGGTTTGCGTGTTTAATGTCTTCAGCAGCTGTTTCTTTACTTTGTCTGTAAACCTATGAAACACACACACATACACACACACAGACTACATTAACTCGTGTTTGGTCACTGCTTTATCCTGGTCAGAGTCTCATGGTCTAAATGACTCATTTGTTTATATTTACGAAATAGCACTAACTTCGTTTGTAACCATTTCTTGTGAAGTCCTAATCTTCAATTCTAACCTTTATGTTATCCTTCAGGTTAAACACTTGAGTTCAGTATTTTGGTTAGCAGCCACCCTGGTGCTCATGGATAGCCAACGATCCTTCAAGGTGTATGTTGACTGTAAAGCGTCCTTGGGTTTGGGAAAGGCGCTATATAAATATAACTTCATTCATTCGTTCATTCATTCATGTGGATGTAACGTCTGATTTTATTTTCCCGTAGCAAACGGAGCCTTCAGTCACCATGTCATGCATGTGACGGCTAGACAATCTCCGCAGACAAACCAAGACCAAGCTTCTGATCAGTCATGACAAGTGCCGCGTACCAAAGCCGATTCATTCCAAGACGGCCGAGCAGCAGTCATTTTCCTGTAGTTGTGGAAATTGTACTGAAATTTTAATAGCACCAAGTGCAGTACCAGAGCAGTCCATTCACCGCTACTAATTTCACTGCTGAATTTCCTCACAGTAGGGTACGTTTTAGAAGATCACATTATGAGGTCTTCGCTGCTTCCATGTTGAATCAGACAAACGCAGACGTGAAATCCATCTTGGAGAATCTGCCACAGCTCTTCTGGAGACTTTAACTGTCACGCTTACTTCTTTTATTGTAGCAAAACCCAGCAGCCTTCGTTATGCTTTTTTTGTCTGAGAAGTTGTCTGTTGTGTAATGTGTTGCTTTTGTTACTGACATACAAACATTTTTGTGTAACATTTAATTTTTTGTTGGAAGAGTAACATGTGGAAATATAAGATCGTTTTGTACTGACTCAATAATGCAGAACTCAAAAACAGTAGGGTGCCTAAGACTTTTGCACAGAACTGTATAGCGTGCTGGAGTCATTATTTCCTCCCGTTGTGTGTGTGTTTTTTAGTGTTGATACTCTTTTCTGTGTGCTATTAGAAAAGACCTGGAAAAAGACATGTCTATAATGTCAGTGGGAAGTTAATCATTGACTAAATCTGGCATTTACTGTGTCAATAAAGTCTGACAAAGTCTACCCATATTGACCAATAAAAAGAGTACGATCTCATGTATCATATTTAACTAGCAGAAAGTCCTTGGACGTTCGATCGACAATCAATCAAACTTATTTTGAGCCCAAAGTAGGAACCTTTATCATATTAAACACGGAAAATCCAGAAAGGTCTTGTGATCTGGTGTCGTTGTATTTGTGGAAACCACCTTTTCAAAATCAAAAGGACAATCCACAGGTGATAAACTCATGCAAAACAAGTTACCGTGGGCAAAACAAAGATGAGACGCGATGCAAATAATCAGCGAGTGGTACGAGGGACAGACCTTAATACTCTCTGTGACAGGATTATGACGTATACCAACATTCTGTGTGTTGAATGTCGTATTCATAGTTGTGCAAAAGCAGTTCAGGATCATAACCAGGTAAAAGTTTGATGCTAACAAATGGCTTAGCAGTGGAGAAGGTAGTGTATGAGAGTAGTATATGGCTGTATATGAGAAAGTGGATAGTTTATAGCACGCCATAAATAGCGTCCTGACCAAACTAGGCCGTTCCCACGTGCCAGACTAATACCCTTCCCCAGTACCACACCGCTGCAGGGGGCAGGAGGGTAAAAATAGCAGATGACCCCGGACAAGACGAGAAGCTGACTCAGAGACGAACGCAGGCGCTGTTCTGGGAAAGTCGCTAAAGTGGGACAACTCTCTGGAGCACCGTCCCAGATTCCCAAATCATTACTGGGCATTTGGAATCCTTTTTATATTCATACACACATGACGTGATGTCTGATTCGAAACCTGTGTGTATGTAAGTGTGTGCGATAACGTCCGAGCATAGCTTCAAAGTTGATTTTATGTTTCTAAAAAAAAAAATGAATTGTCCAACTATTTATAGCATCGGAAAGCCACATTGAAAGCCCAGGACAGTTTGTTTTTCCACTTTTCACCAATTCCATAACGTGTAGGTGACATATTGTATATTTGTAATGATAGTAATTATTATAGTAATTAATATTATAAGTATAATTAGTGGATTTGTCTTTCTGGGAAAACCCTCAACGGTTCTGTTTAACATTATCAGCCAGAACCTTTAAGAAATCCATTTTTTCAAAGAATACACATATTCTTTCTTATAATACTGATGTCACAGTATGTATCGTTCATCATGTAATATTAATGAGAAATGGAACCGTTTTTCCAGATAAATGAATAAAATAGACGCTCTAGACGTAAGGAAATTCAACACGTTGTTGTTTGCACATCGCGCCCATTTGCAGCTCGCTCCTTTTTTCTCAAGGGCATGCTGAAGATTCCATGTAAGGGCGTGGGCTTCACCTCTCACTCAGATCTGCTGAGACAGACGTTGACGACTTTGGGCTCGAGGGCTTGTCGGAGGAACCAAACTGGAACTCCTTCTTTTCTGTATGTTTAAACATGAGTAGCAAAATGTCACAAAGCAGTGACCTTTCGGCAGCCTCTATTTTCAAAACAGTCCACGTCTCAAAGCTTGTGTGGAATTTAAAATGGTGGATAGTGGTTTTGCAACCCGGTTGGAAAATGTGTGTGTGTGTTTGCACCACCCACTTTCCTTAACCTAAAGTGTCACCTGCAAATGTCAGTCATGTTGTGAAACTCTGGGAGTGAATAGAGTCACTTGTCTCTGCCACCTGGTGGCAAAATGAAGTGTTCAAAAAAAAAAAAAAAGCTTGAAACGTAAATGCAAATCAAGAAAGAGCTATGTGTGTGTGTGCACGTGTCAAGAGTGCAGTGTGCGGGTTTGCATAAAGAAACCATGCTGTTGTACTGTTGTGCTGTCTGGACAATGGTGTCAGTGTTTCTTATGTAATCCTGATGAAAAACAGGACAAACGAATTAGCAGGAAGTCCAGTCAACCTTTTCAAGTGTGTCGTATAACTGCAATGAGCAACCTTTTGGCCCAGGATTAAGCAGGAGTCTGTTTTACAGAGAGAGATGCATAGATAGATACAGAGGCAGTGTCTCTTTCACAGACGGAGGAGCGTTCAGACAGACACCCGTCATCCATTCTAAAAGTAAAAGTTCTGTGTATTACTCCTGAATCACCTCTTGCTAATGTCATGCTAATCACACCTGTTGCGCTTTTCTTGCCCCTTAGCGTGAGTGCATCTCCGTCCACGTAGGCCAGGCTGGTGTTCAGATGGGAAACACCTGCTGGGAGCTGTACTGTCTGGAGCATGGCATCCAGCCTGATGGTCAGATGCCAAGCCAGAAGCCTGTTGGTGGCCATGATGACTCCTTCACCACATTCTTCAGTGAGACTGGAGCTGGCAAATATGTACCTCGTGCCATCTTTGTGGACCTGGAGCCAACTGTCATTGGTAAATTAGGTCTTAGCATGGACTGGATACACAGCAGGCCAAAGCTTAACCCTTAATTTGCCCTCATTGATCATTAAAGTAGATCTATCTATCTATCTATCTATCTATCTATCTATCTATCTATCTATCTATCTATCTATCTATCAGATGGGCCTCTTAAGACACAGGCAGATATAATATGTTTGTATACTGTATTTGTTAGCCAATTTGTGGGAAACTAAATTTGCTTTGGGAACCTCTTGTTTCAGACGAGGTCCGCACTGGTACCTACCGTCAACTCTTCCACCCAGAGCAGCTGATCTCTGGCAAAGAGGATGCAGCTAATAACTACGCTCGTGGTCACTACACCATTGGCAAGGAGATCATTGACTCTGTCCTCGATCGCATCCGCAAACTGGTAAAGCGGTCAACATATTGCTCAAAGGAAAATGTTTTGTTTATTAGTAGTCATTTTGACATTTGGATGAACGTTTCCTTATCTCCATACACAAGAAGATCTAATGATAGTTAGTCAAGGCAACTGGACTGTCTTGGCTCGTCCAAGTGGCTTAAAAATTAATCAATAGATGAGAATATTCAGAGATTTCTTTTTGGTGTAATTTCTGAAAATCTCCCAGCCTAGCATCAGTATAACATCTGGTCACTTTTTCTGTACAGGCTGACCAGTGCACAGGTCTTCAGGGCTTCTTGGTCTTTCACAGCTTTGGAGGAGGCACTGGCTCCGGCTTCACTTCCCTCCTGATGGAGCGTCTGTCTGTAGACTTTGGCAAAAAATCCAAACTGGAGTTTGCCATCTACCCTGCGCCACAGGTGTCCACAGCTGTCGTGGAGCCATACAACTCCATTCTGACCACCCACACCACACTTGAGCACTCTGACTGCGCTTTCATGGTGGACAATGAGGCCATCTACGACATCTGCCGCAGGAACCTGGATATTGAGCGTCCATCTTATACCAATCTCAACCGGCTCATAAGCCAGATTGTGTCCTCGATCACCGCTTCTCTGCGCTTCGATGGTGCCTTGAACGTTGACTTGACAGAGTTCCAGACCAACCTGGTCCCATATCCCAGAATCCACTTCCCTCTTGCTACCTATGCTCCAGTGATTTCTGCCGAGAAAGCTTACCATGAGCAGCTCTCAGTGGCCGAGATCACAAATTCCTGCTTTGAGCCAAGCAACCAAATGGTCAAGTGTGACCCAAGGCATGGCAAATACATGGCCTGTTGTCTTCTGTACCGTGGCGATGTGGTGCCCAAGGATGTCAATGTGGCCATTGCAGCCATTAAGACCAAGAGAAGCATCCAGTTTGTGGACTGGTGTCCCACTGGATTCAAGGTGGGAATCAATTACCAGCCACCCACTGTGGTTCCTGGAGGTGACCTGGCCAAGGTCCAAAGGGCTGTGTGCATGCTGAGCAACACTACGGCTATTGCTGAGGCCTGGGCTCGTCTGGACCACAAGTTTGACTTGATGTACGCCAAGCGGGCCTTTGTGCACTGGTATGTTGGTGAAGGCATGGAAGAGGGTGAGTTTTCGGAGGCCAGAGAAGACATGGCTGCTTTGGAGAAGGACTACGAAGAGGTTGGGATCGACTCTTTTGAGGAAGAGGAAGAAGGAGAAGAATACTAAGATGGAAGCGATGTCTGGAAATCCACCAACTTCCTGCCATCATTACCAAAGAAGGGACAATGCGCAATTTTGTGGTATTGTCGTAAAATATCAAAATACAGCTACTAAATGTTGTTTGTCATTTGGTTAAATCTTTTTTTTTTTTTACCAGAAGTGTCAAAATAGCTGAAATTAAAATAAAGCTGTAAACTGATTGTTCCATTGGCTGTTTTTTTTAACTGATATACTATTACGCCTTTCTAAATAGTTCTCATTCATTCAGTCATTAGCTAAGCCACTTGTTATAATACTGGGTTGCAGGGGGTACTGTCGCCTATCCCAGCACTCACTGGGCGGAAGGCGGAAGGCAGGGAAACACCCTGGACAGGTCGCCAGTCCATCGCGGTGTAGACACACAGACCTGAGCAGACACACACACACACTCTAGTTTGCCTGACTGCATGTCTTTGGTCGGTTGGAGGAAACCGGCGTTCCGGGAGGAAACCCACACAGACAGAAGGGAGAACATGCAAATTCCTCACAGAAAGGACTCGGGGCCCAGGAATCAGACCCAGCGCTACTCACTGTACCACCGTCTCCGAAGAGTTTGTGTACTCAAAATGCACTTTCTCTAACAAGCCATATTACTGTTTGGTAGATCTGCTTACTGTGCAAACGGTACTAAAGTGTTCAAGAAATTTGAGCACTAAGGGGTGATAGCAATATCAATACCTGATTTTAAAGTCTTTCAGTGTGTTATTGTCTAATGGGAAATGGGATTTCTGATATAATGAATCCTTGAGTTAGCTACATGAGGAGATATTAGCCTGTTTTTCAAAATGACACCCTGTGACATTTGGCTGGGATTTTTTTTAAATAATCATAATACATCAAGGTGTAGTAGGTAAAGTCTTTGAGCCCATCCTCCCATTCCCACCCATGGTTATATTATGATCTGTGTTAGTCTGTAGAGAGTAGTGTCTATAAGATGACTGAGAGGAGAGAGGAGAGAGGAGAGGAGGCACATCCAAACACACACATGCAGACGCCATGAAATGATAAGTGCTCCACGGGTTAACCCTGGAGCGCGCGCTGAACGTCAGGACTACGTCATAAAGAACCCGGAAGTGCGTGTCGCTGGTGTACCCGGAAGTAGGGCGCTGCTGTAACTAGCGAAACAGCGGAGGAGGTCGGAACCCGTAAATAAAGGTAAACTCCTGCGTTTCGTGCTTGAAAATGTACGGCGTATGAATCAGTGAATAATGACGTCAGTCAGCCACGAATCCCGGGTTTTTAATGTGCGTAAACTTTTTTTTACGGGAAATTTACAGTAATAGTGATTATTATTTAGTAGTCATTAGTGCCACGTTACGGATCGGGGCCAGAAATCGTAAGAAGAATGGAAAGAAAGAAATAAACATCACGAGAACGTGATTAATATCATATGTCATGTATATGCAGTATCTGTTTAAGACGGATAATGAATGTACCATACGGGGTTTGGGCATCGTAGATACGTTAACGGGTGCGTCCCAAATCGACATGCTCTTCAAACCTAGCTAGGGTGCGCTTCAATCCGAGTATGTCTTTGATAGCTAGCTTACCTAGTGCACTTACCCTAGTGTAGAACCCTGAGTGCTATTATTGTTATTATTATTAAGACAATTTGTGTATTCCAGTGTAGCACTTGTTTAGACCACCATTAGTGTTGCTAATATATATATATATATATATATATATATATACATTTAGGGCACTGTCGCCTCACAGCAAGACGATCCGGGTTCGATTCCCGGTCCGTTCTGTGTGGAGTTTGCATGTTCTCTCCGTGCTTGTGTGGGTTTCCTCAGGGTACTCCGGTTTCCTCCCACAGTCCAAAGACATGCATGTTAGGTTGATCAGCCACTCTAAATTGCCCGTGTGTGTGAGTGTGTGTGTGAGTGTGTGTTGGCCATGCGATGGACTGGCGACCTGTTCATGGTGTACCCCACCTTCGCCGCCCCCCCGGGACCCCAACTAGTGGGATAAAGTGTAAGATAATGGATGGATATACATTTAGAAAACTAGCAAAAAAACGTGTAGGATGTGTCAAGGATAAATCACTAGGTTATCACTTCGCTAACATGCACTGTCAGAAGAAATATGCTTTAAGCCTTTTATTTAACTAAATTTCCATAACTACATTCCTTAATTTTTGGGGGTTACATTTAAGCTGTTGTTTATTTTCAGGCAAGCCTGAAGCACTTATTTATTACGGCATTTACTAATTGTCACGCTAATGCATAGCATGCTAGAACCACTCAGAAAGCGTTTTGCTTTCATGTGTGAAACTAATCGGCTGTTAAATGTCATAAATATAATCGTCTGCATTTTTTATTTCTGAAGGGAAAAGTCCAACTGAAACTAGTTAGAAATCTTATGTTGGGAACAGATTAGAAGATGACCAGCTTTAGGGAGCGCGATGCTGACTGATACGCGTGTGGGCAGAATTTTCCAGATTTTTGGTAACGGTTAGTAAGACCATTGAGGTAAAAACGGAAAAAAAAAAAAAACAACACAAATTACAATTAGGTTCGTGTGTATTTTGAGTTTTGAATCACATACTGGTGTATTTTTTTCATGAAACATCAAGAAACATTTTTTATTAGTTAGCTACCTAATGGACAAAAAAACTACCTACTTGCTAGGTTAGCTGTTGCAGCTAGTTTCAACAAAAGTGCATTTGTATTCAACCAAGTCTTTACATTGTCACAATATAGTTAAATGCAATCACTAGTGCTGTACTACAGGCTCTTATTTAGCTGTTCACCTCCTGCAATTTGAAGCTAGTCTACACACTCTTAAATAATTTAGCGGTTTTCTTTTCTTTTTTTTTAACTGACTGGAAAATTCCCGTCGCCTAAAGCTCAGCTTTCTCAACACCGTTTGAGTGCACACTGGTGTGTATGGATGGCTAGAAAACTCTCATTTTGAACTTGCTTCTGATAGAAACTACTATTTGCATTACCAAATATGCTTCCAGGTGTTGGTTTTTTGTTTTTTTTAAAAAAAACCAAAATTAGCATGATATCATTTCTAGGAAATGGTAGTCTGCTATCTTTCAGTTTTCTAAAGTTTTCCTGTAGCTTAAAGGGGTCTTCAGGATGACGCCAGAGCAGTCTCTGTGGTCATGATTGTACTTGTTGTCCATTACAGTAATAACACATGTCATAGCTTCCTTCAGCGTTAGCTAGAGCACCCAAATTAAACCGCTAGCTTGCTTGTTAAAGTGGCGTTTGTTGTTCCGAATGACTGAAATTGATGGTTGTGTGAAACGCCAGAAATCCAGGAACACCGTAACGTCATAGAGTTGCTGGTGTACAGAAGTGTTTCGTACGTATTTTTCATTCGTAATTTTTCGCACGCAATTTCTCACAAACCGAACGGTGTGTGTTGTGTGCCTGCCAGTTCCGCTGGATGAGTGAGCGATGCTAGGTCGAGGATGGGACACGCCCTGTGTATCTGCTCTCGCAGTTCCATCACCATCGACAACAAGAGATACTACTTCATCCAGAAACTCGATGAAGGGTAAGACCTTGTTCACTGTTCAGGTTTGTGGCATGGCTGGATTTATTTGAGTCTCAAAACAGCTAGGAACAGCTAACTGTGGCCAAAACCTATAAAAGACTCATTTAGCTAATGTTAAATAAACCACTGAACAAATGACTATGCAATCTGAGACTCCACTTTTAACACTGCAACTTATGAGTAACTAGCCAGCAAACTAAGTTGCCTAATGTTAGTGATGAACAGATGGCGGTTGCTAAGGTAACATAGCAGAGTTTGACTATTTAGCTACTCTTAAATAAATTGCTTAAAAAAATTGATGATGCGAATCCTTGTGATGCAAGCAAGTTCATTTCTCCGCGGTTTTCCTCCTTCAGCGGTTTTAGCTACGTCGATCTGGTAGAAGGAGCTCAGGATGGCCGGTTCTACGCTCTGAAGCGAATCCTGTGTCATGACCGGGAGGGACGGAAGGAGGCACAGACAGAGGTGGAGATGCACCGACTGTTCAACCACCCCAACATCTTGAGTCTGACGGGGCACGCCTTCGTAGAGCGTGCAGGGAAGACCGAAGCCTGGCTCCTCCTGCCGTACATCAGTGTAAGCCATCTTCACCCAAAAACGTGTACCAGAAGCCTACTTTGGACGACCTTATGCAGGAACACGAGTTATCCAAATATGTCAATAACAGGAAAATATTTGTTAATTAAATTCTATCTAACCAAGTTCACTAACAGGATAACGCTAACTATAAAAACAAGGCTAGTGTGAGGCCAGTTAGCGTAATGTTAGCCAGAAATTAAAAGCTAACTGTAGAGCTAGCATAATGATAACTCATAATTACAACAAAAATAAGTCTGTTAGCTAGAGGACCAAAGCTAGTCAGGGCCAGCTAGCATACAGCTAAAAGTTCAGTGGATCACAGAGGACAAACAGGACCCTCTAAGGAAGGTTTTATCATTGAATATGTTTACTTCAGAACAGTTAAGGTTTTACCTGTGAGTTTTTGTGTCCCGTTGCAGAAAGGAAGTCTGTGGTCCGTCCTGGAGAAGCTGAGGGAAAAAAGTAGCTCCATGCCTGAGAGCAGGATCCTGCGCATTTTCCGTGGCGTCTGCGAAGGTCTAAAAGCCATCCATGACAAGGGATATGCACACAGGTATTAGCTACAAGGCTAACGCAGCTAACAAGTACTGAAAGTCTGCTCTCTGTAAATATGTGTGATTTAAGCTGTAATAGATTGGACATGGAAAAAGGAAAGTCTGCCATTTTGTTAGCCGAGACTCATTTTGCATTTTTGCCTCTTCTACAAACTATATGGTTGTTTTAAAAGGTTTGTGAATGCTGTTTAACTTTCCTGAAGTAATTTCAGGTGCAAAACCAGTCCTAGTTTGCTTAACATACCAAACATAAACAGTAAAAAAAAAAAAATCAATAAATAAAAGCTGTAAAAGTTGAACCATGTAATCCACTGTGCTAACTGACCGCTCACTGTTGTCATGTGTTAGCAATTCAGCAGTGACTCTGCATTTTAGCCCGTATCTTATAAATCGCATTCTTACTTTGCCAGCTTTATAAATTCAGTTAAAGATTTCTGAATGAATTCAGGTTGTGAAATAAGTCCTACACTAGGAGCTTCTTGGTAGCCTGCTTAGCTTGCTAATATTCCCGACGTGGTTGCTAGCATAGGTAGCTAGCTGCCTCGCCAACCAAAATTCCTGTCTTTTGTTTTTAGGACTCAAAACAGTTTTGCTGCTTTCTGAATGCAAATTAAGGGAATTTACTAAAGGAATAACTGTAACCTGTAAACATGAACGAAACTTCACCACGTAGCTGAACAACGATAACGATATGTATAACGTACGTATAACGATATGGAGGCGGCCATGATGGGTAACTATCCGGCAGTCATTGGTTTCCACTGTGCAAAATGGTATCACTTTGAGCGACGCATGTATCCGTTTACAGCTAGTAGTTGTACTTTGTTTACAATGGTCACCTTTTAGAATACGCCCCTTCGTTTTAGAGGCCCCACCTCCCGGATTTCAAATGCGGATTTGCAAAAAAAGAAATCTAGGGATAATTTAGTTAAACTATAATTAGTAATTGCAACTTGTTTTATGTAAGGAAGTAATATTGCTGAATTGAACAATTTAAACATTCGTGAGGCACAACGGACTTGCTAGTTATTCTAATTTCATTGTGTGAACGGAAATGAAGTCACTATACTATGATCAGGGACCTGAAGCCAACGAACGTGCTCCTGGAGGAGAATGACAAGCCGGTGCTGATGGACCTCGGTTCTATGAACAAAGCCCGGATCGAAGTGAAAGGCTCCAGAGAGGCTATGATTGTGCAGGTGGGAGAAGAAATCCGCCGTCCTTGCTAATTGATTGTTTGCATGGTTGTTTTTGTTAAATTCTTGCTCTGGTTTTTTTCTTCCTTTATTTAGGACTGGGCAGCTCAGAGATGCACCATCTCCTACAGAGCACCTGAGCTTTTTAACGTAGAGAGCCACTGTATCATTGATGAAAAGACGGATATTTGGGTGAGAAACCTAGCTAACACATAAGCTAACATGTAATGAGAACGGATGGTTACCAGTTCAGCCAGTTAACACTTCAAGACTTCTATTCATAAACCATGATGGGGGGGAAATACTGGCTAGAACCAGTATTTTGCTTCCATTACCTGTTAGCAACATTAGCCTTGTGCAGAATGTCCTGACTTGTATGTGTGTGTGTGTTGTCAGTCACTAGGCTGTGTACTGTACTGTATGATGATGCTCGAAGGGCCGTACGATCTGGTGTTCCAGAAAGGAGACAGCGTCGCTCTGGCTGTCCAAAACCCAGTCACCATTCCACAATCGTGCAGGTCAGAAATCCTGTCATGTTCGCTAGCTAGCATTGACAGTCAATATTATGAGTGTTTATTAATTGTACACGTACAATCGCTGTCACAAACCCTGTCAGATTAGCAATGAATGCTAACTAATTGGCATTAACAGAGATTATCAACATCTATGAAAGATTTTCAAACCTGCAAGGTTAATTTGCGTTTGCTAAGTAGCTAGCATGACCATGTAAGACAGTTGCTTCAAAGTACTCATAGAACTCCTGTCAGGTTAGCTTATGCTAAACAGCTAGCATCAGCAGTCATGATTATGAATGTTTTTTTTTAAGTTTGATATATTAGGTTTGAATCTATGAATCCTCTCAGAAATCCTGTCATGTTAGCTAGCTAGCATGAAAAATTATTGTACAACATATCCTAGAAAATCCTTGTACAGTTGCTGTAATTTATTGTAAATGAACTTAATCTGTTATCCAGCCAATTATAAATAAATGCATAAATCCTCTCAGAAATCTTCTTAGTTTAGCAGGATTAGCTTATGATGGTGTATGCATTGAATATACGTTAGATTATGAATGTTTATTGATTTTCCAAATTCTGTCATAAATACTGTTACATTACCTAGCAATCTAGCATTATCAGTGACTGGTATGAACACTGCTGAATGGTTTAAAAATTCTGTCAGGTTAACCCATGTTAGCTAGCTTTAGCATTATCATTTCTGAATGAAAATCCTGTCACAATATCTTATGTTTAGCATTAGCAGTGAAAATGAATAGTTATTCATTTTATAAGATTATAAAAGCTTTTTTTATTTTTACAGTTTATATTATGAATCCTATTAGCTAGGTGGTGTTAGCAGTGAAAGTTATGAAAATTTATGAATTACTTAATAATCCTGTCAGGTTAAAGCATGTTAGTTAGCATTAGCAGTGAAAATTAATAAATCCTATTACTCAATAAAAAAAAAAGTAAGTTCATAATGAAAAGTACTACTACTATTGGCCCAGTAGTCCAATATAATTGTCATTATGCTAATCAGCCTAATTTAACCCTGTTGTTTCTGTAACAGCTACTCTGAAGGACTGCAGACGCTCCTGAGCTCCATCATGGTGCCGAACCCTCAGGAGCGGCCCAACATCCACTGGGTGCTCGAACGGGTCAAAAACCTCCAGAGCTCCGATGGAGGAGCGATCGAGACTGACAGAGTATGACAAAGGGCGCAGGCTTTTTATCTTCCATCTAGACTGTTTTTTTCTTTCTTACTTTTACCTCATTAAACACACTGAGAACACATATGCTCCAAACACACATTTCCCCTCACACACACACACACACACACACACGCCTGCGTCAGCCAGGATGGAGGACGTCATCAATTGCACTAAAGGTTGTTGGAGTTGGACCCGGATTTTCAAAATTTGGATTTTCAGTGTTATGTTATCAATAAAGCTAATAACGTTTCCGCGCCTCCTCTAGCATCTCTGCTGCAACAAGGACGGCGCTTAAGACAAATTTGATTAGCCAATTACAAAATTTACCGTGACATCACAACTAGCTTTTTTTTAATAATTTCTTTGATTGCATGTACTGCTTAGCATAAAATAATTGTTTAGCATATTGAGCTATGCTAGCCATCTATTTAAATTTAACTTCCTGACTAAAACAATCCCTCTGTCGTGGCTAACTACAATACCAGGGGCCAGAACTAATTGAAAAAGTTGAAATAATTAGAGGCTAATTATTATATTTTGCACTTACGACAGAGAACCAAGTGCGCTAGCAAGTTAAAATTAGGCTAATTATTATATTTTGTGGTTAAGATCAATAGCTAGCTAACATTTAATTAACTATGATATTATTATGATTATTATTATTATTAAGTAGACTTTTTGAACGTGAGTAAAGGTTGAAAATTATGTAGCTAGCCAGTTTTGTTAACAAGCTAGCTAAAGTTAGGGCTATCATATTATATTATATTGTATTATATCATATTGTATTATATTATATATTTTGCTAGCATTCTTATTAAAAGCAAGCTAGTTTTTATATTTAATGGCTGCAACTAGTACTTTATGCTCAAAAGTTCTTCTAGCAAAAGATACAATTAAGGTAATTACGCTAACAGAAACGTGTGTACGTACAGAACGGTTGCTCATTTGTTTCTTTCCAGAAATTCTTTTAATTTGTAATGTTTAAAGTCAAAGTATGCATGTAAACAGTTCCCGTGTGTATTTGTGGAAGACGAACCTGGTTTATAAGTCACATTTTAAGATAACAAAGGGTTTAATACGGCCAGTGGACGTTTGCCACGTTAGCCAGTATTAGCATTTTATAAATAATGACTGGAAGGACGTTCTATGATATTATGTATTGTGTAGTTGCATAGGTTTGAACTTTCTAATACTAACTGATATCCTTGAAAGTCCCGCCCCCTTCCCCCTGTCTCTGGGCCAGTACTTTTGCCTCAAATTGATTTTCCTCATGGTACATGGAAAATGTACGTTAGACATAGCTAACATTAAACAAGTATATGGTCAACGTCTGCTAGCTATATTTTTTAGATACAATTTTGACCAGGGTTGTTTTACTGTTCGCTGCATTTCGTTCTCTTCGGAGTTCAAGTCAGGTTCGATCCTGTGACGTCTTCAGTACATCGTCTCAGACTTAGTGAGCGCTGATGGACAGTATGAGAGGTCTTCATGACATCATTATAATTCTGCAAATTTTATCTAGTCTTATGACACTAATATAAGCATCTCCTTTAAATTTTTATGTCACATGAAAATGTTAGCAGGCATTGTGCTAAAGTCATGCCCTTGAATGAATAAAATTAGCTTGTGGGGGTGGAGATGGGAAGTACTAGCTTGGACATAGGAACAAATAAGAAAATAAGAAGGCGGGGCTTTGGCTATTTTTAAAAAATAAGGTACTACTTATGATTTAGGTAGCTATTTTCTATAAAGACTATTTTCTAGTCACTAATTATTTCCAAAAGTAAAATATTAAAAAATATATTAATGTCGATTGGCTGTGTTGAGCTCCCATAGCTCTGCTTTTTTACATTATTTATTACCGAAAGATTATTTAGAAGATTTTCGGGCTCAGCTAATTATTTGCAAATTTAAAAAATTCCACGTGTTTTCCCTTTTATGAACGTAAATTGATGTTACATATCAGGTGCATCTTTCCTGGTGATTAAGTCAGATTTGTTCTGTTTACTGATAAATTATCCCTCAGTCAGAGAATTACCTCTGGAGATAGTTTAACATCTATGAAAACAATATCATGGTGCTGAGTAACAACAATTTGCTGTGTATAACTGAATATTGGCATATGCACACTTCTCTTACAGGACCTGAAGAGTGTAATTTACATCATTTTACTGTTTATTTGTATTTTGGATGTTAATTTGTGGTACATTTTAATTACAGTCATTGCTGTATTTTATTTCTGTATTCTTGTATTTATTTCACAATGATTAAAACCGAGTCATCTTTCAACTCTGGTGTTTGTTCTTGAACATTTTGTGGAGCTGGTTGAAAAGGTTTCAGTGTTGGATCAGGATTAATCAGTACTGATTTCGCCCAGCAGAGAGCGCTGTGCACTTAGCAAATCTGCTTTTACACTTCAATAAACCGATTTTAAACGTACAGTTTGCATTTGTTATTCGAATGCGATATGGTTTATGATTTGAAAGAATTGTTGTGTAGCACATTTATAATTTAATTACAACATTAATGTATTTGGCTACGCAGTCCAACCTGTACGTCTTCTCTAACGCTACATAGCAATCGTTTAATAAAGTTTTGTTTATATTTATCATTTATATACTGTATACGATATATACCATATACAACAATTACAAACCGGTTTAAACATTTGGCAAAGATGAATGATTCAGTTTCTCATTTTGAGCACTCCGTAGATATAAAAGTTGTTCAACCATGTTGAAGAATATCTAAATGGTGCTAACACGAAAGTTTGAAATTGTTGCATCCACCAGTTTTAAATATTGTCCAGGCAAATTGTGTAGACACGATTTTTCTGATGTGGTGTTAAAATGAGGACTTGTTTGCAATTCATCTTAGAAAAGCGCTTAAAATAAGATGTTCCGCAGTGTTGAATGTAACTGTAAACAGATAAAAGCTATAAGGTTGTTCTTAAATAAATAAGGATTATAATAATTTGTAAATTCATGTGGTATAAAAGAAATCTATGTTGCGGTAGCCAAAACCTAGCTAATGTTAATGCTTATGCACATTCCTAGCTAGCTGAAAAGTGTTCACTGGTTACGGTTAGATAATGGCCTACACTGTCCTATGAAGCTAGCTTTCTGGTGTTGGATTGATCCATAGATGTGATCCATGTACGGTAACTATCACTACCCGGTGTTCTCATTTATCATTTCTATTGACGTTTAGTCTGTAAAATGCACTCATACCCATTGTATAATTATTCTTGAAGTTTATGTTATGTGCATGTCACTGCATGAGTTATTGGCTATTGCTCATTATGGAGAAACTGTCTTTATGGTCGGCTTTCTTTATATCCTCCGTGTGTGTAGCACGGCAATGTCATGCAGCATCTCAAAGCAAGTAAATTGATTTGGAGGGGGGAAAAAACCACATCATTTGGCAAGGCAGCCATTTTGGTAAATAAAACATATAGGAAGTCTGTCCGGAGAGTAATGAGAATATAATCTCAGATCTCAGACAAACAGTAGGACCCGTTTCAGTTGCGTTCCAGCCTTTGCAGTGTCCAGATGTTTATTTTTGATGAAACCCTGCTGAAGCGCCTTGTCACTGGAATGGCAATGTTACCAACAATGGCAGAGGTGTTGGAAGCATTGTGTGCATTCACAAGGATCATATTTTAAAAATTCTCATTACATCCTGTAGAGACTTTGTTTACTATATACAAAACATAAAATATAATTCTATATAAGGAGCTCGATAATGTATGGACATAAACAAAATATGCCAAACCAGTGTTAGTATTAAACAAAAATGATGTACATCATCAAATGAAATTAAATATGAGGTAGTGTAGCATGAAATATAAATTTAAGTTACATATACAATACCAAAATATTGTTACGTTGATTAGTTTTCAAATGATTAATTGGTAATGTTAAATTTGCTGATGTACTTTCTGGTTCTACAGGCCACTGGATCAAACCTAAAAGATCATTTCTGCTTTGAGAAAGCATTTCATTACCATGAGCTCCAATATTCATGCATTTATATGCTAAACATCCTGCTAGCTGTGGCAGTGAAAAAGCCCTGCTTTTCAATACACTTTATTACCTTCAAACTTGGCCCTTTTTTCAGGACAGGTGTGAAATATGGCCTGTGACGCTTTTTCTTTACTGCCCCATTAGCTTAAGTGACACGACAAAGCTGAGGCAAAATCTCATGCAATATGGCCGATTACTTTACAACATCCCGCAATCTGTTCATATTCCCGTAACGATGCAGACAGTTTGGCTGATTGATTAAACTATGGGGTTTAAAGGCTTCACAAGGTGGCCAGATTTATACGCTTAGAAGCTGTTTATTCGTTTTAAGTAAGACACGAGGCCTTGTTTGGGTAAATATAAATGTGAGTGATGTACGGTCAGATAATGATATTTTCGCTTCAGCATTTCTGTCACATTGACTTTTAGAATATGTACATACAATTTAGCATATTGGCTGTGAGATTTCAGAACAAAATTCCTGTCACATTTCATGCAAACGTTAACAGTTCATCCAAATATGAGGAACATAAGGCCTGTGTGCCAGTTTTGACCTGACACCACTTGTAGCCCAAATGCTAAACTATAGAATATGCAAAAAAAAAAAAAAATAGACCTGACAGACAAAAAGAAATATGACTATAATATAATTAATAAATAATAGGAATTAAATATAAGAGGAAGTGTACAGTAGTTTGCCTTATGGAAAGAAAATAAAAATAATTTATGAAGCATTTTATTATATA